>CP126893.1:49950000-50467500 GCA_030440675.1 Furcifer pardalis
AGTGTGGAAGAAGCAGAAAACCATGATTACACAAGATTCTGGAAAAACATAAGCAAAAACAAATCTAGCAAATTATGCAGGATGCAGACATTTCCCAATTAAAAATCAACAGGCTTCTTGAGCCATTAACCACAAAGGTTATTATATTTTTAAAGCTCTTTCTCACATTAATTGGAATTTAATACTGGGGAATTTGATAAAATAAGGGGTTTTCGATGAATTTGGTTATGCCTTTTACCAGCAGATTATGTGGGGTGGGGGAACAACAAAGAAATGTGAAGAAATCAGCCTTGCCTCATCAACCTTTCCCTGGTTTGCATTCAAATTATTACTTTGTATGCTAAAAATCACGCTAAGGTAAAGGTCTCCCTTGCTCAAAAGCCAGACGTGTCTGACTCTAGGGGTCATTGCTCATCTCCTTTTATAGCCAAAGAGCCAGCACTGTCTGCATCTGCAGGCGTTTCCATGGTCATGTGGCAGGCATGACTAGAATGCACAAATGCTGTTACCTTTCCCACCAAAGCGGTACCTATTTATCTACTTGCAATTTCTTGCTTTTGAACTGCTAGGTTGGCAGGAGGAAAAAAATCACTCTAGAAGCCTTTAAATTAGAAAAAAAGTACTTTTTTTCTATATATATTTTTTGTCTAATAAAGCTAAACACCAGGTTCTACAGAAAGATTTAGCAGCAAAAAAATGAATTTACAGATGATCACTACCCTCTAATTGATTACTTTTTGAATTTAGTCTACAATTCAATTCCTTCTGCCTATGTTCACTTATCTGGTACAAAACTCTTCTGTCTGACACAGTTTGCATGCTTTCTTTTTAAAGACAAGATTGCAGGGTCTACCATTGTTTATTTGCCATTATGGAGACAGCAGCATGTTCTTACCGTTTTAAATCTGCTCAGCACGGACAATATAATGTACCCTCGATTGTTGCATTTTAAATAAAACAGGTAAATAGGCAATGTGAGCCAAAAATAGATGCATGGGGCCCATGCCAGGATAGTGTTCTGGAAACATAATGTTAGGTCTGGATTATCGGTGTGCAGCGTAAGGTTGGAGTCCTAAAGGAGGGAAAAAATTCACTGTCAAAGGTAATAATGGGCATGCTGGGGATCACGGCACTGCAAAGCTCCATCATAAATTAGCAAAGAGCAGTAAGACTTTACATGGTTTTTCCAAAGATGAAAAGTTGTTCTTCGCTCTGTTCACATCTCCCTAACAATATTTTGCTTTTTTCATATTTCAGAGTGGAAACAGATTTATTTATTAGTTCAAATTTATATTGCCGCCCACTCGCCGTGGCAACTCAGGGTGGCTTACAAAAAATGCATTACATTACAATACAATATGTTGGTGTAGGCACAGGAGGAGGAGTGGCAAGGTCCTCAACCTGCCCTGGCTTCTTCTTCTCCTGGTAGTTGGTGTAGGCACAGATGCTAATATCCACACATACACTTTTTTTTAATTTTAAGCCTGGGACATACAGTTGATTGGGGCTTAGCCTTAAGAAGTGTACCATAATCAGAAATCCTAAAGTAGCATTACAACCAACCAACCAACCAACCCAACCCAACCCAACCCAACCCAACCAATCACTCACTCTCTCTCTTAACATTAGTAAAGGTAAAGCTCACACTTGCTCAAAAGCCAGTTGTATCCAACTCTAGGGTGCAGTGCTCATCTCTGTTTATAGCCAAAGAGCCAGCGCTGTCTGCATCTGCAGACATTTCCATGGAGATGTGGCTGGCAGCTCCTGCCAACTCTTAACTTTAGAGGAACACTAATGCACATGCTTTTGAAGCATCTAGGTCAGGGTTCCTAACCTGTGGGCTGGATCTGGCCCCTGGGTTGAATTCATCTGCCTCCCCCCGGGCAAATTGGTGCCGACAGCGGAAATGCCCCAACGTCACTGGGAGAGGTGAAATCACTACATTTTTGCACCGAAACCGAAACGCCGCAAAAACATGGCCAAAAATTCAAAAATGGCACAAAAATGTTCCTCCCTCCCTCCCTCCTCCAAGGGAAGTGGCAGAGGTAGGAAAAATGCCCAGAAATGTGGTGCAAATGCACGCGCTGCTGCCGCCGCCAGGAAGAACCACACGACCAGCCCCTCAGTTGACTGAGGGGGCATGGCCAGGCCCCTGGCAGGAAAGGGTTGGGAACCCCTGATGTAGGTTGTCTTATGAGTATGCTATCAGGACAGCTTGGAGACATCTATAAACCTATCAGAAAATGCTAGTAGAAAGTATTTGTTTGTTTGTTTGTTTAGCAATGTCTCAATTGTACTTGAGGATGCCTCTATATGACAAAGCACAAGACCAAGCAAAAGGGCAGCATCAAATGGAAACTGTTTGGCAGGGAAGCAACATTTTAACAAAATAAACAGCATACAAATGTTCCACATGTCTCGAGTGCTTCTGATCCGTGATAGTTCATGGGATGAAGCATCCCAGTGTGGAATTCAGTGGAACTACAGTATCTGACGCTGCATCATAATTGATCTTTGGCAGAAGAGATCAAAGAGATCTCAGAACTGTCCCAGCTGTCTGTGGGCCACCACATTTGGAGAAAACAAGTCATTTTCTCATGTGATCTAGCTTAACCTTTTCAGTTCCAAACAACTAAAATTATAAAACACCAGAAAATGTTTCATCACTAAGCCCAAAAATGACAAAACAAATATAGTTCAATGTACTGTATATAGCTAAGCTCAAGGTATATAATAAACTTAGAGATGTTCTCTCTCCATTAAACAGAGATAGAGAGCTGCTTCAAAAGTCAAACAAGAATGGTGTATAACAATTTTCTCTCTGCTCTAATTGCACAGGCAATATTTATTTATTTATTTGTTGGATTTATATAATATGTTAACACCCCTTCACACTGTCCACCTGGGAACAGTTAGCGTGCTTTCTTTTGGAGCAGTGCATGCTCGTTTATCTCCCTGTGCTTGTTTGTTGCCTCCCCTCCTAACACCTGCCTGCCTTCTGAGCAGCAGGTGCCAGGTAGCAGTGCACAATCAATGCTCATGGCTGCTCCTCATACCCCTATTTTTCATGGTGCCTTTGCATGGCTCCTGGCTAGAATAAAATAACAGCCATGCAGAAACCATTGATCTAAGTTGCTTTTATATGGATCCTGCCACAAATAAAAACCAAATGAGTACCAAAATTGCTAATTCTCCCATAAGAAACCCATTCCTGTACAGTAATACCTCAGATAACGCTACCCAATTTTTAGTGTTATCCGATCCATGTTAAAATTCTATGGGATGGATCGGATAACGTTAAAGCTCCATAGAGATACATTGTAACCGCACAGGCTTTAGCGGTTGTTATCCGATCCTTCCCATATGACCTTAACGTTATTCGACCCAATTCTCCTCCCCAGATTACTTAACGTTATGCGATTTTAGCGCTATCTGAGGTAAACGTTATCCGAGGTATTACTGTATAGTTGTACCTCGCTTAAAGAGCATAATGCGTTCCACAGGATTACTCTTTAAGCGAGTTTGCTCTTTAAGCGAAACACCATTGTAAATTACCAATTGTGGGGAGGATTGGGAACCCAGATTTATTTGTTAAGCGAGTTTTTGGTTGGTTTTATTTGTTAAGCGAAGCAAACATTCAGAGAAAATTCTGCTCTTTAAGCGAGTTACTCTTTAAGCGAAGCGCTCTTTATGCGAGGTTTGACTGTATTTGGATTTCTGAATCTCAGTTTAGAGTTGTAACACTAGCTTCAACAGAGTAAAAGTAAAGGTCACTCTTGCTCGAAAGCCAATTATATCTGACTCTAGGGTTCAGGGCTTATCTCTGTTTATAGCCAAAAAGCCAGCAATGTCTGCATCTACTGACGTATCCATGGACACCGAAGTGATACCTATTTATCTACTTGCAATTTCCAGCTTTCAACCTGCTAAATTGGCAGGAGCTGGGACGTAGACGGGAGTTGATTCCATCATGCAGTACTCAGGTCTCAAACTGCTGACCTGATGACTTTCTAGTTGTCAAGTTCAGCGTCTTAACCACTAAGCCACCGCACCCCCTTCAAACGGAGTAATCTCCAAACTGGCCCAGGCTACACTTATAGGAAAAAGGCAGTCATGCTAGGGAAATATAACAGAAGAGTTAATAAAACCTTTGAAACAGCATGAGTTAATCTAACTTTTGAAGTTCTTCTGTTTAAAAAATATTGGTTCAAATATACAGTGGAACCTCAGTTAACAAATTTAATCCATTCTCCTGGACCTTTTCTACTATGAAAAATTTGTAAAGCAAATTTCCCATAGGAATGCATTTTAAACCAAAATTTGTCAACTGAAATGCAGTTTTCCATAGGAATGTATTAAAAACCAATTACAGTAATCTGTTGGGGAGGGGAATTGTTAACTATGGATTTCCTTTTGTTATGCGATTTTTGGGTTAACCAAACATTTGTTAAGTGAGGTTCCACTGTATGGGATAATGAGAGACTGAATACTTTTGTTAATAGTTTCTGAAATCAGATGCTGTGTGAAATTCACTAGTAAATCACACTAGAATACCGTAGGCCCATTTGGATCAATTGAAACTATGGAAAAGTTGATTCACCAAACCCAGACTGATTCAATGTGCCTATTCTAGTGCAACTTACTACACTCAGCAATAAGATTTCAGGCATAAATTTCTAGAGCAGGGGTCCCCAAGATTTTACACCATAGGCTTTACCACAACTCCTGGATAGCTGAGAAGGCCGACCCATGCCCCAGAAGTGGAAGTAAATGCACTTGCTTCTGCACTTACAACAGCCATGGGCCCATTTATGGCTGTTGTATGGGTGTGGTGCCGGCAAAAGCAGACAACATGAAATGGTGCCTTGAGCTGGGGCCAGCCCACGAGCAGTAGCTTGGGAACCCCTGTTCTAGAGCTTGTTGCACATTTTTGAACCAAGATCTTGTATTCTTGAAGAAGGCATTTCTCCTTCACGTATGCCCTGCTGGCCTCTTGGTACTATTGCTCTGACTCATTTCTTTCAGGCAGTTGGGCGTGTGCATGCACGCATGCACACACGCATACAATACTAGGTTTTTTTCTTCTCTTGTGTCTAGGCCAGATGTGAAACTGCCAAAATGAAGTTACCTTTTGGTGAGCTCATTATGCAGTTTCGTTTTCCTGACCTAGTGTGAGAAACATTAGCTGGCAGCACAAGGTTGCCATTACCAGGGTACGCCCGATTATGATACAAAAATACATAACCTAAAGGAGGCTCTTTCTGTGTACCATTCCAGGTCACCAGTAAGGACATTATATCTTGATGCCTGTAACAATAGTGTAACAATCTTGCTTATCAAGGGAAGTGGTGAACAGTTCATTTATTGCAGAAGCAAAATCAAATCCAAACTTTTCTAAAACACTCTGTGTGTGCGTGTGCATGTGCATGCACACATTGCCTACATGCATGTGCCCAAAGATACACAAGCGCTAAAGGTCATAATGAAGAAGATGACACTATAGTATTTTCTATTATTATGAAGACTGAAAAATATTCACTCCAGTCATTACAACAAAAAGCAATCTTATTACAGTCCTAGGCTTAGATACGAACCTTGGGAGAGAAAAACTTCCACTCTGAACCTGTTCACATTACTCAGATTAAACACACATTTAGTTTCCAAGCCCTCATTTAATTCAACAAGGGTAGTCAGAACACAGAATGCAAACACATACAGTCAAACCTCGCATAACGAGTGTTTCGCTTAGCGAAAAACTCGCATAACGAGCAAGTTTTTTGCTAAGCGGTCTGACTCGCATAACGAAATTTTTTGTTATGCGAGTCAGACTTTCCCTATGAAAAAACTCGCATAACGAGTGTTTCTATGGGAAAAATTCGCATAGCAATTTTTTTCACTATGTGAGTTTTCCCCCTTGAAATGCTCGTTATGCGAGTTTTTCCATAGGAATTTTGTTTATTTCACATAGCGAGCAACCTTGCATAGCGAGCAACCTTGGATAACGAATTAAATTCATTATGCGAGGTATTACTGTATGTATAAGCTTACAAGGGAGGAATGCATCTTCCCACCATGGTGAGATAAACCCAGCCTATTCAGACCAAGGACTCCTAGAGCATAAAAACCAGGGATTCTCAACCTGCAGCCCATGGGCCAGATGTGGCACATGGCACCATTTCATGAGGCTCCCCACTGCCTCCGCCACACTAGGAAGTGCCTTGTGGTGGAGGAAGGGGGAAATGGCCATTCAGCCCTGAAGCTGTCTGAGGGAGCATGATCCGGCCCCTGGCTTTAAAAAGTTGAAAACTCCTGATATAAGCCATGCCCAACCATTATTTATGCAAAAGGACAACAGGGATGCAAAGGGGTTGCAGGGTCCCATTAGATTAGTTTCACTGCCAAGGCCATGCACTTTCCCTTCACAACTATAAACTTCTGGGTAAGCTTCAATGCTGTTTGTATTTTCTCTTAACAGAGATAGGAGTGTTTAGCATTTGAGAAGGCTGCCTGCATCTAAGTAATAATCTGAATCATCAGTCCAACAGGAAGGTGTTAGGCAGACCAAGCCAGGCGCTGCCTATAACCTGCCAACCAACAGGTGTTGGGCATTTGTAACTGTATCAAAAACTCACAAGACACTAACAGTGATTCAGATGTCTACTTGCATGGTTTAACTTCAGCTTTGAGAGCAGATGTTAGTCAAACAGTTCACGAAATCTTAGAGAAAAAGTCTTTGAAAGGTTGAAAATAATAACAGTCTTATATCTTATAGCAAATTTCTACATGGTGTAAGTGAGGACACATGCATAAATATCAGCACCTGGTGTATAACCCCCCCGCCCCAAGAAAAACTGTGCCAAGAATAGCTAAGCTTTACCACCTGAATAATGTCTTTATTATTTCATTCATTTCCTTAGTTTTTTCCACCACTGCTACTCATTGGTACAGAACTATGCAAAACACAGAAGCCTCGCTCGCAAAGCAAATGGTCTTCCACAAAAACTTTCTCTGGGTTCAGAAGTTATACCATGTTTTGCAAGAAGCTACCAGTGGTACCTCGCTTAAAGAGCATAATGTGTTTCACAGGATTGCTCTTTAAGCGAGTTTGCTCTTTAAGTGAAACACCATTGTAAGTGACCAATTGTGACTTGGGGGGGATTGTGAACCCCAATTTAGTTGTTAAGCGAGGTTTTGGTTGGTTTTCGTTGTTAAGCGAGGCAACCATTCAGAGAAAATTCTGCTCTTTAAGTGAGTTAGTCTCTAAGCAAGGCACTTTTTATGCGAGGTTTTACTGTAGAGGTTTTGGTTTCCTGCAGAGAAGCCAAAATTAGATAGCATGTGGATCCAAAGAATGTGTACCTGAGGGTAAGACACAGCTTCAGACTTGAACTGTGGGCTACTTGGACCTCTCAATCAAAGAGTACAGTACAGTATCTGAATATCAGGAGTAGAGGATGTTAAAACTCTAGATGTTGTAACTCCCATAAGGTGTAACTAGTGTACCAAATACAGTAATACCTTGGATAACGTTAAGACTTGGTTCCACAAGTCTTGGTGTTACCTGATTTTTAGTGTTATCTGATCCATGTGAAAATCCTATGGAATGGATCGGATAACGTTCAAGGTCCATAGAGATACACTGTAACCGCACAGGCTTTAGCGGTTGTTATCTGATCCATCCCATAGGATCTTAACGTTATTTGATCAAATTCTCCTCCCCAGATTACTTAATGTTATGCGATTTTAGCGTTATCTGAGGTATTACTGTACAGTCAAACCTCACATAACGAATGTTTTGCTTAGTGAAAAACTCGCATAACGAGCAAGTTTTTTGCTAAGCAGTCCGACTCGCATAGCGAATTTTTCGCTATGCGAGTCGGACTTTTTCCTATGGAAAAACTCGCATAACGGAAATTTTTTTCTATGCAAATTATCCCCCTTGAAATGCTCGTTATGCGAGTTTTTCCATAGGGAAAGTCCGACTCACATAGCAAAAAATTTGTTATGCGAGTCTGACTCGCATAGCGAAAAACTCGCATAGCGAGCAGCCTTGCAGAACAAATTAAATTCGTTATGTCAGGTATGACTGTAGTCAGAGAAAATGGGATTTCTGAATGACCACATTCCCTCCCCATCCTTGCTATACATTCATTTTAGATGGTTACTTTATTATTTTACATATTTTTCTAAATGCACTGCTGAGGGTAATGTGGGACATATTTTGTCTCCACTCCTTAATACGTGTCACACAGAAAATTCACAGCACATCTAAATGCTCATGTCTTACAAATAATCCCTGAAGTATTCAAACTGATTGTGTTCACATCAAGCTCACTCTCCATTTGAAGCAATATTCTGCTTGTCATATTCATGGGGCAGCTTTTGATAACTTTATATAGGATTAAAATTGAACAGCCCTGAATTTTGCTGGTGGAAGCCTTTATCTAGATTTAAGCGTATAGCTGCAGTCCTTTCGTTGCCTTTTGAAAATTATTTTTTCCAAGGTTAAGTCTCGGCTGAGTTACATTATCTGAATGTACATTATCTGAATGAAAGGAGTGACATGAACTGTACAGCTTAAAAATTGAGAATGATTTTGTGGCAAGATCAATAAGCAAGCCAACTACAAAATAATTTATACCCCATGATATTGTGACTTCATAAGCAATAAGCTAATTGCTCTGGTTGCTGACTCAGTTAGTGACTCAGCTTTTAATTGACAACACTTTTGAAAAAGCTACCACCTGCAGTTGACTCAGTTTTTACAACCAGAGTTAAACATACCTTTCTCCTAGATTTTAAATCTAAAAGGACCCTCCTGGAAAAGTCATTCACTCTATATTGTGGCATTTACTGCAATAAAGTTTTATGGAAGAATACTTGGACTTGGATTGTTAAGATCCAGGCTTTTTGCATTCATAGCTACTGATCCTAGTAACACAGAATGTATGCTATCCTGTAGAGCAGGGGTTCCCAACCTTTTTAATGCCCTGGGTCTGACCAGGTCACATGAAATGGTGCTGTGGGGTGGGTCTGGCCTGCCGGCCATAGGTTGGGTATCCCTGTGTAGAGCTTGGAAAAGTTAATTAAGTTGGCTGGGTAATTTTTGTAGTTGTAAACCAAAAAAGTAACTCCTTCCATTCTATGCTCACCTGTGGTCTAGATTCAGGTACACCCTCCTGCAACCACAACCTAAACTGACAGATTTCTTTATAGTCTGCCATGAGATAATTCCTGGGGGTGGGAAAGTTGCATAACAAGACTGCATGCCCTGTCCCATTTTGAAACACCCCTTCCTTCTTACCTAGATCCAGCACAACGTTTGTGCACACCAGGATCTTCAACTGAAACAGCTGAGAGAGTTTGCAGAAAAGCTACTACATCACCAAATGAAACAATGGTTCTAGGGTTTCAGCCACCATGCAGACTAGACTATTGAACTGGTTCTTTTAAATGAATAAAAAGTCCTTTGGGTATTCTAATAGAAGACTGAAAGTAATGGAGACAATACTGCAGAATGGTTGAATGCTAAAGTCATGCAGAGATAATTATTAAGTGCAGTCAAGTCAATGCCAAAGTGACCCTTTCCAGGGTTGCTTAGGTATCAAATAATCAGAAGTGGCTTTCCTCTGCTTATTCTGGCTGTGCTCTGGATCTGAGTAGCTTGTTCAAAGCTATACAGATCAGTTCTTCTCCTGGGAGGCACAAGGAGGAACGGGAATCCTGATCCCTGGCTCCAAATACTCCAACTAACTGAGCTATCCAACCACTTTTGTTGTTCAGTCGCACAGTCGATTCTGATCCTTTGCGACCCCATGGACCACTGTCTGCCAGGCATTTCTGTCCTCCAACATCCTCCTCAACTCGCTCAACTCTGTGCCCATTGTGTCCACAATACCATCTAGCCATATCATTTTTGGCCGTCCCCTTCTTCTTTTGCCCTCAACCTTTCCAAGCATCAAGGCTTTCTCAAGTGAGTCTTCTCATTTGATGTCCAAACAGAAATCAGGGATTGTCAACCTACGACCAACCATTTCATCTGACACCACCACCACCACACCAGGAAGTACCATGTGGTGGAGGAAGGGCAAAATGTGTGTCCGGCCAACAAAGCTGTCTGAGGGAGTGTGACCTGGCCCCTGGCTTTAAAAGGTTGAGAACTCCTGACATAAATAGTCCTTAAAGTGTGAATACTGGGTGAGTAGCTATCTCAGAGTAATCATATAATGTGGAAGCAATCCTTAATTTGGCAGCTTACCAAAGATATTAAAGGAGAAAAACCTGTTCCACATGGAAAAGCCAGCCACACCAGCAGGTAAAAGGTGGGCAGTTGGAATAAAGTGGGAGGAACCTATTGAAAAATACTATGGATAAACATAGCCAAAGTAATATTTAGGAACGCTTTGAAAAGCCTATAATTCAAATAAGGCCTAAAAAGTAATGTTTTAATAGTAGAATGTTAATTTAAAGCTAATAGCTAAAGAATATTTTTTGGAATAGTAAGTCAGGAGCAGCAGCTTTTGTTGATAAATAAAAGTTCCTACAGGTTAAAACTAGAGAAAAGGTCAAGTATGAAAGTAGCTAGTGAATTAGGCCATGCCATTTCTAAAGGGAAGAAGAGAGGAAGGAAGAGAGAGAGAGGCATTTGGATTGTTTCTAAGCAGCCTTTAAATCTTCCTCCCATAAAACCAGCCAGTTATATGGAGCATCTACTGCTGCACAGAATCCCAAACCAAAAGAGTTTCAAGGTCTGGGGATGAATAATATATTTGAAACAGTGAACTACGGAACACTGAATAATATTAAAGAACTAAATAATATAGAAAACAGTAATTTCCAAATTGTTCTATATGTAGTACTTGTCAACATGTTTTACTGAGACAGCAATTCTAGTCTTGTTAACACTCTTTCTAATCTGGATATTTTCCTATGATTAAAGTCCCTAAAGTAGTTGAGGAAATTAGATTTAAAACCTAATTTTGCTGTGGAAGAAGTCAGATTATAAGGACCCTTTCAATTTCCATTTCACCAGGGATCAGATATGTTCCTTCAATTTTGGATATGTTCCTTCAATTGCTAAATTCTCCACCAATATGCTTATAAGCACTTGCTTACGTCTTTGGTTTTAAATACAAACAGATTTCTAGGAAGTAAACACACACACACACACACATACACAAAAGCTAGCTTTCTGTGTCTACATAGAACAGAGTTTGTGGAATTTAAAGCTTTTGTTATAAGAGCCATTGTTTTCATGTTCTAAACATGAACTCTGTGGAAAAGTGGATCTGGCACACAAAAATGTTGAAATAAAAGTGAGGGACAATGACACATATACATCCCCCTGACCTAAGAAATAATGTTGGCATAATAAATGTTTATATGCATTACACCCAGGGTAATTGAAGTCCAAGAACACCTGAAGTACCAAAGTTCACCATCAGGGCCATAGATGGTCAGACCACAAGCTGTTTAGCATTCTGAAGGTTAAAATTAGGATCCTGAATTAAGGTCAGGAAACAATTGGAAACCAATACAGGACTTTAGAGTATTGGTGTGGGGGGTTCATATGATTTCATTCACTAAGCTGGCAGCCTACTCAGTGCATGCTGCACAAACTGGAGAAATCAGACCCTCTTCAAGTGCAGCTCCACATACACTGCACTGCAATAGTCAAGACACAATGTAACTAGGGCATTGACATATTTTGACTCATTGACTCAATAAAAGTTGTTAATCAGTGTTCTAAGGAGTTGTGCAAAAGCACATCTCCTCATTGTCACTATATGGGGGAGCCAAATAAAACCACAGTCAAGAAGCAAAGGACTCTCAAATGATTCAATTGAACTGACCTGTCTGAGGACTGCAAATTGTTCTAAACCAGGTTGAGCCCCACTTCCCAAATTAACTTTCTACTGACTATCAGCACAGCTGTCTTGTCATTGATGGGTTTAGGGAGTGTTCCTCTTACATCTGAAGATGCCACTATGAAAAAACCACACGCAGAACATACAACTAGGTTAGCAATACCAGACCTAACTTATAATTGGCTTATAAAGCAGATCACTGTACAGTTACAGAATACAGTACAGTAAAACCTCATATAACGCTAAAACCTGGTTCCACAAGTCTTCGTGTTATATGATTTTTCGTGTTATCTGATCCTCTATGGGATCCATAGAGATACATTGTAACCGCACAGGCTTTCGCGGTTGTTATCTGAAGCATCCCATAGGATCTTAATGTTATCTGATGCAATTCTTCCCCCCAGATTCCTTGATGTTATGCGATTTTCGTGTTATTCGATACTAATGTTATATGAGGTATTACTGTATCTGCATTCCCTGACAATACACACCCATTAGACCCCTAGAACAATGATTCAGCATATGGTTAGAGATACAACTAAATATTTATATCTTACTTTATAGATGACTGTTTCTACAACACAGTGCTCTAAGATTTAGCAGGCAATTTTAAACGCTCTTAAAAGGTAAAGATCGTCCTTGCTCCAAAGCTAGTCATTTTCAACTCTAGGGTATGATGCTCATCTCTGTTTGTAGCCAAAGAGTCTGCAGAGACGCTATCTGAGTCTGCAGACATTTCCATGGTGATGCGGTAGGCATGACTAAACACAGTTACCTTTCCCACTGAAGTGGTACCTATTTATTTACTTGCAATTTCTTGCTTTTGATCTGCTAGGTTGACAGTAGCTGGGACAGAGATAGAAGCTAACTCTGAAACGCAGCAATAAGCCACTCCAGTCCCCTAAACACTCTTACTCTTACTGGACAATAAATCCAATAGAATACAGAGTGACTTACTTTCAAGTAAACTTATTAGTGAATTCATGGTTAACAGTGAGGAAGTAAACTAAACATTTTACTATTGGGCTAACATCCCAATGAAAAGCAGTCTGTTTTATTTATTTAACACAGACTTGTAGGTAGGCATTAACCTAGTAGTAATAGACAACCCGAGATGCTGGCAGGTGAGAGATTGCTGTGTGAGAAAAGTTGGAGTCTGTCTCTGTCCTTCCCTTTGCTCCTAGCAGAGAAACTATGCAGGTTACTATGGGAAAGGGGATCCTTATCTTTGCATCAGCAAAGGCATATTGTAAGTTAAATCGACATCCTGTCTTTTCCTTCAACAAGTTCAAGGTGACACAGAGAGCTCGTTTCTCTCCACTTTATCTTCTCAACAAAAATAAACAAAGGTTATCCAATACTGTATGTCTCTTGGCTCAATAGATAACCAAGTCCTAGCTTAGCTTTCCAACCATTACATCATGCTGGCTCTGAAGTACAGTAAAACCTCATATAACACTAAAACCTGGTTCCACAAGTCTTGGTGTTATTCGATTTTTAGTGTTATCTGATGCATGTTAAAATCCTATGGGATTCATAGAGATACATTGTAACCACACAGGCTTTAGCGGTTGTTATCTGAAGCATCCCATAGGATCTTAATGTTATCTGATGCAATTATTCCCCCCAGATTCCTTAATGTTATGCGATTTTAGTGTTATTCGATACTAATGTTATATGAGGTATTACTGTACAACTCTTTCATCCTCCTTGACATTTAACATTGAGGGAGAGGTGGGAGCTTATTTTAAGTTCATGTTCTGTGTCAGAGTCTACATTAGGGCACCACATGAGGGATGCTGCCCTCCTACCCTGTCCACTACCTGTCTCATTGAGCTATGGGCTAATGCAGTGAATCCAATGTCCTGCGGACAGTTATACTGGGCTTTTGGCTGCCTCCTGAAGATGGACCAGGTTTCACCATTCATTTGTAAAGACTAGAGCAAGAGTTCTCAACCTTTTAAAGCCGGGGGCCAGGTCACACTCCCTCAAACAGCTTCGAGGGCTGGATGACCATTTCACCCTTCCTCCACCACATGGCACTTCCTGGTGTGCTGGAGGCAGTGGGGGGGGAACACATGAAATGGTGCCCTGGGCCACATCTGGCCCATGGGCTGCAGGTTGAGAATCACTGCTCTGTTTCATTTATCTCACTACTCCTTATTAGTGAGGATTCCATAATTGTCCTCTCCTCATCCCAGGGCCATAGCCAGAGGAGGCCCAAGGGGGACCAAAAACCCTCCTGAGCTAACAGCCTCCCCCAGCCCATCCAGTGATGCCAATGTTATACAGTCAAACCTCGCATAAAGAGCGCCTCGCTTAAAGAATGACTCACTTAAAGAGCAGAATTTTCTCTGAATGTTCACTTCGCTTAACAAATAAAACTAACCAAAAACTTGATTAACAAATAAATCAGGGTTCATAATCCCCCCCCACCAGAAGTCACAATTGGTCACTTACAATGGTGTTTCACTTAAAGAGCAAACTCACTTAAAGAGCAATCCTGTGGAACACATGATGCTCTTTAAGCGAGGTACAACTGTATATGTGACTGTCACATTGTTGTCCCACCTGAAACCCCCCCCCCCATCTAGAATCCTGGCTACGGCCTTGGCTCATCTCCAAACACATAGACACCTTCTTGTTCTGTCTGATAACTTCTCTTTCTATAGAAGTTAACATGCCAACTCCTAGATTCTGAAAAAATCATCTGTCCGCATGCTCTATTTCAGGAGTTCTCAAACTTTTAAAGCCGGGGGCAGGGTCTCGCTCCCTCAGACAGCTTCAGGGGCTAGATTACAATTTTGCCCTTCCACCACATGGCAAGTCCTGGTGTGGCGGAGGCATGGGGGGCACATTAAATGGTGCGGTGGGCCACATCCAGCCCACAGGTTGAGAATTCCTGGACTAGAGGCACCCATCCAGCTTGGGACTTAGTGAGATTCCAACCTGGGGAAGGGAACTAGAGCGAGATGCCCTCACCACATAGAATAGTTGCCTCTAGCCATCACCTTGTTCAAACATGTGCTGGTTTCACAAAGCATAGGAGGTATATAAGGAGGAGCGGAGATCGAAAAGACCTGTCTAGTCAGTTTTGCCAACAATTAACAGGCAGCACCAGGCTTGAGAGTCGCCTCCTCAGCCTTTATGGAGATAGGCTGAAGAGGAAGGACAAATACTTTCATTCCTGTCAACATGCAAAGCACAAAACACCCCTGGAGCCTGAGGTTTTGCTTCTATGGGAATCTCCAGCGACTGGGAGATGGCTCGCCTTTTCCAACTGGGAAAAACCAATTTCTAAGCGGACTCGGCACAACTGGAGTTGCAGCCTGCCATGTGCAGGATCTTCAGAATATGTGTGAATTTTTTTGGAATAGTAGCCATGTTAGTCTGTGGTTCAGGCATTTTTTTTTGTTCAGTCGCACAGTCGATTCCGACCCTCTGCGACCCCATGGACCACTGTCCGCCAGGCACTCCTGTCCTCCACCATCCCCCTCAACTCGCTCAGCTCTGTGCCCATTGTCTCTACAATACCATCTAGCCATCTCATCTTGGGCCGTCCCCTTCTGCTTTTGCCCTCGACCCTTCCAAGCATCAAGGCTTTCTCAAGTGAATCCTCTCTTCTCATTTGATGTCCAAAGTACTTTAGCTTCATCTTTATTATTTGACCTTCTAAGGAGCAGTCAGGGTTGATTTCTTCTAAGATTGACCTATTTCTCCTCGCTGTCCAGGGGACTCTCAAAACTCTCCTCCAACACCATGTCTCAAAGGCGTCTATTCTTCTGCACTCAGCTTTCCTAATGGTCCAGCTCTCACAACCATACATTGCCACCGGGAATACCATTGCTTTGACTATGCGAATTTTGGTTTGCAATGTGATGTCTCTACTTTTCACTATGCTCCCCAGGTTTCTCATTGCTTGCCTCCCAAGAATCAGTCGCCTTTTTATTTATCAGGGGGGAAAAACACACTGTAGCACTTTAAAGACTAACTGCTCTATTTTTACTGTGAGCTTTCGAGGATCAAGTCCACTTCTTCAGAAATATATATGTGATTTCTCGTTCGGGCGATGGGTCCCCCACTGTCCTGTTCACGCACGGAGACCTAGGCCAGCTGCTTTGCTTTCTTCAAGCACCAAATGTCACCTCGGGAGTTTTGGGAAGCGGACAACACTGGCCCCAAAGCTGCCCGAGCTCTCTCTAGTCTAGACTCTAGACCAGCGGTGCCCAAACTAAGGCCCGGGGGCCAGGTACGGCCCCTGAGGCCAATTCATCCGGCCCACGAAGCCCTCGTCGCTCCTGGAAGCGGAAGTAAAGCACACCCGTATGGGCATGTTTTACTTCCGATTCCGGGAGCGACGAGGGCTTCGCGGGCTGGATGAATTGGCCTCGGGGGGCCGCACCAGGCCCCCGGGGCCTTAGTGACCGCCTTCCTCAACCACATGATCGGCCCACAGCCCAAAAAGTTTGGGCACCCCTCAGTGGTGGGATGTCAAAAATTTTACTACCCCGCCGTGATGTCATCACAGTGTGGGTGGAGCTAACATCATGATGTCATGTCATGGGCAGGGCCAAAGGAAAAAAATACAAAATACTAAAAATAGGGCGCTTCAGGCTATAGGGAGCTTCAGGCTAGCAGCTTCTCTTCCTCCTCCCCGTTTGGGAGGACAGCAAGGAGGCCGTGCATATGTGCCAAGCACTAGGCGTGCATGCACATCCAAGTGCTTGGCATGCATGCGCAGTGGGGGAACCAGTGAAAAGGTAAGTCCCGAAGGTGGTTCCCCCCAAAAGCTGCTACAGGTTCTCTGGGACACTGGGAAAAGTTACTACCGGTTCTGGAGAACTGGTGAGAACCTGTTACATCCCATCACTGGCGCCTCTGCTCACCAGCGGCGCCGCAGCGCCCTGGGAATTCCCACGGGAAAACCGAGCGCCTTCTCCTCACGCAAACCTTGAAGGGGAACAAAAACAAGGCAGCCTGGTTGCAAATCCTACCCCACCCCCACTCACAACTTTTCCCCCTGAGGTTGCCTCACAGTTCCTCCGCCAAGACGCTCCCTCTGTAGTCCTTTATTTATTTAGTCTACTTTTCTGCCGCCCTTATTGTCTTCCCTCCCTCGCCTTGCCCGCCCGCTGCCTCGTCGCCCCTTTCCCCCCCTCGTCGCCCCTCCAGACGACCCTTCCCAAAGCCCCGCGGAAGGAAGGGAGGACTGAGGCTTGTTGTCCGCTTCAGCCCTCCAGAAACTCGGTTCGAGGGCAGCCTCGCCTGGAGTTCTCTGCCTTCTTCGCCCCTCAGGTTTCAGGAGGGAACCCCCCGGCAGCTGCCCAAAACGGAGCTCGCCTCAAAAAAGAGCGGCAACCCGGCCCTCACCTCAAGGCAAGGCTCCCTTTCCCAGGGACTTTCCCGCTCCCGTGTGTGAGGCGCCTCTCACCGGGCGCTCCTTACCCAAAAACTGGAGCCGCAGAAGGCGTCCATGCCGTGTGTGCGCCTGGAGGAAAAGGGGAAGGAGAAGTGGCGGCGGCGGCAACGGGCCAACCTCTGGACCAGCCCGGCGCGCTTCCCTTTCTCCCCCCCGCCGCTGCTTGTGACTCTCTCCCCGGCGCCCCCCGCTTCCTTTCCGCCACGCTAAGGCGGATATTTGCCTCACGAGGGAAGGAGGGCGGGGAAGGGCTGGGCTAGGCAGTGGTGGCGGATTCGGCGGGGAAAGGCTGGGGTGTTGGCTTGTTGCCAGCTTTCTATCCCCTCAGACAGGGCCAGCCTGAGCCAGCATGACTGAGCAGCTGCTGCCGGGCCAGAGGCGCACTCGGAGGGTCCCTCCAGGGGTGGGTGCAGTGATGGGATGTAACAGGTTCTCACCAGTTCTCCAGAACCGGTAGTAAATTTTCCCAGTGTCCTGGATTTGGGGGGAACCACCTTCGGGGCTTACCTTTTCACTGCGCATGCATGCCAAGCACTTGGGTGTGCATGCACGCCTAGTGCTTGGCACATATGCACGGGCCTCCTTGCTGTCCTCCCAAATGGGGAGGAGGAAGAGAAGCTGCTAGCCTGAAGCTCCCTATTTTTATTATTTTGTATTTTTTCTTTGGCCCCGCCCATGACATGACATCATGATGTTAGCTCCGCCCACACTGTGATGACATCACGGTGGGGTAGTAAAATTTTTGACATCCCACCACTGGGTGGGTGCCTGGCGTCTGATGGCCGTGAAGTCGTGGGCTTCAGTGCTGGTGGCTGTGCTTTCTTGCGCTGGACTGGAGCCTTCGTTCTAAGGCAGGGGTGCCTAAACTATGACCCGTGGGCCAGATCCGGCCCCGACACCAATTCACATGGCCCATGCTGCCCCTGTCCACAAGCCATAGTTTGGGTACCCCTGGTTTCAGCAGAGAAAATGGCAGATTAAAATCTATCTCATCCTGTTGCAAAACATTGCAAGGCAATCTTGTGGCTGGCCTGCTGAACCACATGACTGGCCCATAGCTTGAAAAGTTTGGACACCTCTGTTCTAACGCAACCCCTCTGGCGTGGGAAGGAGTGGGTGCTTCCGTTCCCTGAGGGGACGGCCCCCAAAGGAGAGTGCGGGGAGAAGCTGCTATAGCCAAGGGCTGCCCATTGCTACCCTCGGCCATTCATGTGGGGAGGTTGGTGTGCCAGCTGAAGGGAAGGAGTGGGAACGTGAGTGCTCACATCCTCCTTGCTCAGGGAGAACCTCCTGCCTGCTGACACTTCAGTTAGCTGTAGCTCACAATCCCTGAGACTTGCGGTCTGGGCCAGGCCCTTCCTTTCCGGCACAGGGGGTTAGGCCCCATCCCCACCACCCACACAACCAGGAGGAGATGAGTACTTGGAACAACCTCTCGCTAGTACCCATCTCAACCTCTCACTAGCACCCACCTCAGTGCTTTCCAGAGGTGGCAAGTGGAGCAGACGGAATTCCAGGGAGGCCTCCCCTCCCCATTGGGTTAGTGGTCAAGACCCTGAACAGAACTGGAAGGTCTGCAGGTCAGTAGTTGGAGACCTGAGCACTGTATGATGAAGTGAGCATCTGTTGTCTGTCCCAGCTCCTCCCAACCTAACAGTTCAAAAGCAAGAAATTGCAGTTAGGTAAATAGGTACCACTTCAGTGGGAAAGGTAACAACATTCTGTGCACTACACCAACTAGGTCATGCCTGCCAAATGACTGTGGAAACATCTGCAGATGCAGACGATGCTGCCTCTTTTGCTGTAAACACACATGATCTCACTGCTCCCTAGAGTCGAGCACAACCGACTTTTGAGCAAGGGAGGCCTTTACCCTTTACCTAAAGAGGGAGTGGAGGCATGGGCAGTTGCTGTTTAGACCAGTCCAGAAGCTCCACTCACTCTTTGCAACAAGACCATCTGTGCCTCATCCGTTCATTTCTCTGCACCGCGCTAGCCAGAAAAAAGAGGGAAGGGCGAGCAAGCTTAGCTGCTGGCCTTTGAGTGTGGCACAGTCAGAGCAGGGTCATTGGACAGAAGTCTAGTGACCACACAGAAGCAAGAGCTGCAGAACTGCCAGTGAGGAAGAATGAAGAAGGTGCCTCAGGTAGCAGATTATACCCCAAAAGAGTGGGAGATTGTATTTTAGAGGAAAATAATTGTATAAGCCAGGGCAGGTTGAGGACCTTGCCGCCCCTCCCCCTGTGCCCATACCAACATATTGTATTGTAATGTAATGTATTGATTGTTTGTAAGCCGCCCTGAGTCGCCATGGCGAGTGGGCGGCAATATAAATTTGAACTAATAATAATTTAATATTTTTTTTTACTTCCAGATATGGAAACGAGTATTTGAGGGATCTTCTGTTTCTTGTGACAAAGTGATTTGGCTGGCTTGGGTACTGTGCACTTTACCTGGATAAGAGGTACCACTTACTACTATGCCTCTGGCAGAAAAATATCTTATTTATTATTTATTTATTTCTTCTTTATTTATATGCTATCCTACTTGGCAAACTACTGAGGGCGGCTAACAAGATAGAAACAGGTGTTACATCCCACATCTAACCCTAAAACATATTCAATTATTTAAAATTAAAAATCTAAAAGCAATAAGGTTAAAAGATTCAAACGAGAGATGTTTGTTAAATGAGCCAATGGGGTTGGGTCACAGAACTACTAGTGCCCAACACCTGTCCTGCCAGCCAAGTCTTTACACCTTTCCTAAATGGTAATAGCTCCATCTGGAGACACAACTCGGTTGGCGGGAGGTTCCACAGGGCTGGGGCGGACACAGAGAAGGCCATCCATCTGGTGCTTGATAGATGCACCTCTCTAGCTGATGGCATAGTTAGAGAGCCTCTCTGATCTGATCTGGTGGGATGGACAGATATCCTTGGAGTGACATGGTCTCTTAAGTATCCCGGCCCACTACCATATAGGGCTTTAAAGGTAATAACCAGCACCTTTAATTGCACCCAAAGTCACACTGTCAACCAGTGCAGCTCCCAGAGCAGTGGCAAGGCATGGGCATAGTGCCCACACCCCAATGCCACCTGAGCGGCCCCATTCTGGACCAGTTGCAGCCTCCAAATGGGCATCAAGGGCAGCCCCATGTAGAGCGCATTACAATAATGAAGTCTGGAGGTGACTAGAGCGTGTGTGATCATGAGCAAGGAGTCCCGATTAAGGAGTGGGAGTAATTGGCGTATTGCACGAAGTTGTGCAAAAACCCTCCTGGCCACAACTGCCACCTGCTCTTCAAGCAGGAGTCGTGAGTCCAGGAGGATCCCCAGATTACACACTGGGTCTTTTGGGGGCAAAATGGCCCCATCCAGAACCAAAGATGGTAGCTCCCAGGATAACGCAGGGGCCCTGACCCACAGCCACTCAGTCTTGCCAGGATTCAGTTGTAGCCTGTTGTCCCCCATCCAGACCCTCACAGCCTACAGACACCTGAATAGGACTTCCACTGCATCACTTGGATCTCCACAGGCCGAGATGTATTGTTGGGTATCATCTGCATATTAATGATACCTCACCCCGTGGGAACGGATGATCTCACCCAGAGGCTTCATGTAGATATTAAATAGGAGAGGCGAGAGCACCGAACCCTGAGGCACCCCATATTAGAGGGACCTAGAGCTGGCCCAATCTTGGCTTCTTGTGCTAAGCAGTGCAACAACAACAATAACATGTTGTTGTTGCTGCTGCTGCTGCTGCTGCTGCTGCTGTTGCTGCTGTTGTACCACCGCCTGTACCAGACTTTCATCCAACGTCCCCCCAATAGTTATGTTGTGTATTGATAGTTATGAGGTATTTTGATATATTATGTATTGATTTATCATGTATTGATTTATTATGTGTATTGATCTATTATATTGTAACTTTTGTACTTATTGTTCTGTTATATTGTATGGCTCTATTTTCCCCCTATATTATAACTCTGATATTGATGGATTCTGTGAGCTGCCCTGATTCGGTTTTTACCGAGTAGGGCGGCATAGAAGTCTGATGAAGATGATTATTATTTATTTATTTATTTATTTATTTATTTATTTGTCCGATTTGTTATCCCGCCCCAATTAGGTAAACCCAACTCTGGGCGGCTTACAACACAAACCAGAAAAGACATGGTTTAAAACAACAGTACATAGTAAATACATGGCCAATATGACACTCCAACGTGCCTCATACATATTAAAATTCACTTCATCTGTTAAAAATTGCAACTACAGTTAATTAAATATTAAAAATTAAGTTAAAATTAGGTTAAAATTAAACTTAAGAATTACATTTACAGAAGTACAAAACAACAATAGGCCAGAGCAGGGAGGGTGGCTGATTCGATTAGATCAGCCACCCGGCATGAGATCCAACATTCTTAAATCCCCACACTTATTATTATTATTATTATTATTATTATTATTATTATTATTATTATTATTATTATTATTATTATTATTATTATTATTATTATTATTATTATTATTATTATTATTATTATTATTAGGCAAGTAACACAACTAACCTTGAAATCCCAGTTATTTTATTTATTCACAGCCTGCCAACAAACACTGGCGAAATAGACAGTCATATTTAACTTAAAATATAATTTCACACTTACAGCAACAAAGTAGAACAAGGCAAAACAAAATGAGTTTAGCAAAAATGTAATTCCTTTCACTTATTTTCTTTTAAGAATTGCACAATAGCTTTCCAGTGGGTTGATGACTTAAGTTGTTGCAATGATAGGGATACACTGTAGCCCATGCTTTGTAATTGTGTAAACTTTTGGGAACTGTCTGAGATAACTGTATTTGGAGCATCTCCTTTATCTGAAATTTGGAAGAAAAAGCATTTAAAGTTTTGGCAAATAATAGTGCCAGATATAGCAAACCTAGCATAAGACCAAGGGAGCAAATCTTGCATGAATCGAGGGCAAATGCACTGGAATAGAAGGTAATATCTAGTGTCACTTCCACAACAGAGCTTAGGGGCCAACACTGCTTTTGAAAACCATCACTTTCTTGCTGGCAATGATTAATATGGAAAACCATGGCAACTTTTATTGAAAATGTGCTGTTTACACTGCAAGGGATGATCTGCATTGACTGTGGCCAAGCTTTAGGTTTTAGTAGCATGTGGATATTTAATAACAACATTTGTTTTGCAGTGGTTACTAAAGTAACATTTACCTTTCCTATTTTCTTTCCCACTTTTCTTTAAATGTAAGTACAGAACAGTAAAACCTCGCATAAAGTGCACCTCACTTAGAGACTAACTTGCTTAAAGAGCAGAATTTTATCTGAATGGTTGCCTCGCTTAACAACCAAAACCAACAAAAAACTCACTTAACAACTAAACCGGAGCACGCAATTCCCCCCCCCCCCACATACACACCAGAAGTCACAAGTGGTCATTTACAATGGTGTTTTGCTTAAAGAGTAAACTCACTTAAAGAGCAATTCTATGGAACCCATTATGCTCTTTAAGTGAGGCACCACTGTATTGTACCTCAGGGTGCTAATTGTAAAGATGATTGTGCTGCTTTACTTGTATGACTCCACCATTGGATTCAATACATTAAGACAGACAGTTATCAGAGGTTTTAATTTTGCTAATTTATTTATGGGTTTATACTACACCATTCTTCAAAAAAGTTAAGTGTCAAATTTCACTAACTGTTCAATTAATGTGCTCTACCCAGGAAGACTTTCATGCTATTCTTATTGTCTATCATTTCTTTCTCCTTTCTTTCTTGACACTCATTGCAGGTACTGTATTTCAGTTTTCCGGCTTTCTACATTTTCTGATTTTTAAAAATGCTTTCTTGGTCTTTATTCATATGCTTTAGCCATATTTTGTATATTTTAATCCAAGAAGTTCTTAGACTCCTGTGTTTATGTTGTTTTGGAGTAGCTTGTGATAAAGCCTATGATTCCATGCTGCTTGGTAGAAGTACACAGCAATATATAACGAACATTTTCAAAGTAAGTTTTATGTTTTTATTGCATACTACATTATTCACCTTAAGGAATCTGCACTATGCCATTTATTCCAACTCCCGGCAGAGTCTGACTTTCAACAGAGAA
Organism: Furcifer pardalis; assembly: GCA_030440675.1. NCBI lineage: Eukaryota > Metazoa > Chordata > Lepidosauria > Squamata > Chamaeleonidae > Furcifer > Furcifer pardalis. The sequence goes on from CP126893.1 coordinate 49,973,420, forward strand.
TCAAAATTGCGTTATCATACTTGCTAACAAGATACCAGACCCCTTGTGTTGTTAGGATGAATGTTTAGAAGCAAAAATCTAATGTTCACCCAGTTTGAAGCTGCGCTAACTGTTCTTATTTGATTATTTATTTACATATTAAAGCATATGGCTTGTCCATTCATGTTGTCCAGTTTTCAGAATCACATAGCCTTCCTGCACATATCACTGAAAATTCCCTCTTCTTCTTGCCCTAAATGGTGGGAGGGTACTTAGCAGGGTTTTCCCTAATGTAAATGGGAAAGTAAGATTCCTTTAGATCTCTTGGTCCCCAGACATTTCTGTCTACCCTCCGCCATAAAAAAATACAACATATAAAAACATACTGTACACTGTATTTCGTTACAGTATCAGCATATAGAAGGTAGCCAACAAAGAGATAATAAAGATGAAGAATAAAGGAATAAAGATGAAGAAATCACAATACACATACACTGCAGAATTTTTTGACCACATTACCAAAGAAAGAAAGAAAATGAAAAGTGTAAATCATTACAGTGCTTGTTCAAGGTAAAAAAAAATGTAAGAAGGTAAACAATTTCTTTGCTGAAATAAACTAGGAACGGAGTCTGATACAATACAACAATGCTGTTTAGAGCTGCCATATCCAAAAAAAGTGCCCCCCCCCCAAAAAGGAACTTTGCCCATCTCTACCTGCAATTAATGTGTCTTTTCTTTTTTGTTTGCAGTTGCATGGTTGTTGTTTTTTTGTACATTTATCCGGCCCATTGCTGTTCTTTAATTCAGGACAACTGCAAATAAAGGTTAACTCAGGTTAACCTTTCCTTTCTTTGGAGAAGATAATTCAAGGCTTATGGTGTTTTGGATTGGTCATGTTGCTCTTTGTGTGTCCACATGTGTGCTCCTAAACATGGGATATTTGTTCTTATGTACAGTACCTATATATTGGGTCCATCAATTTGACCAACAACCCTGGCTTGAAGAGTGATATCTTGTGATGTTCACCCCTTTTGTCCTGTTTATGCACAAAGCTCTGGGACAGAAAGTTCTTAAGAGGTCATATCATGTATGGAAACAAATTTCTCTCAAACTATTGTTTTTAATGTAAATGTAGAAGTGCATTGTAAAAAAGGACAGGTCAGCAACTCACAGTCCCCAGTGTTTCTTGTTCTGGTATAAAATTGGTTCTGACTGGGGCCAGAAGATTTTATGAGATCTAGTAAATATATACCAAACACAATTTTAAAAACCCAGTCTATTTGTTTTTCAGATTTGAAACCCACTAAAGCTCTTATAAGAGCTTGCTTTCGTTTGCAGGTGTCATTACTACTTTTACCTCACATCTGTTGTCAGTCTGGCCAGGTTATCTTGCTATAGTAATAGAGCAGACCATACTACCAGCAACTCAATGCTGAGTGTCATGCTGCGGTTAGCTAACTTAATGAGGACTAATGGTTTGTGTGCAGAAGTCCACAGGGAAGGGTGATGGTCCCCAAGCGGATTAAATCCACTTGAATCCATCTTGATCAATACTGGCCTGGGGCTGAGGAGGACTTTGTGTACCAAAAGAAGTCAGGACCAGAAAGTGGCTTGCACAACTGGATCAGTGGTACGCTGGTCATGCTGTGATGTGGTAGGCAAATGGAAGGCCACTGCATTATATTATCAGGACAGTCTTTATGGTACGGGTATACAGAAAGAGTCTGCTTGAGAAGATTTTGTTATTTTTAAACCACAATCAGGCGTACTCTGGCAAAGGTAACCTGTGTTGCTGGCTAATCTTTGTCACACTAGGTCAGGCCAAAGAAACTGCAGAATGGCCTCATTTTGGCAGTTTCACGTCTGAGCTAGACACAGAAGAAGATGAAACCCCATATCTGTTGTGGAAGGGGTGTGTGTGTGTGTCATTGATAACAGTGTGGGTAGTTACTGTGGAATGCTTCAAAGAGGAAAGGCGATACATTAACTCCTTTTGTTTAGCAGGAGCTCTCAGTAGATTAGTTTTGTGGAAGAAACCTCTGTATGAGCAACTTCTAGATCCAATCCAATGTAAATTTAGTCACATCTTTTAGCAGACTGATGCATTGCTCATGATTAAACATCCGGTTTATTATACAGTACTTTGATTTTCCATCCATTATTCTTTATTTTATCCTTCTTTTTCTTTTTGGTGGCAAAGAGAGATGAGAGAGAACCGTGAATAATTGACAAAGGTTAACATCATTAAACTAGGATTGAGTTTTACTTAACTGTTTCCCCTCTTTAATATATTTTGGGATGGATCTTTGATTGTACTAGTTAAGCACATGCATATGTCTTCAGTGCTTTATTTTGACAAGTGCTTTGTTAACATAGTACTAGGGTAATTGGCACTTAATATGTATGCACTTCCTAGCTTACCTTTAGAATATTGTTTATTTTAGGAGGCAAGGCCTTGTTGGGCTCTGCCATTCACTACAACATCTGTTACAAAAGAACATTGGCAAACAAAAGCGTATTTCCCTATTTTCCATCCCCCTTGCTAAGTAAATTTCAGAGTGGAAGATTGCATAAAATGACATCAGAACAGAAGAGGCACACACAGAATCGCTATATTTAGTGTTTCCACTTCCTTTCAGTCCAATCCCATTTTTCAGAACTAGACAGCACAGCCAACGCCATTAGGGAAAAACATATATTCTTCTAGGACAGCACCTATCAGGCCATTAGTTGCCACAGTTTCTGTAGAAAACAGATTGAGTTCTGTGAAAGTCTTCTCCTAAATGAAAAATGTTTGCTCCATAACAAGCTACTGCAAATGGCCCCTTCAGTGCAGGCCAGTTCTCAAAAATGAGCATCTCCAAGATGTGCATTTATCTCTGTTATTTGTGTTCCCTGAAGAACAGTGCTTCTCACAATTAAAAAAAATCCCATTAGTCCAGTCTGGTTATGTATAGTTCAGGCTGGCTATAAGAGGTAACTAGTCTTCAAACAGGGCAGTGGAAATGCTTTGTTCAATTATGTTTGTGTTTAATAATTATATATATCACCAATGTGCTTCCCATGTGTGAATGATCGGCTTGACTCTATGACTGAGTTCAGTTGATGCTCCTGATACGTACAGTAGTTAGAAGCAATTCTAGCATGATAACTCTACCTGGGACATCAGGGACAGACAGAAGGTTGATCACAAGGTAGATATGTGGTTAGGTCTCTGTGTAGTTAGTGATAAAACAATGAGGTTTCCTTTCTCTCAACTGTTTCTAATTTTAGAACAACTAAATTTCTTCATTAGTATTGCCATTGTCTGCAAAGAGAAGGGTTCTGAAGATGTGTGGGTCATGTGCAGCACTGGAGCTGGTTTGGAGACTGATTACAAATTTCTAGGCAGAGCATCAGAAATTTAGGCATCCTGGGAGTTGTAGATGATAGCCATTACTTTCCCAAGCACTGTTTTTGGATTGATTGGTGTGAAAAAAGCACAGATATGTTTGGGACACCGTGACATATGGCGAGACTTACAAAAGGATGGTGACTGACAGATGAAGTATTTTTCTAGACAGTATGATTTTCATTGTCACCACCTAACAGTCATTTTTTCAGGTAGTCGCCATTACAATAATTGTTACTGCCAGTTCTTTCTGCATTTCAGCTCCTACTGCATTTGCTCTTTATGCTCCCACAGCCCATTTTCTTAAGTAAGGAGTTTCATATATATATATATACAGTACCTACCAGCTGAGGGCATTATAACATGCATTTGATGTCAGGAATTTTTGTCCAGGAAAGCAGATGCTGTTTTTTAAAAAAAGTGTTCATCTGTAAGGCACCACATGATGTGATGGTGGTGGTTGTTTTGCTATAAATAGACTAAGAGGGCTACTGTCCAGGATTTTTTTTTTTTTGCAGTACAGTAATACCCCGTATAACGTGAGTATCATATAGCGCTAAAACCTTATAACATGACAAGATTTTTGGAAAAATCTTGTTTCAAATAACACGATTTTAACGTTATACGATACAGTCGTTCTTAGCAGCGCATCGGGTCTCCCGACCTCCCTAGAGCCGATGTGCACTAATTTTGAAGTTCTCCCACCCTCTTTTAGGCTGCAGCAAGCCAGAATGTCGGGATTCGAATCCTGACATTTTGCCTTGCTGCAGCCTCCAGGGAGGTGGGGGAACTTTGGAAACAGCTTGGAGTGGGTCTGCCCACCTCCCTGGACCCGGCCGGGGGGGGGGGGGTCAGAGACCCTAAAATTGGTAAAAAAAAAAACCGGACTTTTTTTTACCAATTTTGGGGTTTTTGACCCCCCCGCCGGGTCCAGGGAGGTGGGCAGACCTGCTCCAAGCTGTTTCTGGGCTTCCCCGACGTCCTGAGCCAGTGCAGCAAGCCAGAATGTCGGGATTCGAACTCTGACATTCTGGCTTGCTGCACTGGCTCAGGACATTGGGGAAGCCCAGAAACAGCTTGGATCAGGTCTGCCCACCTCCCTGGACCCGGGGGGGGTCAGAGACCCCAAAATTGGTAAAAAAAACAGACTTTTTTTTACCAATTTTGGGGTCTCTGACCCTCCGTCGGGTCCAGGGAGGTGGGGAGACCTGATCCAAGCTGTTTCCAAAGTTTCCCCACCTCCCTGGAGGCTGCAGCAAGCCAAAATGTCAGGATTCAAATCCCGACGTTCTGGCTTGCTGCAGCCTCCAGGGAAACAGGGCTTTTTTAAACATTGTGTGATCAATGTATCGCACAACGTTAAAAACCGGATAACGACGGGACTTGTGGAACCAAGTCATAACGTTATTCGGGGTTCTATTGTACTAGAGTTTCAATTGTTTTTATGGTTACAGACTAACACAGCTAATCACCCTTACCACTTATTTACAATGTGCCTACCATGCACTGTGCATTCCAGATGGGATTTTCCAGTAATAGGACAATATGTATTAGTCACTTTTATTCCTTCATACTTAGTTTAGGGAAGTATTGATCACCTGCTGATGGGGTTATAGAGTATTAGTTTGGCAAGGAAGTGACTGTCCGAGTGAGTAAGAGAATGGAGGATAGTATGATTCCTTCCCCATGTATTTGCATCCCCTAGAGCAAGATAAAGAGCAAGGAGTTCCCTATGTTTGCTGTAATCAGATGTTATTTCAACCGCTGGCAAGTGTTCAGAGAGGTCCACACCCCAAGATACACCTGCTGATACACACAGCAGCAGTATGAGACAAAGGTTAAACAGAGTGGATTGAATCTGAAGGCTAATAGGAGAGGTAAAAATGTGATTATTAAATTTAAGGGATTAATCTTATTTCTGGTGTGACCGTTTTTCATTCTTCTTCAAGTGCTGTATCCATTCTGAATATTGGCTATCATCACAGTGAAAGTCTTTTCTGTTCTTAACTACTCAGAACAGTTCTTCCAAGGACATTCCACAGCAGTCTCTCGGGTTCTTTCGCCACAAAGTCTGCCTATGCCCAGGGTCCCTCTTCCCAGTGATCTTTCCTTGAAGAGTGTGTTGGAGGATTCTATACTTCATGTTGTTCCTCATGATATGGCCAAGGTATTGGAGCTTTCTTTGCTTAAACAGTTCTTGTTCTTTATCAATCCAGTACAACACTTTTACATTAGTCACATGGTCAACCTATTATATCCTTAGTAGCCGTCTGTAGATCCAGATTTCAAAAGCTTCAATTTTCTTTTCAGATGCTTTAGTCAATGTCCAAGCTTCAACTCCATATAGCAACACTGGGAATACATAACATCCCACTATTCGGATCTTTGTAGCAAAAGTTAAATCTCTATTGCATAACAAATGTCACATTTTTATGAAGGAGGATCTTGCTTTTTCTATTTGTATTTTAATCTCTATTTCAGAATCCCACTTTTCATTTAAAATACTCTCCAAATAGACAATGTTATCCACTCTTTTGATTTCTTGTGTTCCTGCCATTAGCTTGTCTTGAATTGATGCTCAGCTTATAAAAAGCTATTTAGTCTTCTTGGTGTTGAGATCCAACTCATATTGTGCACTTGAGTCTCTAAGTAGCAGTGGGCACTGAGAGAACTAAGAAAGAGAAGGACCCTTGACATGCTCTGAACAGATATGATCCTCAAGTAGGGTTGCCATATTTTTTCCTGCCAAACCAGGACATACTTTTTTCCTGCCAAACCAGCCCCCACATCTAGGCTCGCTGCCCCCCCCGGCACCCATCCCTATTCCGCTCAGTCTGCCCTCATTCCTCCCAGCCCACTTTCTCTTGCGGCGCATCCCGCCCATTGCACAGTTCTGCCGCAGCTGCAGGGAACCAAAACCCAGGTTGCTCATGTTTTTGGCAAAGAGGATTGGTGCCTTATAAAAAGTTTTCATTGTGTCATGTCTTTGAAATCCGTGGCATTAGGGACCTCCTGGCAATGACTACATTTCCCAGACTCCCTCAGTGAACTGCAGCCCTTGGAGTCCCTATTTTCCTCTGGAGAGAGAAAAAGAAGGGACTTATTTTGGAGGAGGTCCTTTGTGAAAGACAATGCTTCACCGTGTTCCCTTCCTCTCTAGGAATGCTGACTCTATGTATTTAACTCTTTGCAGTCATGTGAAGAAGGAATCTTCCATAGACATAGGGATTTCTTGTCCCCCCCTCCCGCTTTTATATGTTTTTCTTTGAAACCGGGACTTTTACATGTTTTTCTTTGAGCCAGACGGGACAGATTGAAACCGGGAAAATCCCGGGACACCGTGACGTATGGCAACTCTAGCCTCAAGTCCACTGGTTCAGATGCAGGAAAAGCTTTATGGCAAGAACAAACATTCTTGAGGGTGCACAAGAGCAAAAACAAATTAGGAGATAGAGGAAGGAGCTCACTGGACAAGGAACAACATTGAAGGAGGATATGGCTGAGGAACTCAACCTCTTCTATGTCACCTGGAGGACCCTGAGGGTTTGAGTCCAGGGTTTGAGCGGAACATGAAGGAAGATGACTCAATCCAGCATCAACTGAAGATCTGTAGGGTTTGTGGCCAGCAATACTGTGTCATCAACATATTAGATGTTATTTAGGTATTCTCTATTAATTTTAATGCCAATGTTTAAACCTGGTAAAATTCTCTCTGAATATATATTAAACAGTGTCGGGAACAACACACAGTCTTGTCACACACTTCTGTGAATCTGAACCTTCTCTGTCAGCTGCTCCTCAGCTCTGACATGCTTCCAATAAAGGTTGGTGACGATTCTGATATCCTTACCATCTATACCTATTTTCTTCAGGGCTGTGATCATCTTCTTATGCTGGCATCTGTCAAAGGCTTTTGCATAATCTATAAAACACGCATGCACATCACATCTCATGTCACTACATCTTTGTATGAGGACCTGCATTTTAAACAGCGCCTCTCTGGTACCCATAGAATTCTGGAAGTCAAGATGCATCTCACCTGTGTTTTCTTCATGCTTCTTATAAATTCTACTATGGATTATTTTCAAAAAGACCTTATGAGCATGACTTGTGAAGCTAATTGTTTCATACTCACAAGACTGTGTTTTTGGTTTCTTCGGCAAGGTAACAAAGGTTGATAGCAACCAATTGCTTAGAACAGGGGTTCCCAAAATTTTTGCACTGCAGGCCGGACTATGCCCCCTGGACAGCTGAGCAAGCCGGTTGTGTGGTTCCTCCTGCCATAAACGCTCCCATAAAACATGTCCGTAGATGTCCTAAATGCATTTGCAACAACCACAGGCGCATTTACGGCAGTTGCAGGCATGCTTACTCATGCGTGGGTGTGTTTACTCATGCGTGGGTGTGTTTTACAGCTGTTGTAAAAATGTCTGATTCTGCTTCCAGTAGCACCGAGGTTGGCAGCAGACCACATGAAATTGTACCGGGGGCTGTAGATTGGCCACCCCTGGCTTAGATGGATGTCTCTTTGAAAGGTCAACTCTGATGAAAAGATTCCTCTATCTCCATAATTCCATAACTCCCTAAATCTTTTTGCAAGTCTCTAGTTTGGTCAAAGGAAGAGAATAAGTCAGACCTTCAGGTCATCCCAACAGTCAATGATTTAATGGAGTGTGCTGCAAATGCTGTGTACATGCAACTTTTCAGAAAAGAATATAGAAGAAAGATGGTTTATGGTACAGGGATTTATTCTGAATAAGACCATCAGTACACTGAAATCTTTTGAGGAAACAATAGTCCAGTGGTATAATACAAAGCATGTAATGGTGCTGTTTCTGGCCCTTGTGAAAAAAAATTTCACAGTATAAAGAAGTACCACAACCACTTATTAATGTGACCTTTCCTTCTATTTCTATTACATACAGCTTTATGAGCATATTACATATTCCAGATAGGTATCCATCTGTGACTCATATCAAACTTTGGATTAGTTAATGTTTCTGTTAATTTCTTATAGGCAATTAGGAGCATGATATCAGGCTTTGTTCTCTTCCCTGATATATACTAGTACCTTGGATTACGCTAATACTTGGTTCCACAAGTCTCATCGTTATCCGGTTTTTAACGTTGTGTGATGGATTGATCGGACAATGTTAAAAAAAAAACCCCACAGGGGAGCGATCCACCTGCATCTTTGGAAAGGGCAGTGGGGAATCCATGCGTGGAACTCCACTGCCCTTTCCAAAGAGGCAGGTGGATCACAGTGTGAGCAGAAGAGTAGCGTGCCTTGGCGGGACCCCGTATAAAAATTTGTTTGGGGGCCCTTAGGAAGGGTAAAGATTTGTTTTGCTCACGCACGTTGGGGGCCCCCGTGGCCCGGGGCCCCCGTATAATTGATACGGCAGATACGGCGGTAGCTACGCCTCTGAGTGTGAGATCGGTGCTTGGGTTGGGAGTTGAACCGGGGTGCAATTGCAGTATCTGGATAGGTCAGGGGATGTTGGAAACAGCATGCATAGGCTCCCCCGACCTTGCCAGAGGTGGCAGGGGCAGCGGAGAGCCTGAAATGGGTGAAAAAGACTCCATAGTGATGGAGATTTTTTTCGCCCATTTCGGGCTCTCCGCCGCCTCTGCCACCCCTGGCAAGATTGGACGAGCCAATCCAAGCTGTTTTCGATGTCCCATGACCATCCTAGGTGGTGTTGCAACTTCTTTCCCTGGCATTTTGCCTTGCAGCAGCATCTGGGCAGGTCGGGGGATGTAGGAAACAGCGCGGAGCTGGTCCCCTGACCCTCACAGAGGCAGCAGTGGTGGTGGAGAGCCTGAAATGGGTGGAAAAAACCTTCGTCGCAACTGAGTTTTCCCCCACCCATTTTGGGCTCTCTGCCCCCCTGCCGCCTCTGTGAGGGCCAGGGGATCTGATCTGCACTGTTTCCAATAGCCAGAGTGTTGGGGGAGAGATCTTATGTGTGCACTGTTTCTCCCTCAACACCCCGGCAATCCCAGCGATCATGCACTGGGACAGCCGGGGTGTTGGGGGAGAGATTGTGCGCGCACACACTTTCTCCCCCAACACCCCAGCAGTCCCACCGTGTGATCGGATCGCCAGTTTGGTTGGGGGGTGAATGGGCATGCATGCCCTCCCCCCACCCAACCAAACCGCCGATGAGCAGACATCTCTGCCCCACAATTCACAAGGCTGGTTTTCAGCCCTGTGGGCTTTGGGGTAGAGATCAATGTCAGGGAATTTGAGGCAAAAGTTTGCATCACACAACATTATGTTAACGTTGTGTGGTGCAAATGTTTCCCTCAAATTCCCCGACGTAATCCAATTTTAGCATTATCCGGGGCAATCGGTATCCCAGGTATTACTGTAGTTCAGTTTCTCACAAGATGTGTTGTCACTCTGTTGTTCCAGTTCATGTCAAAGCTTAATGCTTATTATTATTATTTTCCTAATTTGTGTTTGTACATGCTTGGTTTATTTCAATTTTTTCTTCTGTTCTTTTGTAATTACACAAAAAACAGCAAGCCGTCTTGTCTTTAACATTTTTCTTGCAAAAGGACCTTAACTAAACCCCCAGTCTCAAATGTTCTGGAGTTCCCTCAGCTGTTTTGAGCTATACTACAGGAGTGTGTCACATTATTTTACATTTCCTCAAATTGCAATCGCCTCATCTATCCTTCAGTAACTTGGATTGACTAGTGCTGAAATTTAACTACCACCAAAGAAGAGGAAATAGAAAAGAAGAAATAAACATTTCTCATAGCTTAAGCAGAAATCTGTTACATCTCATCGGACTGGACTGGAGACATCTGTCATCTGGTGAAGTGTGCTCAGATGCCTGATGTTCAAGAATTGCATCATGCCCCCTGCTCTTCTTTCTAAGGCTTTAGAATGGGTTTAGACTGAAGAGCTGATCAATCTGAGAATGCCTTGGTAGAAAATTTCCCTCTGATGACCTTTCAACTCTAGGGCTCCATTCTGAAAAGTACAATAGATCTGGCAAGCCTCAGCTCTGCCTATATATAGATGGGCAGCATCCTAACCCAGTTCAAGCTATAATGCATTATATGGGCAGAGTCCAATGTTTTAAAATCAGCTTCTAAAGCACAGAACACAATGAGGAAAAGAAATTCTTTATTCTGGTTATACAGCTGCCTTCTTTCAAAAAGGACTGTCCCACGTAAAATAATATTTTCAGCTTAGCTGAGGAAGCATTCTAAATTTCTCTCATCTTACAGCTTTCTTTGCTTTTACTTGTAAGCTGAGATGCCCATTTATACAGTCATGTGCTCCCCTTTAGCCACAGTTTCTGTAGATAAAAATGCCACACATAGGTGTGTCCAGTGTAAACAGAACTTAGGGTGATCGAGAAGGTAGGCGGCTTCAAATGCTCCATTAATTAAAGAAACACATACCACAAAAACAAACCAATCATTCCAGTGCCTTTCATAAGGTGGAAGGAAGGAGAGAGGAATGAGTCTTATCAGAACCAAAAGAGTTCGGCATCAAATGGAAGGAACAAACCACTATCTCTACTCATTTCTTTCTCTCAAAATGAACAAACTATAACTTCTATTCCTTATGAAGATCCTCTCAAAATAGGGACTAGTAAAATTCTATGATATGCTGTTATTATATGGATTATTTAACAACAACAGCAGCAGCAGCAACAAAAGTTCTAACTAGAGCTGCCAGAATGGTTTTGCTTTATTCACTAAGAAACTTGTAAACCTCAAATCCTTATATGAAAAACCACAGAGTTCATCTTGAAATAAGTAGCTGCCGCCACCTCCCACTCCATACATCTATGACTAGTGGAGCCCTTGCTTTGCAACAGATGGGAATTCTGTTGAGCACCTGTCAATACACAACAGAAAAGGCAAACAATATTCCAGGCTTAAGGCTTGCTTCATCCTTACTTAACTGCAGTTCATTGGCTGTTCATACTATACCATAAAATCATACATCAAAACCACCATATAATAAGTACAAAAAGACAATAAAACAATAAACCTTGTTCCTAACTATAATTGATGTGTGTTAACTTTTCGTTTAATTCAATTGTTAATAGAATTGTTAAAGTAGTGTTTTAAAGTCTTAACTTTTTTGCTTTTGTTTTTAATCTGTTTTTTAAAATCTTGTTACCCACATCCAGTGATGGGCAACAACAGGTTTGCACCAGTTCGCCAAAACCAGTAGCAGCTTTTGGGGGGAACGACCTTGGGGGGTTACCTTTTCACCGGTTCCCCCACTGCACATGCATGCCAAGCACTTGGCATGCATGTGCGCCTACGGTGCTTGGCACACATGTGCGGCCTCCTTGCTGTCCTCCCAAGCGGGGAGGAGGAAGAGAAGCTGCTAGCTGGAAGCTCCCTATAGCCTGCTCCCCAGGGTAAGTGACTCAACTTTGGATGTGGAGTGGGTGGGTGTATTTTAATGTGTATTTATTTTTAAGGTGTATTTTTACATGTTTTATGTGTATTTAATTTGTATTTTTATGTGCTTTTATGTCTATTTAATGTGTAATTATTTTAATATATATATATATTATCGGTATGTGTTTTATGTGTATTTTTATGTCTATTTAATTTGTATTTTTATGTTTACTTATTTTAATGGGTTTTTTACATTGGCTTTGCCCACACCATTGTCTCCGCCCATGACATTATGACATTGTCTCCGCCCATGACATCATGATGTTGGCTTCACCCACAGTGTGGTAGTAAATTTTTTGGCTGCCCACATCCCATTTCAATTCTGGGAGAAAGCGGGAGGGAGGGGGGAGGAAAATAAATAAATTGTTACAATTAACTATGCTGCCTAGGGCTGCTGGGAGTTGTAGTTTGAGAACAGCTGGAAAAGCTTCTGTTTCCAATCTGAGAAGCAATGGAGCCTCCTCTAAACCAGGGGTGGCCAAGCTTTTTGCACCACAGGTCTGACCATGCCCCTGTCAGCTAAGCAGGCTGGACCACACACACCAAGAGGTGGAAGCGGGTACATTTACGGCTGTCATTTATGACCAGTCACAAGTGCATTTGGGTATGTCCGGGCATGCACCCACACATTCATAAATGTGTCCACTCCCACTTCTGGGTGCGGGGGAGAAGGAGACAGGCCTGATGGAATGGTGCCACAGCCTGGGTCTGGCCTGCAGGCCAAAGGTTGGGAATCCCTGCTCTAAAACTAAGTTTTGTTTCCTGTCCATTTTTAGTTGCTTTGGCTGTGAACATTTCAAAATGGAACCATTCTGCATAGGATTTGGCCTGTGAAATAGTCTGAGAGGACAATTTAAAGAGATTGGCCTTTATGTGAACCTTAAAAGAGTATGGGGAAATGACAGGAATAAAATGTTGTTTTTCATTTATTTGACTGCCCTTTTATGTCCTTGGAGTATGATAAATGATAAACATAAGCTCTCCAGGAAGAGATTCTGATTCGTGGGGAATTGATCCTCTGAGCTTATCTCACCTTGCATTAACGTCTTTCCCTTGTTGGCCAAGTTACTAATGAAAGCAATAATTATGTTCTCTTCATGAAGAGCTAACTAATGAGAAGCACTTTTTAAAAATGATTTATTCACTAAAACATTTATATCTTACTCTTATGGTGCAAGAAAACCACTCAGGGTAGCTTGCAAGATTTTAAAATTACAATTAAATTAGAATTTTTTAAAATAAAGCAACCAAGAAGATCAGGTTAGAAACACGAAAACATTGTAACTATGAATTGAAAATAATAGTCCTTAGATGGAGCTGGGCCACTTCTTCTGATGAATTCTCAGATTAGTAAACAAGTGCCCCATCTCCTGCTCCTTTTAAAGGGTCTAAATCCATGGTTCCCAACATGCCTCACAGGGGGGCAATTTGATTTTTAAGAGGGAATTTGAGAATGACTTATTAACAATGAGTGGCTTTTTAGGCTTCCTCCACATGAATATGAGTTCACTTTTTGAATAATTAAAGAGCAAACTCGCTTAAAGAGCAATCCTGTGGAACACATTATACTCTTTAAGCGAGGTACAACTGTATATAACTCATAATATACACCCAGGATTTTGAGAGTGAGCAAACTGCCTATATATATGACATTGTCTATATGTATGACATTGTTGCCCATCCTGAAAAAATCCTCACCCACCCACATTGAGAATTTTGGCTACGATTTTGCAGTATTGTCTATTCTATTACCATAGCAGGATAGCCTGGATCATTAAAATTACAAAAAGCTTCCCCAGATATGCTTTCTTTTTTTTTTACTACAACTGTACACAAGAGCAACCCTTGAATGGAATGGGTTGTTGGTGGCCAAAACTTACAAATTTACAGGTTCTCAACTTAGGTTCATAGTCTGTTGGTCAGAATGCTTCCCATTGGGGTGTGGTTATAAATTTTCTATTCAAAGTATACTGTGCATTTCTAAATTTACCCCAATACATATAAAGAAGCAAATGCTATTTCTCTGCAAGCCCTTCTTTTTGAATGTTGCATTTCTGGTAAAGCCTTAATGATGACACTACCAGACTGAGAGCATGTTCGGACAGGGCATTCAGTCTTCTTGTTGGCACTCTCAGGGATCATTCCAACTTTCTCCCAAGTGCTACTTTTTGAACCCCTCCTCAAGCAGTTGTACTTTTTCTGCAGTGCTCAGATATATAGCATTCCCAGAAACTGTAGACACTGGAAATGGGGTATATGGGAGCTTTGTGGCCCCTTTAGCATATTGGATTTTGAAATAAAACACTTCCCCTGTCACTCTGGGGAGGGGCAGGGAAAGTGTAATTATTCCTCTCCTCAGCTGATTAGTGTAGATTAGATAGGGGGGTTACAAAGAATATTTTTCTTTATTTTTCTTCTACCATTGATAAAAACTGCAGCTGTGAGCAGTTTTTCAATTGTGTACACACACAATACTTTGACAAGAATGTGTTCCTGTTCTAAACTTTCCTTTGCATTTTCTCCACTCTTATGTATTTGTTCTTCTGCTTGTCATCTTGAATTACTATAACTCTGCTTTTGGAGGTTTTGACTATTTCTGAATAATTCATTCTTTCTGCTCTCCCTAGGATATTTGTGAGTTGGCTATTAATCATTCTGCATAAATTAGCTTTAAAGAACTTGGATGCTCTTTCCTCTTTTTTTAAATTCCCCAACTTGGTTTCACTGCATTGCTGTGAAGAGCAAAATCCCTCAGCCTCTCCCCAGCCGGTAGAATCTGGTGGAATCTTATCTAGACTTAGAGTGGGAGTACAACCCACTGACTTCGGCACAAAGGATTGTCCTGCGAAAGGTTAATGTGACATATGCACAGTATGCAGGTTTATGTGTTCCCAATATGAAAGGCCTTGTTCAAGCCGCCTTCCCCATGGAAGGCATGATCTGGAAAGAGTAAGCTTAACAAGCCAGAACAATTTCTGAGAGTCTCACTTTCACTTGATGGATTAATTGCTTGCTGGTTGTAGTTGTTATAAGAGGTTAATTAAAGTCACAGCAGGTATAACATACCTCAGGCTCTAGGAGGTCTAGCTGCTCTGAAAGGAGATTAACTGGGTGAATGAACAAGTCAAAGGAGCGTATCACTTCTGCCTGCTGGAGGGCTGTCCTTCATTTCAGCCCTGGAAGTAATCCAGGCCGGTTTTCATCAGCTCACAGAGGCCTAGTAGGATAGATTTATACTGCTTCTCCTCATCCAAACTGTTCAGTGTGGATTTCATTTGATCCCCATTATTACATTGCTCGTGAAATGTAATTTCCTAATGCCTTCACACCCAGGAGGGTGTGATGGACAGAGTGACAGGCTAGGACTCAGGAGGTCTTGGCTTGAATCCCCACTCAGACTGAGGGTGTGGAAACACCCCTCATTTATTTCATTTACATTAAAAACTCATTTAGGGTCACTATTAGTTGTTTCTGACTTGATGGCATATAACAGCAACAGCATCAAAAATTGCATAAAATCTAACTTGAAATCTAGCTGAATCTTCTGCGACTTCTCTCAGCATTCACATAAAGTTCGTGTAACTCGCTGTGGTTTTGTCTTGGGGTCCTTTCCTTTCTTGGATCGTTCTTGCTGGGCTCAAACAAAAGAAGGAATCAAACGGTTATAAGTAGAGGAATCTCTTCATATTCTTTTGGTTTTAGTTTCAGGAAAGTTTGATTATATTTTCCTGTTTGCTTTTCCTCTTGTTGTTTTTTGGGGTGAGAGGTTTTATTTCATTTTGGTTTGTCACTTAGTAGCATAAAAGCAAACTGTAGGTGTATTGCATGTAGTATGGGGCTTCTGAAACCTTACTCCCAAGGGCAAGGATGGCCCCTCCTCTGTCTTGGAATGCTGTTCTCATTGCTCTTATCATTATAGGAAATGGTGGGGGAAGATGGGACTTTCAGTTCAAGAACAGATGGAAGGCCTTCAGGTTCCCCACCCTTATCCTGGGCAGGATTGATACCTCTGCAGTACCTTCTCAGTTTGTAGCATTAGCTTAGCCAGCTGCAAGAGAATGACCCTTGACACCCCCTAAACGAATATGAACCTCAAGTCTTCCGGCTCAGATACAGGAATTGCTTTATAGCAAGAGCAAACATTATTGAGGGTACACAAGAGCAAAACCAAATTAGAAGATGGAGGAAGGAACTCACCGGACAAAGAACAACATAAAAGGAGGCTATACCGGTAGCTGATGAACTCAACCTTTCCTACGTCACTTAGAGGACCCTGAATAGGATGAGGGTTGGAGTCCCTAAATGCAAGACCAACATGCTCAAGTGGAGGCTGCTGGCAAACAACAACACATGGTGTGAATGTGGAGAGATACAGAATCTGGCTCATTTACTAGTCTACTGATTTACTGCCAGAAACATGCACTGATGAGAACTTAAGTTTGGGCAATGACAAAGCCAAGAAAGTGGCTTCCTTATAGCAGTCCAGGCTTTGATCAGACACAAAAGAAGAAGCCAGCTGCAGCAATTTGCATGACAAAATGTGTACCAGGAAGATCAGCATTGGCTCACTTTTGCCAGTTTCTTGAGTACATTCAGCTTTAAAAAAAGCATACAGTACTGTATATTTGTTTACAAATGTATCCTTTATGTTAATCCCCCCCCCCAATTACTTTAAAGATGTAAAGGAGGAAGAATAGTTTGTGACATTACAAAGTTCAAACCAGTCTAAAGTCTTTAGAATTGGTGTTTTCTTCAAACGTGCTGCAACTTTGGGTTTTGCAGCTTCCCTCCAAAGAACAAAAAATAAATTTATACTGAAATTTATAGGGAAGCTTTGTGAGGGGTTCCAATGTTTAAAAGAAGTGTTGCACCTGTTTCTACAATTGATATTCAGTGCTTTTAAAAGACATATTAGCTGGTATAAAAAAAATTGAAATTGACTGTAGTAAATATTATGGAATATATGAGTGTTGTACTATACGTTACGTTTCTCGATCATAAGAACTGCAAAGCCTAGAAGTAAAATATGGATGAAGCACCACTATCACAGGCATAAACCTGCACTCATAGAAGTCTGCTCACCGGCTAATAGGTTTCACATATATTGGAAGTAGAGAGTCTAGTTTACACCTGCATGAAGGGATTTGTAGGGGGGAGGGGAAATTGGGGAAATCATGTCTAAAGTTACAAAAATACAATTGTACTTCGCTTAAAGAGCATAATGAGTTCCACATAATTACTCTTTAAGTGAGTTTGCTCTTTAAGCGAGACACCATTATAAGTGACCAAGTTGGGGGGGATTGCAAACCCCAATTTATTTGTTAAGCAAGTTTTTGGTTGGTTTTATTTGTTAAGTGAAGCGAACATTCAGAGAAAATTCTGCTCTTTAAGCGAGTTACCTTTAAATGAGGCGCTCTTTATGCGACGTTTGACTGTAGTTCCTCTTTTTAAGGGACCATTAATAATTTTTCCAGAGTGAATGCACTATAAATTTCAAAGTAGCATTTAAATGTTAATGGAAACAAACTAATTTTTAGTGAATTTGCAATATGATCTCTAGTGCCTTTTCCTTTTTGTAATCCAGTTTGAACATCAGGCATTTCTTTTTTAAAAAAAAATATTTTTATTAGATTTTAACAACAAAAAGAAAAAAGTTAAAAATAACAAACTCTGGTTTCTCTTCAGATTGTATAAATCTTTCGCCTTTAAAAATAACAAAGCAAAAAAACAGTTACAAACAAACAAAAACAATTGCAAACTACATCTTACAACATTGAAGATAAGGAAAAAAAGAATACAAGTAAATATTACATAATATAATAACATATTAATTCAATTATTCTCAATACATTCAAAGTCTTAACCATACTAATTATATTCATACTTTCACGTTTATATCAATTATCTTCTTTCAGCATGGTATTACAACTTTGTTATGTTTTTTCTTTCTTTTTTTAAAACATAATACATATATCACCCAGTGCACTAAGGTCCTTGAGTCTGCGAGCCATCCCTTTTACAACTCAGTCATTCTGCCAAAAATACATTGTATTCGGTGCAGGTTTTTCGCCTTTATTTTCCCTCAATGTATATTGCAAAAAAGGTTTCCAAATGTCCCACATCAGGCATTTCTTGCTCCTTCCAAGGCACAAGTCTTTGTTGCAAAACACTGACCTTCGCTTTCCTTGCATGGAAAATTAATACGATGGTCATCCAGTTGCTGCAATGTGAAACTCATAACACAGTTTCTTAAGTCCAACGATCACAATAGAAATCAGGTTTTTTTAAAAGGACCAGGAGCTCCAAACTGCTCTAAAAGTCTATGCCAGGGGTTCCCAACATTTTCCTGCCAAGGGCCGTTCCTGCCACCGGAGGTATAGTTGCCCCAGTATTTATGTTGTCATTGTTGTCGTCAGTAACTATACTTTTTTTTTGCTTCTTGAACAGCTTATGTTGCTCCCCATGGCAGTGGGAGCAGTTATGGGATGTAACAGGTTCTCACCAGTTCACCAGAACCGGTAGTAACTTTCCCCAGTGTCCCGGAGAACCGGTAGCAGCTTTTAGGGGAAAAAAAAAAAACCTCCTTCAGGGCTTATCTTTTCACTGGTTCCCCCACTGTGCATGCGTGCCAAGCACTTGGCGTGCATGCACGCCTACAGTGCTTGGTGCGTATGCATGGCCTCCTTGCTGTCCTCCCAAGTGGGGAGGAGGAAGAGAAGCTGCTAGCCTGAAGCTCCCTACTCCTGCTCCCCAGGGTAAGTGACTCACCTTTGGATGTGGTGTGTCTGTGTGTATTTTAATGTGTATTTAATGCCTTTACCTGTATTGACGTACTACCACAGTTCCTAAAAAGGCCTGGAGGCCTGGCTTGGGGTTTTTAAGCTAAGTCTTGGAGTTACCTCATCAATAAGTTACACCTGTGCTGTTCCAATTGCTGTTCCAATTGGAGAACCCTTAAGGAGGTACAGCTGTTTTACATTTACATTAAGGCATACAGTATTATCCTAGAGAACTGGTTAGGCAAAACTTAGTACCTAACTTCTTTAACTGTTGAAAAGTTCAAAAATGAAGCCATCTTGTCGTGAGTTCATTCTGTAGTTCTTTCCATCTGACCTAGTGTGAAAAAGATTAGCCAGAATAAGCTTTAATCTCTGGTTTAAAAGCTCTGGTTGATTTGTGTTTGGGGTGGGTGGGTGGGTGTTTTTTAAATGTATTTTTTATTTTATTTATTTAATTAATTAATTTATTTACGGGTTTGTGTTGTAGGTGGGTGGGTTGAGATTTGTGTGTGTGTGCTTATTTCTATTTTATAATTATTTTTTTCCTTTGGCTCTGCCCACGACATCATGACATTAGCTCCACCCACACTGTGATGACATCACAGTGGGGTAGTAAAATTTTTGACACCCCACCACTGAGTGGGAGGCTTTTTGGAGCAATTTGGTCCATTTTGGGGATTTTCTTTACCCATGTATCGACTGTTTTTCGGCAACTAGAATGCAACATTTTGACACTTCCTGATTCTGCATTGGGAACCCAAGCACTGCTGAAGCTCCGACTGGCACCAGAAACATCCAAATGTTGTGTTCTAGCAGCTGAATCGCAGCGGATATGAGGCAAAAAATTCCCAAAATGGAGCACAAATGCTCCAAAAAGCCTCCTGCCACCATGTGGAGTGCAAGAAGCTGAGAAAAATGGCACAATTGTCATTACTGCCGTGGTAAGTGATGTTTTTGGACTTCCAGTGGCGGTGGGAGCGTCTGGTGGTGCCTAGGTGGCCGCCATGGGCTGTATTAATGAGCTCTGTGGGCCAGATTAGGCCTGTGGGTCATAGGTTGGGAACCCCTGGTCTATGTCAAAAGAAGATGCAGTAAAAAGAGTTAAACAACTATGTCCAAAGTATAACAGCAAACACTTGTTGCAGTTTAGGAACTGCCATTTATTTTAGTGGGTTACTATCAGCTTCCTCAGATGCTGGCCCAAAAAAGATATCTGACTTATGTCCCAAAAATAGCATTAAAGCTTATTTTAATCATTTGGTCATAAATATTGCAGCAGCACTCTTACTCCAGATAATTGTTTTATGTAAAGTTAATGTTTCCTGGACTAGATTTCAAAAGTGTTTTTTTTTTTAAATTATCTATATTGTTGCAGTACAAAGCAGGTGCAAACACAATAAGTAATTAAACAGTTTTTTAAAAAGAGCCTTTCATTTTCCTAGTACAGCTCTAGGGGGATTTTTGTTATATTATGCAGCGCAGGGAGTTCGTTAACAAAAGATAATCCATTCAGACCCTTTGAGCGACTGCCAATTATGGCACACATTGGCTTCAGCAATAATGCCGTAAAAGAGCAGAGGACTTGCTAGATTACATATTTAATTTACTTTAAACACATCCAAAGGAAATAATTTTAAAACATTTATTGAGTTCTAAAGCAACTTAAATTCCCTTGAATCTGAAATGTCAGGAGCGATAGAAGGTCAGAGTCTTTAAACAAAGGAAGCAAGGAAGCATTATGTTACGCCATCCCTCAAGAGCATGCAAATGCAAGAAATACTGTATGAAATCTGCCATTTTAAGGCTGCTACACCAACAAAACTAATGCAGAGTTCATTCCCTGTTCTTCCATACTCTGTGAATAGTGTTGCCCTCTAGTGACTAGCATGTTAAATAGAGGAATCCTCCACTTCCCTTTTGCTTCATCATCTCTAAGTGATGAAGGGTATAAACAGTGATGGGATGTAACAGGTTCTCACCAGTTCTCCAGAACCGGTAGTAACTTTCCCTAGTCCTGGAGAACCAGTTGCAGCTTTTGGGGGGAACCACCTTCAGAGCTTAGCTTTTCACTGGTTCCTCCACTGGACATGCGCGCCAAGCACTTGGTGTGCATGCACGCCTACAGTGCTTGCTGCACATGCACGGCCTCCTTGCTGTCCTCCCAAGCTGGGAGGAGGAAGAGAAGCTGCTAACCTGAAGCTCCCTATAGTCTGCTCCCCTAGATATCCTAGAGAACTGGTTAGACAGACTTAGTACCTAACTTCTTTAACTGTTGAAAAGTTGAAAAGTGCCAAAATGAAGCCATCTTGTGACAAGTTCATTCTGTAGTTCCTTCCATCTGACCTAGTGTGAGAAAGATTAGCCAGAATAAGCTTTAAGCTCTGGTTTAAAAGCTCTGGTTGATTT
The DNA here is from genome assembly GCA_030440675.1 of Furcifer pardalis. Classification (NCBI taxonomy): domain Eukaryota; kingdom Metazoa; phylum Chordata; class Lepidosauria; order Squamata; family Chamaeleonidae; genus Furcifer; species Furcifer pardalis. The sequence continues at coordinate 49,994,417 of CP126893.1, forward strand.
GTGTTGTGGGTGGGTGGGTGTTTGGGTGGGTGGGTGTATTTTAATGTATTATTTATTTATTTATTTAATTTATTTACAGGTTTGTGTTGTGGGTGGGTGGGTAGGTGGGTTGAGGTATGTGTGTGTGTGTGTGTGTTTATTTTTATTTTATTTTTTATTATTTTTTAATTTGTGTTCTTTGGCTCTGCCCACAACATCATGATGTCATGACATTGGCTCCACCCATGATGTTAGCTCCGCCCACACTGTGATGATATCATGGTGGGGTAGTAAAATTTTTGACATCCCACCACTGGGTATAAAGTGCCATTTTGACAACCTGAAAAAAAATGCAATTTGAATACTATATTAGGATAGCAAAATACATATACAGACCCATCCTTAAGTATACTTGCAGGTGAATCTGGGTGCACAAAACCTGAACCAAACCTGGGGCGGCCAAAATATTAGACCAATCCCTTTTACTGCCTTGAATAAATACAAGATGGCATCCTCAGTCTGTGCATTGTTTAGTAAAGATCTCCCTAGCTCGAAAGTCAGTCATGTCCGACTCTAGGGATCGGTGCTTCTCTCCATTTACAGCTAAAGAACCAGTGCAGACATTTCCGTAGTCACGTGGCAGACATGACACCAGAGTGCACGGAATGCTGTTACCTTTCCTGCTGAAGTGGTTACTTGTTTGGTATATGTGTGTGATAAATGCTCACCAGCACACCTAATACCAGAAGACTAGCTTGGAAAATGCGGTAGCAGGTATACCCCATATTTTTGAGGTGGTTTGGCAGCCTTGCGAGGAAAGCAGCCTCTGAAACTAATCTTTTGAAGACTTCAAGGCGGGAAAAACTAATACAGTAGTCTGAATTTCCATTAATGCACTAAATGTGTCATCACATGATACAGCTCATTTACTTTTCCCCACCTTCTATCCAGTCCATTACCAATTTTTGACATTTTCCAGCTATGATTGAGATTCCAGCTCAGGGCATCAGTTCAACTTGGGGGCGTATAAATGAAGATGTATTCTTCTGCTTTGGAATCTGCTCATCCCTAACATTGGAGCACAATCTAGCAAATCTTAATGTGAAGCAATTAAAAATTATGATGTGACCCATCAAATTAAGAAGCCATGCCAATTTCTACGTATGTTATCACTTTGTGCTGATATAGCTCAGTGGGCTGGGGTGCTTAGCTGAAGAGCCAGCAGTTTGAAACTTCAGGGCCAGCTGAGCGTTGAAACTCCAGATTCAGCTGTGTTCATCAGGGGAATTTGTAGTCAATGTGATTATATGCCCTAATATCTATGAAGCCTTGAGCAAGTCCTAAAATCCACCAAAAAGAGGGACTAGTAAACTTTCTGTGTATACATAGAAAACCCTGGGAAGGTCATCACATGTCAAAATATACTTAACTATACATAATTATATTTTTATCATTTCATAGGCGATAATGCATTTTGTGTACTTAGCTTCATCCTTTTACCCAGCAGCTTGGGCTGTGCATATTGAAGCCTTTTAAAAAAATGATTATGTGAATCTTGTAAAAAATAAGTGTTCAAACAAATTATCCCTTCCTATGGTGGGATGTCTAGATTTGAGCTGAATTGTTAATTTTAAATCAGATTCATTTTTGCTCAGGATATTGTCTTTTACTCCATTTTGATGCCACTACTTTCCATATTGTTCAATAAACTGGAGCCCCAAGGTTTAATAAACATTCCTGCAATAAGTATGTGTGAGTAGCAGGAAAACTGAAGGCAAAGGAAATGGTCACTGAGAATTCATTGTTTCAGAAACATAGCCTGTGTAACAGGCAGATACAAACTCCTTTTTGGTTCTGCAGATCTCCTAAGTGTAGAACTTTTCATGAGTAATGAGTAATCAATTGCTTGAATGGCCTACATTAAATGAAAAACGTGTTTGTTTAATTTCAAGCACATGGATTATGCCCTGAATCCTACATTTAAAATTTGTGAAGGGTGTTGTATCTGTGTGCTGGAAAAATCTTAATGGCAACAGGTCCTATCAGTCCCTGGAAAATAGATGGGGAAGAAGTAGAAGCAGTGACAGATTTTACTTTCCTAGGATCAAAGCTCACTGCAGATGGTGATTGCAGCCATGAAATAAAAAGGCGACTGATTCTTGGAAGGCAAGCCACGAGAAACCTGGGGAATGTAGTTAAAAGTACAGACATCACATTGCAAACAAAAATTCCTATCGTCAAAGCAATGGTATTCCCGGTGGCAATGTATGGTTGTGAGAGCTGGACCATTAGGAAAGCTGAGTGCAGAAGAATGGATGCCTTTGAGATGTGGTGCTGGAGGAGAGTTTTGAGAGTCCCCTGGACAACGAGGAGAACAAATAGGTCAATCTTAGTGCTCCTTAGAAGGTCAAATAGTAAAGATGAAGCTAAAGTACTTTGGACATCAAATGAGAAGAGAGGATTCATTTGAGAAAACCTTGATGCTGGGAAAGGTGGAGGGCAAAAGAGAAAAGGGGGCGTCCAAAAATGATATGGCTAGATGGTATTGTAGAGACAATGGGCACAGAACTGAGTGAGTTGAGGGGGATGGTGGAGGACAGAAGTGTCTGGCAGACAGTGGTCCATGGGGTCACAAAGGGTTGGAATCGATTGTGCGACTGAACAACAAATACTGTACAGTTACTGATGACACAGGAACTCTGGGAGAAAAAAGGGGCAACCACCATAATCCAGGCCACCACCTTCCCTTGTCCTCGTCCTCATCCTCTCAACAGCTTTTCATTCGTTCCATTTTAAGGATTCTAAGGAGTCAGAGGTTGGGAGTTTGATTCCCCACTGTGCCTCCATGGAGAAGAGTATGACCTTGAGCAAGCTGGACAGCTCCAGGGCATTCCTTGGAAGAAGGGAATGGTAAACTACTTCTGTATATCATCTGGCTAGAAAACTCTGGAAGGGGTCGCCATACGTCAGAATTGACTTGACGACATGCAGTTTAAGATCATGCCAATGTGTTGGAGCCTGCAAAATCACTTTGCTCATTGGGGCAGACTTTCCTAATCAATACATGATTTGAAGGCCATTCTGTTTGAGCCATGGGGAACGTAGGTGAGATAGAGTTATAAGGAAAAAAACCCATTTCCCTTTTATCTGGAGCAACTACATTCACCACCATGGAATCCCCCCCCCTTCTTTTTTTGCTTCGGGAGCTTCAGAGTTTTATCAGGTAGCGGGGCAAGCTTATGACTCCTAGCAGGTGTTGTTTCCTTACGAAATGGGAAGGAAGATACTTAAGATAGTGGCATAATTTTGCCTGAGCCCTTGGTGCACAATAAATTGTGAGGGAGAGGAGACAACACTGCCTAAGCTTGGCCAAACAGAGAAGAAGGAGGGCACCAATCCCTTTCCTCTGCCCCAAATTTACATCCCATTGACACCAGTGGGAGGGAAGATAAGCATGACAGCTCCAGATTGGAATAGACCAGGAGTTCCCAACCCTTTTACACTGTGTGCCTGATCATGCCACCTGGACAACTGAATGGGGTGGACCATGCCCCTCAGAAGCAGAAGCATTTATGGCTGTCATAAATGCAGTCACTTCCAAGTTTACGACAATCACAGGCACATTTACACATGAGCGGGCATGTTTTATGGCTGACATAAACGTGCACATTTCCACGTCTGGCTGCGGTGGCTGCGGTGTGGGTCACATGAAATGGTGCTGAGGGTTGGGGCTGGCCCATGGGCCGTAGGTTGGGAACCCCTGGAATAGACTATAAACCTGATCCATCTGAGTATAAGGCAGTTTTATATCCTGCTGATCCAAGGCTATATGGAGTTCCCTGTTTTGGTCCAGTGGAAACACTTTTTTTAGCTGCATCCCTGAAGCTTTCCACAGCTCTCCCGAGGACTGGTTGTTCTCAGGTAGAAGTGCTACCCCATTGGTGGAGTTACCTGTGTTAACTCGGGAGCCACCATCTTTGCTTCTGGATGGGGCAGTATTGCCCCAAACAGATTTGGTGCATAATCTGGGGGTCCTCCTGGACTCACGACTCCTGCTCGAAGAGCAGGTGGCAGCCATGGCTAAGAAGGCTTTTGCACAACTTCATGTAATACGCCAGTTATGCCCGCTCCTAGACCAGGACTCCTTGCTCATGATCACACATGCTTTGGTCACCTCCAACTTGTTTATTGTAATGCGCTCTACATGGGGCTGCCCTTGGTGACCATTCGGAAGCTGCAACTGGTTCAGAATGTGGCTGCCCAGGTTGTGATGGGGTGCGGGCTTTATGCTCGTGCCTTACCATTGCTGCGGGAGCTGCATTGGCTGCCAGTTTGTCTCCGGGTACAATTCAAGGTGCTGGTTATTACCTTTAAAGCCCTATATGGTAGTGGGCCAGGGTACCTAAGAGACCGCATCGCCCCAAGGACATCGGTCCATCCCACCATCGGCTAGAGAGGCACACCTCTCTAGCACTAGGAGGAGGGCCATCTCCGTGTCTGCTCCAGCCCTATGGAACCTCCTGCTAAAAGAGCTGCATCTCCAGACGGAGTGGCTGCTCTTTAGGAAGGGGGTTAAGACCTGGCTGGCAGAGCATGTATGGGGTATGGGCCAGACGGTTGCCCCAGTCTGTTGGCTCATCTGACCTACTCCCTCTCTCTGTGTCTTACTTAATCTTTTTACTTAATCTTTTTGTCTTGATTTTTATCTTGTGTTTTTATTCTGTTCTAAGTGTTTTGGAGAGTTTGTTAGCTGCCCTGGGTCTTTTTGAGGAGGGTGGCATACAAGTGTGATTAAATAATAAATAAATAAATAAATACCTTCAGTTGCCTCAGCTACCTTTTTTTCTCGTGTGCAATGACCGTTTTCATTTTATTTTTGTGTTTTATATAGAAGAAAGGGTTTTTTAAAATTAACTATTTTAAATAACTAAAATTTTAAAAAGCAGCAGGTAGAGTCTAAGGACACGACTGTCAGGGATTTAGTTCGTGAATTCAATGTGTTGAATTATGCTCATGATTTCATTTATTTCTTCTGATCTGAATGAAATAAAAGAAATAAATGAACTAATGAGCATCAGTCAACACATTGAATTCATGAACTAAATTCCTGACGGTAGTGTCCTTAGACTCTACCTGCCACTTTTTTTGAAGGAAAGGTTAGAAAGAAAGTGTGTTTTATTGTTTTAAACCTTCATAGTCCTCTAAAAATCCTTTCAACCCAGACTAATCTCACGTAAAACAAAACAAAACTTTTTGCCTCAACTTTAACAAAAACACTGAACTTTTACACATAAGCATGGCCTCGAGATGGCAGCAGAGCAATCTGCATTCGCACAGAGAAAGGATATATTTTTCACAGCAGATGAGAATACAGTATTTTAGCTACTGTTGGCTGTGAACCAGAGGGTACATGTTAAGCGGAACAGTCCCATGAGATTAGGCCCATATATGTGATATCCACACACAAGACACAGTGGTGTGATGATGGGACAGTAATAATATGCAGTGCCTTTGATTCAGTCAGCTTGCGAGTCAAGGAGGTCTCAGACTGTGGTTTGTGTTCTAGAGTCTCAACCAATGAGGAACGGGACAAGTAGCCACAGAAAACATGCTTAGAAGAAAAGGTGAGATAAGACTCCTGTTTTGAGGCCATTATCCTTCTGGAGGTTGCTCCTGTGTTTATACAGTAACATAAAACTGGAAAAGAGCATACAGTATTTGAAAAAGATATTGTGTTTTAATGCTGTGAAGCATGGATAATTCAGCTTTTATTGTTTGGCCATGTTGCTTCGTTTGCAGAATTTTATGGTTGATCCAGAGCTATAAATTGAATTGTGTTCCATTTATGACTTTCACTATATTTCCACTAATTAGGAAGAAAAGGCCTAACAGCTGCATGATTCTATTTTGTTAGGAAACATGCTAGGAAACACTCTTGTCTGGCAGCTTTTCTTGGAAAGGTAAATGGTAAAGATGGCACAGGAGAGCTGTCCGTATCAGCAAACATGGCAACTGTTCTAGGGGACTAAGGTGTGGCGGCTACTTCCAACAGTAGCAGGGGCGGTCGCCATTTTGGAGGGTAATGGTTGGTTTGAGAAATATGACCTACCTTCTTCTGCCTCCTCCAAGGTAGCTTGCTGCCCTTTTGACATAATGGAAGATGCAAGCCCACATCACCAGAGTTGAAGGAAAATTCAGTTGTCAGTCTATTAACTAGCTGTTTTTGCTTGGTTCATAGGTAATGGAAACCATCTGCCACAAATGGACTGGATAACACACTGGTTATGTGATGCGTGCAATATTTAGTGATCCTGTCTTATAGCTTCTGAAGCCTTTTAAGTGGTGTAAAAGAATCCTTGCAAAACTTTATATTTTCTTTTCATTTCCATATTATCCTTTGCACTTTCTGTTTTCACATACTGCTATAAAACCATACAGTATGTTAAAACCCTATTTTTTCATTGACTATCCATTGTGGCTTTCAGAACAAACAAGCAAACAAACAAAATATGTGTCAACAGGTTATGACTGACTAGTCACTAGACCATAATGTGATGAAGAAACAACCAAATGTATCCGGGTGGTCTTTCTAGCCACTCACTCACTCTATTCATAATACAGTAATACCTCAGATAACACTAAGACTTGGTTCCACAAGTCTTTGTGTTATCTGATTTTTAGTGTTATCCGATGCATGTTAAAATCCTATGGGATGGATCGGATAACGTTAAAACTCCACAGAGATACATTGTAACTGCACAGGCTTTAGCGGTTGTTATCCGATCCATCCCATAGGACCTTAACGTTATTCGATCCAATTCTCCTCCCCAGATTACTTAACGTTATGCGATTTTAGCGTTATCCAAGGTAAACGTTATCCGAGGTATTACTGTATTGCACTATTAAATGGAGCTTATTGACATTACAAACAAAAGATCCAGGAAACATCAGATTTCTCACACAGATTGGAAAGAGCTGATCCAGTGTCATTACAGACTGAGTAGCAGGAAGGACAACTTTAGTTTTGTCTGCTATGGCTATAACAGGTCAGGACCTTACCTGGAGAGATTAAACCAAATGTAGTCAACAGGTTGTGTGAATAAGGGGCCTGGTACACCTGATAGGAAAAGTGGGTTTCACTTTTCTATGCAATTTCAAAGCCCAGTGCCACTAAATGAATGGTCGATGGTAATTACGGTATGTAGGTTTTTCCTATACAATCCACATTGTTTTGCCTGGAAGTGCCACTTCCGGGGGGGGGGGTACCATACAGCTGGTCCTTCTGCAGAAGATAGAGTAGAGGGAAAATAATGTCAGGAAGCTGTCAAAGAAAGCCCTGCTGAACAGGAACAGACATCTTTGGACATTTTAATTCCTCCACTTGATTGTTGAGGAGGCAATACAAAGGGCATGGCCTGCAGAGAGGAAGTCCTTAAATGACACTGCAGGGGGCCTTAGAAGATGAATGGCTACTGCTCAAAGCTCTAATAATATGTTGGAGAAGGCTTAAGCCTTAAGGCCAAATTGGAAAGTATCACTGGATAACACAGTGCTGTATGAAGTTGCACAAGATATGAATGACTTTAATACTGCTTCCAGATGAAAACAGAAAAGCAATGCCTGAGCTAGTGCTAAATGGGTGTAGTGGAGAAGCAACTCAAATTGCTGTATAATCCCCAAGGTAGGATGCTGTTTAGCCTATCCACATGAAGCTAGAAACTGGGATATATGCTCAAGGGTAGAGACTTGCTCTAATAATCCATGATGGTGAGCCTGATCATAATTTTCCTGCCAGTTGAATACAAGTGTGTGTTTAGATGTATGTGTGCTATATCTCTATATCACAGGATCTCAGGATAGTCTACAAAGCTCTGTAAAAACGACTTTAAAATATAAGGCATTAAAAAACTTAAGATCAAACAGCAAAAAATCAAAAAATCAAAACATCTTAAAGCACATTAAAATATTTAAGATTATTGTACTAAAACCTATGTAGGCCATGAGCCTCAATATCCCAAGGCTCTAATAAACAAATACATCTTGACTTGGCACTGAAGTGGTGCCAAAGTTATGTGTCATCCATGTATTGTAATGCTCATTTAGTCTACTAGGTTTTGGCAGATAGTTGTGGTTTTCTCCTACCGATGCAAACAAACTCCCCAGCACAGACTAAGCAAGCAGTATGTTTGCCAATATTGTTTTTCACTCCATGAAACAATAACAGCATTTATATGGATTTTCTGCAGGGGTGCCTGAAATGTCTTATGTTAGACATAAGGCATGACTTTGTTCCTGTTTTCAAACAGGATTTGGAGTGGCCTTGTGAGTGCCCAAACTGCTTTTTTCTTGGGCTTCATTAAAGTACAGTAATACCTCGGATAATGTTTACCTCGGATAACACTAAAATCGCATAATGTTAAGAAATCTGGGGAGGAGAATTGGATCGAATAACGTTAAGGTCCTATGGGATGGATCGGATAACGACCACTAAAGCCTGTGCGGTTACAATTTATCTCTATGGAGCTTTAACGTTATACGATCCATCCCATAGGATTTTAACATGCATCGGATAACACTAAAAATTGGTTAACACCAAGACTTGTGAAACCAAGTTTTAGCGTTATCCGAGGTATTACTGTAGTTGGGCTGAAGGGGAAGGAAGTTTTAGGCCTCTGGAGAGAAGGATCTATAAGGGGATCCCATAGGCATTTTTGCAGTTTCCCAGCGACTCTTGAGTCTCTCAGTCCCCCAAAATATAAGCAAAATTCAAAAAGGCCTTTGGTGCCTTTTAGGGGGAGAGTTTGAGGGTATGCCATGACTCCATACACACAATTTAAAAACATAGTTTTGGCCAACAGAGGGCAAGAAATGGTGGCCTTTAGGTGTGTGTGTGTAAATCCTTTTTTTAATTAAATACATTTTTTCCAAGTAGCAAATACCTGTTGTGTCAACTTGTTTGGCCATGCCTCTCTTGCTTTAGCTCTGCCTACTTGGGCCTGTGGTCCTCAAAATGACTGCATGTCTGACCTTATAGCCCTCAGCCTAGGCCAGATTGTCCACCTGTGGTTTAGAGCAAGGAAAGTAGAGGTAGGTGCTTCAGAGATCTCAATGGTCAGTGGATTTATTGTGGCCCACCAGAAGTGAGCCTGGGATTTCCAAGGCTGAGCTCTGGAAAGCTTTATCCCTGGCAGAAATGGTGCAACTACCATGATTTCCTGATAGGTATGATGCAACTGGTAGTTTCAGTCTCATACTAAATGGTGAAAGAAGCTCATTGGAGGTCTGAAGAATACCCATTGGTGCCTGTGTTGCTGCTCCTACCTTGACCTGATCCCACGGTATGTTCAGGTTGGGAGCAGGGGGAATAGTGACAGTTAGTGGTAGGTGTTTTGAGTGCATGCAAGCCTTTTGCAACCACTCATAACAAGCTCGATCCTTTCCAGTCTGCTGATGATGTTGCACAGCTTCTTCTTCAAATTCACAAACCTGCCTCTCCTCTTCGGGATACGTACTTCTGCAAACAGCATTCAGAAAGGCAGAAATATCCACCAGAAATATGACAACAATACTCACACAACCACCCCCACCTTACCATGAAAATTCTACATGTTATCTGGGGCATGTTTACACTGTCCTGAAATTGTTTTTTTTTTTAAATCTGATTGCAGGTCACGTGGTGTTTGAGTCGGTAGGTGGGTCTATACCAATCTTCACCAGTCAGCTGGAGCGTTTCTATGCTGATCAGTGTCAACACTGGAAAAGGGCTGCAGATGAACTCTGCTGTAGCCGTGGATCCTCATTGCACATCAGTTGAGGCCAGTCAGCAGTAGAATCAATCCCAGTTGATCCAAAGCAATGACCCACCATGGTAGCTGACTTACCATCACTGTTTCAGATCAGTGATGAGGGGCTCCAGCTGATCATGGGAGAACTGTCACCATTGATCAGCTGCAGCCCATATCTGGTGCCATGGAGGATCTTTTAAAAATATATATATTTATTCAAAGTAGCATTGTGTTTCATGGCTGCAGTGGAGGTGGGCTCCATTGGACTGGTGGAGAGGGGCCACAGGTGGTTGGCAGCAGTAATCTGTAATGGCAGCAGAGATGCCACAGATCAATCCAATCAGCTGGAGCTCATCTCAGCTGCCACTGCTGATTTATTTGGAAAACCCCAGATGAACAATAATGCAAGTGGACACACAGCCGAAATTGATTTATTTTTCACTGATACAAGAAGCAGTCTAAAATAAACAATCCCTTCCACCAGTGGTTTAACATAAACCACTCAGCAGTAAAAAAAATTCAATAATTTTTGCCAATCTTTAAATCAATTGGGAACTTATTCTTCTTCCGAGTCTAGGCTAGACATGAAACTGCCAAAACGAGGCCATGAACCCATTCTGCAGTTCTTTTTGCCTGACCTAGTGTGAGAAAGATTAGCAGGTAAAACAAGGTTGCCGTTGCTTGGGATACACCAAGTTGTGCTTCAAAAATACCACAATTTTCAAGGAGGCTCTTTCTGTATACTGACACAGATGGAGGAGTATTAAACAATGTAGCTGCACCTATAGTCTACTAACAGAATGCTAGTCAAAAAGGTTCATTGGATGTTCCCATGCCTTGTGAGTTGACATAAAAAATGGGTAACTTAAACACCAATTCATCCAGCCCACATTGCTCCCAGAAGCGGAAGTAAAATGCACCTGGGCACGTTTTACTTCTGCTTCTGGGAGAGATGAGGGCAGTGTGAGCTGGATGAATTGTTATTGGGGGCCAGATCTGGCGCACAGGCCATAGTTTGGACATCCTTGGTTTAAGCAGAGAAGTTGTTTTGTTGTTCAGTCGCATAGACAGTTCTGACCCTTTGCGACCCCATAGACCACTGTCCGCCAGGCGCCTCTGTCCTCCACCATCCCCCTCAACTCGCTCAGCTCTGTGCCCATTGTCTCCACAATACCATCTAGCCATCTCATTTTTGGCCGCCCCCTTCTTCTTTTGCCCTCTACCTTTCCCAGCATCAAGGCCTTCTCAAGCGAATCCTCTCTTCTCATTTGATGTCCAAAGTACTTTAGCTTCATCTTTACTATTTGACCTTCTAAGGAGCAGCCAGGGTTGATTTCTTCTAAGATCAACCTATTTGTTCTCCTCGCTGTTCAGGGGACTCTCAAAACTCTCCTCCAACACCACATTTCAAAGGCATCTATTCTGCACTCAGCAAAAATCCCTTGGTGATGGGTGATCTTGCTTCTTTTGTTCAAATTTAAAAATCCAGAACTTTTACATGTTTTTTTCTTGAACTGGCCAGGATACGTTGAATCCAGGAAAATCCTGGAAAACCTGGACATATGGCAACCCTAGGGAAGAACCATAGTCCAGCTCTCACAACCGTACATTATCACCAGGAATACCATTGCCTTGACTATGTGAACTTTTGTTTGTGAGGTGATGTCTCTGCTTTTCACTATGTTCCCCAGGTTTCTTATAGCTTGTCTTCCATGAATTAGTCGCCTTTTTATTTCATGGCGGCAGTCACCATCTGCAGTGATCTTGGATCCTAAGAATGTAAAGTCTGTCAATGCTTCTACTTCCTCCTCATCTATTTTCCAGGGAGTGATAGGGCCTGTTGCCATTATCTTGGTTTTCTTCATATTAAGTCTCAAGCCAGCTTTTGCACTCTCCCCCTTCAACCTAAGCAAGAGCTTCTTTAACTCTTCTTCACTTTCTGCCATTAGTGCAGTGAAAATGTCAGCCTAAAATCTTTCTCATTCTGTTGCAAAGCATATCTGTTGCAAAACACATTGCAAGGCGTGTTTTACTTCCATTTCAGGTGGGAGGAATAGGGTTGCCATAATTCTCTCCCACCAAACCGGGACAGCCATCCAAAAAGTTTGGACACCCCCGTATTAGATCATTAAAATTAAAAGAGTCAAGGTACATGCCTTTTCTTTTCAAAAAGAATTTAATAGTACAGATTTTTGTCATTTGTCAAGATTTACACTTTAAAAAAAAACCAACCTGTTAAACCCCAATAGTCCCCATTAATTCCACCTTTTGTTATCTTGACCAAACATCCAGATTTAGGTCTCTGAATCTGATACGGCATAACAATATATTAACTATTAAATACAAAGTTCTAAAATAGTTACTAAGTTATTTATGGACATTGGTACTGTGGCTACTCTATTTTTGTGAAAGAGGGTATGTGAACTGTTATAGTCATTGGGGAACAGAAAGGGAAACTTAGGCATACCTTACAAATTGTAAAGTTCAAAACCAAACTTCTTTTTAGTGCAATCTACTGAAGCAAAAAAAGGTTGTTTCTGTTCTTTTTTCTGAATTATTTACAGTTTAAATAACCTGTAACCTACTTAAAAGGTATAGAAATACTATGTGCAATGTTTGCAAGTATGGAATTTACATAGTCTTTCCCCCCGCTCAGACATGGTGACAAATATTTACTCTCATAATATACACTGGCAATAGCAGAATATTCTCTTCCTACCAGTACATAGTAAATCCACAATATTAAAGTGCTGGTGTGCTTTGAAACATATTGGATATTTATCATTGGGGCTTTTTGGGAATATGTTTTTGCTTAATACATTGAGAAAAATAACTTAGAACGGCAACATCATGAAACAAGAATGATCCAGTCCTAAACCCACTCGGATGAACAGGAGTCTGCTGATGTCCGTAGCTAGTTATTATATACACATAACATGGAGAAATAAAACACACATCCGTCACCTATAATAATTGCAACTACCATGCCATAGCCTGGTCATTTGATGCATTTTTAATTGGCCGGTAGGGCTATCAACTGATTCATAATTTGTATCCGCGTAATCACTGGCTTTAAAACTAATTGATTATCAATGGATGAAATTTCATAGATTAGAAACTTGCTAAAATAATTTGTAGGAAAATATATTCTATTCCGTAAAAATAATAAATTAAATGTCAGTTTTTGATAGCTCATAAACAACCCTATATTGCTACACTGTTATTCTGTAGCCAAAGTTATTAATAGGATGGTCAGCATATGCAGAATCCAAAGAGGCTTGAGTCAGCTCATCTATGCAGCCTACATGGTCAGTCCAGATCAGAGTTTCTCCTTGTTGTCCACCCCAGGTGTGCTATGTATGGGATTTAAGCCATGTAACACAATTTTAATCACATCTATTCAGAAGTCTCATTAAAAGCATCAATACTTTGTAGAATTTCTGCCCAATTGTTACCACTGAGAAAACGACCAAAGCTTATGGTCCTATACCTTAGCTCAAGGATTGCCAATCATTTAAAGTTGGAGGCGGGTCATGCTCCCTCAGATAGCTGAGGGGGACGGACTGGTGGTTCCCCACCATTTATGGTTACTGTAAACACGTTTACGACAGACGTGGACTCATTTACGGCTGTTGTAAGCATGTTTACAATAGCCGTAAATGAGTCCGCAGCCAATTCCGGCAGTTGTGGCTGAAGCGAGGGCTGGATTATTTGGCGGATACGGCCCATAGGCTGTAGGTTGCTTACTACACTTTAGCTGCACTGATCGTTTCAATGTGTACAAACTTTACCACAGATTGGGTAAGAGAACAGCACATAGCTCAACTCATTCATTACACAAATCCAGATTAATTGCAGACAGATTTAAGGCCAAAACGGTTGAGATGGGGTGGCCTGAATATAATTAATTTTGGTAATACTGTATGGTTAAAAAAGTAGACCAAGTATGATACTTATAAATATGTTATTAATTCGGCTCCATGTTCTTCACAAATAGATATGTGCACAGGTAAAGCTGAACATAGCTGGGCAAAATGAGATTAGTGGCCTGTCTGTCCCAACTTTTGGGAAAGGATCCTAGAGGGATGTTGTGGTGGGTGGGTGGGGGGAGATGCCTCTGTCTCCCTCTACCAATGGAAAGAGATCTATTTCAGAAGCAAGCAAGTTAAGTGGTAGCCTCCATCTCACTGAAGTAAGCAACATCAAGGCAATTCTCCACAAGGAAAATTGTGTAAACAAAACCTGGTGAGTCAGAGCTGCAAATTGTATGGTGCCTGTAGGTTGTACATATGATGAGGTCATGTGACTGGACTCTTTGAGAAGTTAGTAGTAAAAATACTTTCTTAACTTTTACAAGTTACCCTGATGCTGGAAAAACAAGGGGCAAGAACACAAAAATGATCGGAACTGGTCTCAAAATCTTCAAACCTGTTTCCAAGGTGCTTAGCAAGCTTCACAATTGCTCTAACTATTGCTACGAAAATATTTTTGTAAAAAACCTAACACTATCATTCTACAGAATTTGTGTATATTTCTTTAGAATCTTTTGCAGTTTATTTTTTTTTAAAAAAATGTTAGCTTTAATTTTTAAAAGCCCATCCCCAAGGTATTCAAAATGCTGTCAAGATTATTGCACACATTGTTGTATTATAGCTGGGTTTTCAAAAGGGCATCTAGAAAATATTTGTATCACAAAATAGTTTACATGCATTTTTTTTCTTGAACTGCATTAGCTTACAATTAGTTTTGTATTGATCCTATGAAGCAAACCCTTTACTTTATTGATATTCAGACAATGATTCTAAATGGGAAAATCCCAGAGCACTAAAAACAGAACATTATAAAGGATATTTGTTACAGTTTTTGCTACTTCAGTTTAGATTACATTTTGCACCACAATTTAATCCTAAAATATTGCACATCACTTTACCCAGATGTAATTCTCTATGCGTGTAACAGATATTGCAGATTGGATTGCAGCCAGATAAATAACTGTACATTTTTACTATGGAGACCATCACAGGGTTGACACATCTCGCCACTTCTTTATTACCACAAAGCTCGTCTGGTAGTTAAGGCTATGAAGGGACAATAGCAGATACTATTCAACTGTAGCCTGCCTTGCTTCAGCTGTCTGTGTCACAATAGTACTGTAGCCTATGTGGAACCCAAAGTATAAGTTCTAATCATGTGATCTGTACATCAGGGGAGGGGATTCTTTAGCCATCCTCCAATTCCCACCTGTTCCCTCCCTTTGTATGGTCAATAGTCCAGAAGTAGTTTTCTGGACTCTTTGGTAAGCCAAAGGTTCTCTGTACATTCTGGTTTTGCGATGCTCTCATATATATACAGTATATGCTAAAGAGAGAGAGAGGGAGAGAGGGACCACCTGGAGTTCAAAACCAGGGGGTAGCTACCGCCGTATCTGCCGTATCAATTATACGGGGGCCCCGGGCCACGGGGGCCCCCAACGTACGTAAGCAAAAATTAATAAAAACTTCCCAATTTTTTTATTTCACAAATGACAAAAGTCAAAAAAAGCAATTTCTTTTTTTCCTGTGTAAAGCGTGCGTTCAAAAGTTGGCAACACCCTACATCAGTTATCGCGGGCTGCGGGATTTCCCCGTTTAAGTCATTTACTTCAACGGGGGAATCCCACAATAATCGATGTACATACGATGAATAAATATTTCTTTTAAGTTTATGCAATTTTTTTCTCTTTTGTGAGAAATCTTTACCCTTCCTAAGGGCCCCCCCAAAAATTTTTATACGGGGCCCCGCCAAGGCACGCTACGCTTCTGTTCAAAACCAAAATGGAAGGAGACCACCTGGAGTTCAAAACCAAAATGGAAGGATTGACAATCTTTATTAAAGAAAATGAAAATGAAAGACAAATGTAGAAAAACGGCATAAAATGGTGTGATGTCACTATGGATAGCAGGTCTCAAAGCAACTGCTTTCAGTTGACGAACCTGTTGGATTCAAATTCATATTCCATTTCAAAGAAATGAACTATGACTAGAATAATAGAAGCACTGGATATTTAAAACATGACATGGTATTAAAACAAGATCCCATTGGCATTGATGGCAACAGATATATAAGACAGGTTCCCCCTACTTCACAGTGAAAGTGGATCACCTGATGGCAAGGTCCACCCCAAAGTTGCCTTGGGGAGGGTCCAATTTAGTAATGCTTTATATTCAATGACCACTTTGGCATGAATGTTTAATCCAAGTCCATGTTTTGCTTAAATGGGGACTATGTGAGAGAATTTCTCCTAGGCTTAGTTCAGTTAATTCTATATATCATAACTGCAGTCCTAAATACATTTGCACAGAGGCCAGATAAACTGAAATCAATGGATCTAATTTAGCAAAAACATAGGCATGTTCTAAAAGAAAAGACAGTTCACAAGGATTATAAGAGCAATTTCTAGAGGTAGACAACCTGGAAAAAAAGGTAATACCAGATGAGTAATACTTGTGAGTAAATGTTTGGCCACTGCACAAGCAACCAACTAACTGTATCATTTTAGACCTTGGGATCTCCAGGCATGCATGATATGCCAGTATTTGTTTTTTTACTTTACTTTTCTCAGGAGTGGTTTTCTCTTTGCTGACTAACAGGTGACTGAAGGATAACACCAAAGTATTAGGATGGAGCTAATCTATGCTCTAAATTGTGATCGATTTGTGTAAGTAGGTCAGTGCAAGAAACTGATGGAGGTGGGTGGCCAAAGATGTTTAGAAGATAAACCCTCATGGCACACTGACTGGATACACAAGTTCTGGATTCACCTCCTCAACTCAGATCTTTGGGTAATTTTGGACTGAGTTTTGTCTTAGTTACTAACCTAATTTATGGGGCTGATGGGAGGATAGAAGGCCTGCCAGAGCTTCCCAGTGAAAAAGAAGGATGCAAATGTTGTGACAGATTCGGATTGGGGTGCCATTTTCTGAACTTGGGAAAGGAAAAGCCATAAGGATACAATCCAAAAAACACTGTTACAGTGTTGTAAATAATTTATTAATCTCACTGTGGCATCTGTAGAGGTCAATTTTTGCTCCTAGGGCTCAATTTCTTGTCACAGAGATGGTGCACCTCCTTCAAGTCTTTTTGGGGGTGGGGAGAACACATTTTCACCAGGAACCCCTTCCCTTGATATAGGATCCTTTCACATTACTTAGTGCTACCAAGGCAACATTAGTAATACAGGGTTTGAAAAGAGAGTATTACGGCAGAATCCATTTCTGTACAGAGATATCCAGAAAAATCCTACAGTAAGTGCATTATATTACACCTGCTGTGACTTCTCTTTGATGAATGAAACTTAATGGCTTCATTGTGAGGACCAGGGAACTGAACATCTTCCTTTTCTAGGATTGGTTATATGAGCAAATTTCCTCTTAAAAGTCAAACAAATTCACACAAGTGGGAAATAAGAGCAAGAACAGCTCCTTTCAGAAAGCAGGTGAACATAGAAAGCGTACAGAGAAATTGGCTTTGTAGATCCAAACCAGCTGAACTAAATAAAAACCTCCTCCTTCCATTCACAGCGACAATCCTGGTCTGAGTTTGCATCATGCCGTGTGCACCCAAAAACTAATTTGGCCTCAAAACTCTGCACAGAAGAAGATCATGAGCTACAGCTAGCTGAGTCATTTTAGATGGCTGGTCAGTCTCTTCTTGAATATCAACTGGAGAAGGATCTGTTGTGATTTTAAATCGATTTACAAGCTAATGAGGTACAAATACTTAGCTTCCTGCCATCCCTTTTCCTAATTACAGATGAATACCTATGCCACATTGAAGTGGTAGCTTAAAAGGTTGCCCTTGCTTGAAAGCCAGTTGTATCTGATTCAGTGTTCATCTCTGTTTATAGTCATCTCAGTTTATAGCCAAAGAGCCAGCGCTGTCTGCATTTGCAGATATTTCCGTGAACATATGGCAGGCATGCCTCAACATTGGAGTGCACTGAATGCTGTTTACCTTCCCACCAAAGTGATACCTATTTATCTAATTTCAATTTTTTACTTTCGAACTGCTAGGTTGGCAGGAGCTGGGGCAGAGACGGGATCTCACTCCATCATGCAGAACATAGTATACTTTCTAGTTATTTTATAGTTACAAGGTTGTGACCTTCCTACAGAGTGGAGGAAGGATACTGTGAGTTTCAAGAGTTGTCTCTTTGTGCTCCTACGCACCATGTTGTAGGTGTTGAGACAATGGTAAGGTGAACAGGAAAACAGATAGATTCTCAGACAGGACAGGTTGGGGCTGATTGGCCCAATGGAGCACACAACACATTTCCATGCAATCGGGCCAGAGAGTGATCTATAGGCCTCTGAAACTATTTTACCTAAATAATAATAATTTTGTGTCAGAAATTATTCTGTGTTGAACGGATTTTTGTGGAAGAAATTCTGCTCAGGGAATGCCCAAATGAGGTTCCTCTCATGTCCCCAAGAGCTGGGACAGGGACAGGCACACAATCCGTCATGCAGTACCCAGGTCTCGAACTGATGACTTGCCAGCCTTCCAGCTAACCTAAATGGGGAAAGTAGAGTTGCAACTTTTAAAAAACTTCTGCTGTAATTGTGGCTAATTTCTTTTGGTGCCTTATAAGTATAATTTTCCAAGCTCCCATTTCAAGATTGTCTAAAACAATCTTGTTATTCCATGATTTGGAGCATTCCCCCTGAAATTTTCTTTATTTCGTTTACCATATTCCTTTGCAAATCTCAAATAGGCCATACTGTTTTCTCTGACCTGGTGCCTGCTAGCAAAGGATGTGGGGCTTGTATTTCAACCTGTTTGGGGAATATCAGGAGGGGGAAGATTGTTGTGGCCTAAACAGTTAGGACAGAAAATGGAATGACGGAGTGGTTTGGAATAGGAAAAGGAGTAAGACAAGGCTGCATTTTGTCACCCTGCTTATTCAACTTATACACAGAGCACATAATGCGCAATGCAGGGATGGAGGAATCACAATTTGGGATCAAAATTGCTGGGAGAAACATCAATAATTTGAGATATGCAGATGATACCACCCTAATGGCAGAAAGTGAGGAGGACCTAAAGAAGCTCCTGATTAGGTTGAAAGAAGAAAGTGAAAAAGCTGGCTTGAGACTCAATATCAAGAAAACCAAGATCATGGCAACAGGCCCTATCAGTCCCTGGAAAATAGATGGGGAAGAAGTAGAAGCAGTGACAGATTTTACTTTCCTAGGATCAAAGCTCACTGCAGATGGTGATTGCAGCCATGAAATAAAAAGGCGACTGATCCTTGGGAGGCAAGCGATGAGAAACCTGGGGAGCATAGTGAAAAGTAGAGACATCGCATTGCAAACAAAGATTCGTATAGTCAAAGCAATGGTATTCCATGTGGCAATGTATGGTTGTGAGAGCTGGACCATTAGGAAAGCTGAGCGCAGAATAATAGACGTCTTTGAGATGTGGTGTTGGAGGAGAGTTTTGAGAGTCCCCTGGACAGCGAGGAGAACAAATAGGTCAATCTTGGAGGAAGTCAACCCTGACTGCTCCTTAGAAGGTCAAATAGTAAAGATGAAGCTAAAGTACTTTGGACATCAAATGAGAAGAGAGGATTCACTTGAGAAAGCCTTGATGCTTGGAAGGGTCAAGGGCAAAAGAAGAAGGGGACAGCCCAAGATGAGATGGCTTGATGGTATTGTGGAGACAATGGGCACAGAGCTGAGCGAGTTGAGGGGGATGGTGGAGGACAGGAGTGTCTGGCGGACAGTGGCCCATGGGGTCGCAGAGGGTCAGAATCGACTGTGCGACTGAACAATAACACAAACAGCAGGGCCTTAGCCAGGATTCTGTTTTTTTTTTGGGGGGGGGGTGTCGGGAGGGGCAAAAAAAAAAATTCAGGAGGGGCAGCAATGTCACAAACACATACTGTATATAACAATGGCAGGCTGGGCTGGGCTGGGGTGTGTTAGTTCAAGAGGGTTTTTGCCCTCCCCCTGGCCCCCTATGGCTATGGCCCTGCTAAACAGCCACCTGCCACACAGATATTTAGCATCTAGCATGTTTGCTAATACAGACACAACAAAGTAGTCAGGAAAATGTAACTTCACTAAGTTTCGGGCCACTTTAAATCACTGATATTCTTATGTAGAGAGTTGTGATCCTTAGCGCTTTTCCTGGAAGCCCATCCCACTGAAATAAATTATTCTAAGTAAATGTGTTTAGGATTGCAGTATAAAAATATGAGAATTCAGCTAAAAGTTTAGCCAGCATCCAGACTTCAAAAAGAGGTAACAATTTTTGTGGGAGTTTTGTGCATTTGATTGCTGTTCTGCTAAGCCATCAAGAAGGAGAAGTCCAAGTGATATGCAGGGAATGATTTTGCTATCTGTGGCAGTTTGAGATGAATGTGGCTGAAGAAACGGTGTGATGTGTCAGCAAACAAATGGGTGGTGGTGGTTGGTAACATGCACATCTGCCATTAGGTAATGGCACTTGATGCCACCAGCAAGTGTGTGTGTGGTGGTATTCCTTCCCTTGGGGCATATAGTGATGGGATGTGGACTAGTATTGGGAACATCTGCTATCATACTACTGGATTCCACCCTTCCACTAGAAAAGGAAGTGGGATGATGCTGAGCAAAACACACGATTGATGGGCTACCAGCTAACAGACCCATGAAGCATTCAAACCTTCTCTCCTTCCTCAGATCACATTCATTGTGTGTAGGATGGGCAGTGGAAGAGGAGAATGACCCTTATGATGTATATTCATGGTTAGCAAGATTTTAGAGCACTCTACAGGAAACAGCAACAAAAGCTGGCACAGAAGACATGTTTGAGTATTGCCAAGAGATAGGTAGACTTGTACACAACATACATTTTTGTGAGTCTATCTGCTTACTCCATATTTTCTTCCATCTGTGCACTTGCTTTTGCTCTACATCATAATAAAAATCACTTTGGATTTTTTTTATTATTGTTGTTTAAAAACACCATTACAGTTGTAAAAATATCCAAATGGCTATTTTCTACAGAAAATAGTTGATGGGTTGGTGAATGAAGTACATGATAATTGCAAATAGCATCATTTTCTTCTTGACCATGGGACAGGGTTTCTCTGGAATGCACTAGTGGCTACATCTTGTGCTTTGCAAAGGGAGCAGATTAAATATGTATTTTTAAAGGTTAAAATACTTATTATTATTTTTTAAAAAAACCCACCACAATCTCAGGAATGTTCTGAGATACATAAAACAGAAGGAAATAAACCAGTTAAAGCCACAAAATGTACTACATCCTGCATTACTAGGTTCAATTAATTTAATAAAATAGAATATACATATAGACTCTGAACAATGTATTGCTTTTACCCAAGCAGAACTTATGCTTAAGTAAGCGTGATATAGCTTAACCACTCTTAAACCAGCTAGCTCTTTAAACTTTCTTTGGATTTTCTTTTTAAAAATCAGTGCCGTTTTAGAATAGAGAGGTTTAATTTATTACATGAAGGAGAAAAGGAAATGTTTGGCACCAGTAACAACATAAAATAAAGTAATTTTTTTAAAAAAAATCAAACTCAAGGGTCTACGTCTGTTTGATCAAAGGAGAAACTAGGTAGCATCAACAAGTCTTTCTTTGGGGCTGGGGATACGGACTCAGGCAAGGCCGAGTCTCCTGCGTCCATTGAATCCTTGGAATCCCAGGATGGAGCTCGTCTTCTCAAGCAGACTTCTGCCGTGGGGCTGGGAGATGCATTGTGTGATCCCCTCAGTAACAATCTCTGTTCATCAGGTGGGTCTATCGATATACAAGGGGGACTCAGTTTTTTTTTTGGCCGTGTCCCTGGCAAGCTTTCCATTTCACTTAAGACCTGACTGAGGAAGCCAGAAGAGCTAGAAGTGGTGGAATGATGCTGGGGGCTGTTTTCCATGGAACAAATTTCTATGGAATGTCTCCTTTGATCATCTAACCAAGATGATGGTTTTTTGAGAAGACCTTGCGTATCTACACTGTAGCACTTCTTCAGGTCTTTCAAAGTTACATTGCCACTGTTGCCCAAGTTTCTCTTAGGGGTCTCAGGTTGAACCACAGAAGAGGCACTCATGGCTGAACAGGTTCCTGAAGTAAAAGAGCTGTTTATTTCTGATACTTCTTGGTCCATTGGGTCTCCAGGTAGTTCTTGGAATGAGTCTGTACAGGCACACAAATCTGGAACATGCTTGGAAATGTTATATTGATTGCAGGAATGTTGTGTGTGAACGCTTGATCGCCTCCAGTTGGTTGCCTCACCAGCTTCTGAGGGCATCAGATCCTCATTGGATGGAGGTGACAAATTTGGATCAGAGAGTTCACTCACCTCAACATGGATGTTCTCTCTGCTTTCTGAGCTAGGGACGTCCAGGGAGTCATTCCGTATTGCCATCTATATGGATTCACCAAGGAATGAGAAGGGAACAGAGGCAACAGACACATAAAAAAACATTAGTACAGCCTAGGCACAAAAAAGAGACTCCAAAGGTAAGAAAGGAAACTCCATCTTTGAACACCAAAATACCTCAAACATCTGAACACCAGAGATAACTATAGATGTTCAGTTAAAGCAGGAACTATGCTACACCAATAGAATGTGCTGAAACGTTTTCCTAGCACAAGGTTTCTCACCTCTAGCATCCTGCAAATAAGCTTACTTTGCTTCTAATCTAATTAGTAACTGAGAGGTAAACACAGGCTTTGCAAGTCCAACTACTTCAGTGAGAAACTCTGGAATCACTATCAGCTTCTGAAGACATCTTATCTGTATTATTTGGTCTTTCTTTTCATTCTTACTCAATGTCATTGCTGTCAAGCTTTCTATTGTGTACATGCAGTCCATGCTGTACATTTACTCCTTTAACAGATGAGATTGTAAACCACTGCATTGCTGTGCAAATTCTATAGTTATTATATCATAATCCATATATCAAATAGAGAAGAATGGGTTGCAGAATGTGGGGAACAAATAAGGCTAGGTGTAGTTAGAAAATTGGCATTGTGGCATTGTGTCACATTGAATATAATCCAGTGCTCAATGTACACTGCCTTCTTATGCCTTTACTACTATAGGTGTACCAGATCATGTCCTGAACCTTTTCTTTTTAAACAATCACAGTACCAGTTCTAGTGAATCTTTTGACACAGAAAGCTGCTACGCTGGCTGATTTTGTGATGTGCCACACAAGGAAGGGCCCTTTTTTACGTCTGCTTGTACAATTGTGACTTCTTTTATTTAAAGGTTTTGCATGTTTACAACATTACTAACAATAAAATAAAACTCTGTCTTTGCCCCACATTTGCAAACTAGCAAGAATGTATTGTTACAAAATTAGGAAACCAAATCCACCGTATGGGTATCTTTACCTATTATAGTGTCAATGGTATCTGTCATTTGGATCTATTGTGGTAGCTGGGTGAATAGTATGCGCCATTACTTTACATAGGTTGGTAGCCTGTTGGCGTAAGCTGATGCTTTGCAACCGACATGATAGCATCATACAATAACATAAACCTTGAACTTAAATCTTCCTGCCCCCTTCCTCTCTTCAGGTTCTGACGCCCCCAAGAGGTGGCTTTGCACTTCAAAAAGTTTTGGGGAAATATTGGATCATCACTGCTGTTGGTCCCACTGCAGACAATTTGCTGTCAGTTTTCCAATGTTAAAGGCTCCCCCCCCCGTCTTCTGGTTCCCTAAAGCTCCCCAGGAGCAAAAGGAAGTTTTAAATTAAAATAAATTAACGATTTCTGTTACCAAATGATGTCATCAACCAAGTTCTGCAGTATAAACCTACACCAACAGGATTTTAGCCACTACACTAAAGGGAGGCTTTGGCACACAGACATGAATGGGTTGCCAAAACATATAGAGAAACCTGTCTCAAAGCACTTCAATCTGCTTGGATACTCTATCCAAGACCTGAAAGCTACAATTCTGGAACAGAGAAATTACAAAACTAGGATTGAAAAGGAGACAGCAGAAATCAAATACATCCATCTGTTAGACATCCATCGCAGGGGACTAAATATTAGCGAAGGGTTTCTGGGACATTATCAAATTTGATAAACAGATTGCTATATGATTTTATATATTTTATTACAACCTTCCTGCCAATTCTCTTTAGCAAAACAGAAAGTAACCAGGTACAGTATTCTTGTTTGTTTTCTGGCATGCAGCTCAAAGGTTGATCATATACCAGAATGGGCTTTCTCAGCAACCTTGAGACTGAAAAGGAGTCATTTAGAGCTAATCTGAATAATCTACTGTTTCTAATGCCTGTGTGAAGCTGTATTGTTGTGCTTGCTTGTCTGCCATATTGCTTGGCCACACCCTTCTCCCTTTGAACCCCTGAATTTGGTGTATAAAACCATGCCTGTAAGTTTCACTCTTTGTCTAAAGAAGTAGACTTGATCCACGAAAGCTAACAATAAAAATATAGCAGTTAGTCTTTAAAGTACTACAGTGTTTTTTATTTTTATTTATTTATTTATTTATTTTGATATGCCTGAACCACAGACTAACATGGCTACTATTAAAAAAAACCAACACACATAGATGTGACTTGTTTCCTTTGATGTGAGAAATGCTTGTGTTCAGTATTAGCAGCTTCTCATTAGAAGGTGGGACGGGGCAGAAGGGAAGTGAGGAATTGCCTTTTAGGCATACTGGTAAGTGATTAGAGCTCTCTGGGCTGGCTAGGGGGACCTTTTATAAATGGCCCTGCACTAGCCTTCCGTATTATGAGCTGCTGGCTTTTCTTTTGTGCAACAGCAACATTTTAGTTACCACTATAGTTACAGGAGAGTTGTCTCACTGTATGAAAGAGAAAGAATATCATGTGGGTCAAGTTCTGTCTTGCTCATCTTCTGCTGTGGCTCCGGACACACAGTGAGGTGGACAGAGGAGGGTTTTTTATGTCATTGGCCAGCAGTTCATAGCATTCACGTTTATTTTAAAAACATAACTAATAGGTAACAAGTTACCTTTGAGCAATAAAAAACAAAGAGATTCATGTAGAAAACTATAACGTAACTATTTTTTTAGACTTTCAGAACTATAACTGATTAAACTTTATTTTAATATGTAGAACATTAGTACGTATGATTATTTTTCTTGTTAACACTGTTAGACATCATGTAATTGCTGGTAGGAATTCAATTTTTGAAAATGATCTTATTAAACCATTTGATTCCCCTGCTCAAAAACACACACCAAATACCGTGTTTATGCTCACTGAGTATTTAAACAGCTGTAGAATTGAATGTATTATATCCTTGTTTTGCAATCCTGGCCCAGGAACTAAAACAGCAAAGCAGTATTTTTCTGAAAAAAAGTACTTTTACAATGCACTGGCAGGGAGCATATTCTTAAAGAGAAAATGGTTTGTTGTTCCTTAAATGCATTTTATGGCCTAATCTTCACCTGGAATTAGCCACTAGTTGTCAGGCCTTCCAAGATCTAGAGTTTGCCCCATTGTGTAGTAGTAACAGATAGATTGAACAAGGATGTGTGTGTCAGTGATTAATAGAGGTGTATTGACCAGGGATGAGGTAAACAAGATTTAACTGCATACAGGATGAGGAGACTAGAAGAAAGAATATAGAAAGGAAAGAGAAAATGAAATAAATACAATAAAGAGCACTGCCCATCACACATACAAATATCTTGTGTAGATTACCCTCTAGTCGGTGATTTGGTGGCTGAAATCCTGTTGCTTTGGAATGTATACAAGAGACAAAAGTGTTACCATTCAGAAACATCTAGTTAGTAGCTAATGAGTTGCCACTGCATTTCTTAGGCACACACTGACTTGACATGTACTCAAGAATCCTGGTAGAGACTCATTATAGGCTACAAGCAAGTGAATGTTACACCTTTTGCCTTCCACTTGAGTACCTAAGCAAAAGGATTTCAGCCAATAATTGGGGGATGTGGAAGAAGCCTCCCTGGAAAAACGGGAGGAGTGTGAAAACAGTTGGGCATTACCTTGGCAATGACAATGCCTTGTCAGGTGAAAGTACCAACAGATTGTAAGACGTAAGCTGAACAGAAGCAGAGATATTCTTGAGGGGTATTCAGCATGGAGTGAACAGTAATTCTGCTCTTTAAATTGTACTTTACTGCTGGCTTTACCTTAGATTGCTGCAAGTAACAGAAGAAACACTACAAAGAGGGCATAGTCTTTTGGGGGAAAGAGGATATCTTTTTTCACTTTTCATTATTTCTGTCCTTTTGCACTGTCTGGGTTGGCAATATCTGCCAAGCACTTGAACGAGTCACAAAAGGTGTTTTAACAAGCTACAGAGTGGCACGCTCTGATTTGTAACAGAATGATGAAAGCAGGCATTTTCATTTCTTCTGTGGGCTCATAATGCTGTTGTTTCATTAACAGGTGAGGCGAAGCAAGGAACCCACAGGCTAAACAAATTAACAGAATAAATATGAATGGATACATATGCAAAGAAGCTGCAGAGATATTAGTTTTTTTAAAAAAAGTCTAAACAAATAGGTTTCCTAAGACTTGCATTCCCCAACATCACACAATACAACCTAGCCAAACAACATACAGTAATATCTCAGAAAACGCTAAGACTTGGTTCTACAAGTCTTGGTGTTATCTGATTTTTAGTGTTATCCGATGCATGTTAAAATCCTATGGGATGGATCAGATAATGTTGAGATACATTGTAACCACACAGGCTTTAGCGGTTGTTATCCGATCCATCCCATAGGACCTTAACGTTATTCGATCCAATTCTCCTCCCCAGATTACTTAACGTTATGCGATTTTAGCGTTATCCGAGGTAAACGTTATCCGAGGTATTACTGTACTCTGTCTAAAGCATAAGGCACATATTTTCTGTACCATCACAAAATAACTTAAATAATATGTTGGGACCCTCAGCTACCTTTTGCAACTCAAGGTCTCAGAGTGCCCTACCTGTTGAGGGTTTTCACTTCTCCATGTGAATCCAACAGAATTTACGAAGATGAGAAAGAAATATTATGGCCCAAAAGGTGGGCTTGGAGAGGATCTCTATGTATAGATTTCGCATCCAAGGGCTTCAGCTCAATATTGTGAAACACCATATCTTCCTGCAAGAGCTGACTTACCAGGCAAAAACAGTGTCTCAAAAGCACCAGGGATCTGGTCTAATCTAAACAGTGGTCAACAAACTGAACTAGCCAGGCCTTCTGTAAGCAAGAGCCCAATCTGGAAATCCAGAGACTTTAGCTCTTTTCAGGCTTTAGAAGTAGGTAATTAAACCCACAGGAAATGGGAATACGCTTGGCACCTCCCTCCCTATTGTTGCTTCCATCACTCTTGTCATTTGAAAAACAACCTTGTGGAGAGGAGAACTCCCCTTGTGTGTAGAGATTGTCTACATAATCTGGAACCATGGAAGCTCAAAGAAGAGCCTTCTCAGTGGTGGCACTAACACTTTGGAACTCTCTACCTGCTGAACTGTGCCAGGTTCCATCTTTGTGTATACCTGCATTCAAAAAATAAGTGAAATCATTTCTCTTTAAGAAATCCTCCCAATTGTCAAACAATAGGTTTAATTAACTTGGTACAGTGGAACCCCGGGTTATGGATGCCTCGGGTAACGGAAAACTCAATTTAAGGAAAGAAATCCATTGAAAATAATGCCTCAACTTATGGGATTTTCTGGAACTGTTCCCCCCCAATGCATTCCTATGGGAAACCGCGCTTTGCTGTATGGAATTGGTTTTCAGTGCATTCCTATGGGAAACTGCACAATGCATTCCTATGGGCACTTCATGATAAAGAATTTTCACTATGAGGAAAACGCTATGGAATGGATTAATTCCGTAACCTGGGGTTTTACTGCATTTTACCATCACCAATATGTGTTATTTCTTAGAGGTATTGCTTTTGTTTATTGCTTTTTGTGTATAATTTATTCTGCTTGGTTTATTGTTTGTTGGTTTTATGCATAATATTATGTTAAATTTTATATTGTTATTTATAAAAATCTTTTAATTTGCTGTACACCACCCAGAGTGAGAGAATATTCCAGATGGATGGGATGTCAGTGAAATAAGTGGAATGAATGAATGAATAACATGTGGGCAGGAAGCTTTCCTCTTTTAAAATAATTCTTCAGATGATGACAAATTATGACAGAGAGGATGGGGTTACACCACTTTACACTCTTCTGCATTTTTGCATAATACCTGAAAACTGTAAGTAAAATAGTAATAACTCTTTGTTTACCTCAAAAAGTAATTCTAGTAAGACACTTAACAATGAACTAGTTGCCCCTCAAGTTATAAAGTGAGATTTTCAGAAGGCATTAAAATGTTAAGAATTTGGGATAAAAAAAGCCCCCATCAGCTTTATAGTTTCCTTCTGTACAGGGATTTAAAAATAAATGTATACCTATGACACTTTCACTTGGAAGATTTATGAGGCTCACATGTTATGTATAGCAAAGTTAGAATATCTGTGAACAAAATATTAAGGTGTGGGACGAACCTCTTTCTGCAATGCTGTACCTTTTTCTAGATCAGGGGTTCTCTACCTTTTCATGCCATGGGCCAGACCACGCTCCCTCAGACAGCTGAGCGGGCTGGACTGGTGGTTCCCTCCACCGTAAATGTTGCTGTAAAATGCACCTGCGGCTGTCATAAATGAATTTATGCCAACTGCAGATGCATTTTATGGCAGTGTTTATGCATTTATGACAGCCATGGGCACATTTATGATTATTGAAAACATGTCTGCTTCCACTTCCGTCGACAGTGCAGACCACATGAAATGGTGCTGTGGGCCATAGGCAGTGGTGGGTTGTCAAAAATTTTACTACCCCATCGTGATGTCATCACAGTGTGGACGGAGCTGAGATCATGACGTTGTGGGCAGGGCCAAAGAATTTTTTTTTAAAAAAGCACACACACACTCCTCAACCTACCCACCCACCCACAACACAAACCGCTAAATAAATTAAACGAATAAGTAAATAAATAAAATAAAAATTACATTAAAATACACCCATCCACCCAAACACCCACCCACCCCAAACACAAATCAACCCACCCACCCCAAACACAAACCCATCACTTACCTGTTAGTATAAGTGCCTGGGCAGCACCATGTTGCAAGATGGATATGGTCATTGTACCGGTTCTCTAGGATAATATGCCTTAATGTAAATGTAAAACAGCTGTACCTCCTTAAGGGTTCTCCAATTGGAACAGCAATTGGAACAGCACAGGTGTAGCTTATTGATGAGGTAACTCCCAAGACTGCTTAAAAACCTCAAGCCAGGCCAGCAGGCCTGCCAGCCGCCAGGCCTTTTTAGGAAACTGTGGTAGTACTGTACGTCAATATAGGTAACGGTATTAAATACACATTAAAATACACACAGACACACCACATCCAAAGGTGAGTCACTTACCCTGGGGAGCAGGCTATAGGGAGCTTCAGGCTAGCAGCTTCTTTTCCTCCTCCCCGCTTGGGAGGACAGCAAGGAGGCCGTGCATACGCGCCAAGCACTGTAGGCGTCCATGCACACCAAGTGCTTGGCACGCATGTGCAGTGGGGGCACCAGTGAAAAGGTATGCCCTGAAGGTGGCTCTCCCCAAAAGCTGCTACCGGTTCTCCAGGACACTGGGAAAAGTTAGTACCGGTTCTGGTGAACTGGTGCAAACCTGTTGCATCCCATCACTGGCTGTAGGTTGAGAACCCCTGTTCTAGATGGATTTGGGCACCTCTGCATGGTCCAGAAGGTTCCTCACATGAATGCAAGACTGTAGCGGGAAAGCACATTTAAATGCCTCCTCTCCTCTCTTAAAATGAGAAGACTCTTATTTCCAACATCCACACATTTGAAATGCTGTCTTCATATCCCTTTTTAATAAGCCTAAATCCTTATATCATATTTTGTCTGGCATTTAAAAATGCTCCGTGCTTAGCAACTGGTTTTTATGGCCAAGAACAAAAAGAAGGTAGGTAATATGATCACTTATCCTTGTGACACTGATTGAAAAGGACTGTAACGTTATCCTTTAGATGTCAAGGAGCATATTCATGGGCTGGAACCATGAAATCGATTCACTTGCCTGTTAGTGTACACTAAGTTGGCAGGCTAGCTCAGCACAGGCCTAATATGCTTTACAAATTTAGCCTGTCAGGTTAATATTCCAGATTAGTGTAAACTGCTCACCTTGGAGCTTCCTATGCACATGGAGGGACTTGAAAAAATAACTGCATTATTTTGTTATTGCTGAAAAGGAAGGTAATGACCTGAATAAACTGTGTTAGTAAGTAATCACTCACATGATATGCTATTTTGGAAAAATGAAAAAATTGCATTTTGCACTTTGTGTTACATGCTTTCAAACTGGAGTTCTTTAAGAACAGACAAAAGTTTAAGAATTTCTTATGCCATTCCTATTAAATACCACATTTGGGGCAGTGAACTCAAACCTCACATAGTCCTTGAGAAATTGTGAATAAGAACAGAAGAAGATGCATTTGGAAACAGGTATTGCATTGATGTGAAATAGTCATGTAGGTCGCTATTCTGTAGGGGCCTTGTATAATTCAGCTCAAGAGGCATCCTATGGCTTGGTCATATGATCAGTTAACTGATAGGGTTCCCAAGCTTTTCAAGGTGGAGGCCGGGTCATGCTCTCTCAGTCAGCTTCAAGGGCTGGATGGCCATTTTACCCTGCCTGCATGATGGGAGTGGCCATTTTGTCCGAACAACTTCAAAGGAGTGGCCACTTTGTTTCTCAAATGTCCTTGGAGGGGAGGGGGCCCACATGAAATGGCGCCATGGGCCTTAGGTTGGGAACCCCTGGATTAAAACTTTCACTGAAGTCAAGAAGCCAGCAGGGTTAAGGGATAAAAAAGTAATTTTTCTCTTGTTAAAGAAAACATATCCTCCACCATGACCTGGATAATTATTTTAATACATTGATTTTAATTAATTAAAATACAAACTATGATTTTTGTTTTATGGTGACATAATGGCAGTATTTTTACCCCATGCAATATTTTCAATCTAGCCTTATTTTATTAACCACCACTATGCTTTCTTGCTAAGAGGGCACAAGCTTGGCAGACTTCCTTTCATGATTGTGAATGTTATATTTAGCATGGTAATTCCTCCGGTATCTAATTGTAGAGCTAGTGTGTAGAAGGGTGAAGAAAAAGAAGGATGCAGAAGAATGACAAAATGTAAGGGAACAGGTTGTAAGATGACAGGTTCCTGACATATTGGACCTACAAATATTGTTTCATCTGGAAAGAAAGTGCCATAATGGAGATGGCAAATTTCATTAAGAAAAAGAACAGGGTTGAAGGAGGCAATAACAAATGTGATATTAAGGGGCAATGGTGACAACCTATCTGTCTTCTTTACTTCCTCTTTTACTACTTCAGGTGCCGAGGGAGATACAAGGTTATTGTTCTTCCACTTCTAGCAGCTTCCACCCGTGTTATTTGGTGGTGTTCTAATGGGTTTTTTTTATACCTATCTGTCATTCTTGGTAAATCTCACAGCTAATGATTTGATTAAAACGTAGTCAACAAATAAAACTATTCCATTACCACAACAAATTCTCCCATTTTTCATGTTTGACACCTAACATTCTGGTCAATTTTGAGCTGCAACAGTCACGGTCGTAGCCAGGATTCTAGACTGGGGGGGGGGGGGATATTTTGTCCAGGAGGGGCAACAATGTCACACACACATATATAACATTGGCATCCCGGGATGGTTTGGAGGGGTGTGTTAGCTCAGGAGGGTTTTCTGGATATGCCCCTGTGCACAGTCAATACTAGCTAAATCCATAAGTGTACAGTATTTGGATTTACTAGAGACTCAGCTTACACAAAAAGTGATCTCGTAGTCCACCCAGCGCCCTAAACTGGAGTCACCTTGACACTGTTACAGATTAGCCACACATACGTTCTTCCCTTTATAACCCCAAGTCCTATGAGTTTAGTCCTTTTTATTTTGTAGGAATACTAATTGACATGAACCCTCTGAGTCAGTTAATAGGGAGAACAATTCCGCTTACCTGTCTGCGAAGTAACCGCTCTGCAGAAGGTGAATGCACAGCTGGAGGGATTTTGGATTTGCTTTCCCAGTCAACATTATACTGGGGATTAAGGTGGTGGAAGTGATCTCTTGGAATTTGTAGGAGAGCATCAATACTTGCAGGCTGAGATTGCACAGATGTTGTTGAGCCTGAGAAGAAAAGGAAAGGAGGCTAGAAATTTGACTATCCATTTTCAAATTCCAGTGAAAATTTTGTGTGGAGCAGTGGAGGTGATATACAGTAATACCTCGGATAACGCTAAGACTTGGTTCCATAAGTCTTGGTGTTATCCGATTTTTAGTGTTATCTGATCCATGTTAAAATCCTATGGGATGGATCGGATAACGTTAAAGCTCCATAGAGATACATTGTAACCTCACAGGCTTTAGCGGTTGTTAGCCGATCCATCCCATAGGACCTTAACATTCTTCGATTCAAGTCTCCTCCCCAGATTACTTAACGTTATGCGATTTTAGTGTTATCAGAGGTAAACGTTGAGGTATTACTGTACTGTACTTGTCATAAACTCCATCTTCCTCCTTTGTTTCCTTCTAAACTACTGATTATAGAGATGGTTGAGAAATCTTCCAAAACTGTTTTAGGTGGAGTGTAATGGCGGAGATTAGCACACACTCTGTAAACAGAAATACGTTCTGTACTAACTCAGCATCCAGCATCCTATTAGATAAACCTTTTTGTGTAACACCATCTCCATGACTTAAGAGTGGCAAACTGGTACAAACTAAGAAGTTAGAGTAGATATTTTCTACCACACACCATTCTCATAACTCAGTGTATCGTAGAAATGGCTATGCTAAATTATTAAGCTGTAGTACTGGACAACTCAGTAGTTTAGGTATCTAGCTGTGGAGTCAGGGTTTGGGAGTTTGATTCCCCATGGTACCTCCTCTGAGCAGTGCCGACATTTGCAGCCATGGGCAACCTGTACGGTCTCAGGGTGCCCCCAGAAGAAGGAAATGGTAAACTATTTCTGCATATTCTCTACCTAGAAAACATTGAAAAGGGCTACCACAAGTCCAAATTGACTTCACGGCACCAATTCTTCTTCTTATTAATTCACTACTGAAAATTCCACCAACAGCATTATGTCCTCTGAAATATACAATAGGATTGTGATCAATAAAAACTACTATTACTATGAAATTCACCAACTGTATCTTGGCACTGATAGGCAAAATGGAATCTTCTATTTAATCCTTTTAAGATGATTGCTTAGCTATGTTTAATTCCCACTGTAGAGCCAGAGGTTGGGAGTCTGTTTCTGCCAGCCTTTGTAGTCATGGACAAATGATACAGTCCCAGGGAGGCCCCAAAAGAAGGGAATGGGAAACCACTTTTGTGTATCCTCTACCTAGAAAATCCTGGAGAGGGTTGCCATATAGTAAGTGTGACTTGATGGCATGAAATTATTATGATTAATTTTGGTTTTCTTCAAACGAATATGGGAAACTACCCTGTACTGAATCAGACCAGTGATCCATCTCACCCAGTATTATCAACCCTGACTGGCAGCAGGTCTCCAAAACCTTTTCTCAGCTCTACCTGGAGGGGTTCTTCATATCCCATGATCATCTTCCATCCAGGTACTAACCAGGCCTGGCCCTGCTTAGCAGCCAAAAACACATGAGATGGGGATGTGGTTGTGCAATCTTTTCCCAACAACACAAGATATATTTACATTCACTTAAAAATAATTAATTTAATTCTTCTCCCACTACAAAAATCTTGGTCTTTCTGGCATATTTCCCATAATATTACTCCTACTGTGCTGGGCTGCTGAAACAAATACTTTCTGCAAAGGCCAGGAATATTGATGGCACAGAATTCTGATGGGATACCCACCCTCTCTCTATTTTAAACTTTTTTAACCTTTTAAAATTTTAAATCTTTTAAAATTTTGAGTTTTTTTTTGGTAAATTTATAGTTTACATTTTAAAAAAATTAATTTTGAACCTTTGGGTTTCAATTTCTGAACTTGTAGGGGTATAGTTTAGTTTGTTAGTTAGTTTGTAGGGGGATTGTTTAGTTTGTTTTGTACTCATAATGTATATATTTTTTCTTTTTCTGTAAGTCGCCTAGAGTCAGGTTCGCCTGATTGGGGCGGGATAATAAATCTAAATAGAATAAATAAATAAACAAATTATTCTGCAGTTTAAAACACAGTGTTCCTTTTATTACCAATTTGAGAGATATGTCTTTACAAGTCGCAGAGCATTTGAGGCAGAAAGAGATACTGTAGATGCTACTTTGCTCAGCTCTGAAAAGCAGCTATTTTTCTAATGCGGTGTTTTGCTAGGGAACAAGACAGAGTTATGTAGTAACTCAAAACAGGCAGTGAAGAACAGTTATGATGCGACTCAACATGCAAGTGGGCAATTATTCTTTCCTCCACTCTGGAATTTCTATTTTCGGATTTCACTTATTGACAGTGATAGCAGAATAGGCAGTCTGCTCCATCAGGTTCGTATAGAGGTTTCTGCATATACACAAGAGGTTTTTTTTTAAAGGAGAAATGTGCACCTGGTTCATACATGGCAACTACCCTTGGCATTCAGAACAAACTAAGGAAGAAACCACACACTTAAAGGTAAGCCTCTAATTTAAAATCTTCCCCTTGAAGATTATGCTTTGACTTCTTATTTCTTTGCAATACAAAGAGAAGCTGCATCTGCTCATAACTATATGGTTTTCTCCATCCTTCCCCCAAACCTGGCCAGTGGCCAGGTCATACTCTCTCAGTCAGCTTTGAGGGCTGGGTGGCCATTTTGCCTTGCCTGCACTATGGGGGTGACCATTTTGTTC
The DNA here is from genome assembly GCA_030440675.1 of Furcifer pardalis. Lineage (NCBI taxonomy): Eukaryota > Metazoa > Chordata > Lepidosauria > Squamata > Chamaeleonidae > Furcifer > Furcifer pardalis. Next base: position 50,029,106 of record CP126893.1, read on the forward strand.
CAACAACTTCAAAGTGGTGGTTATTTTGTTTCTCAAATGCCCTTAGAGAGGTGGAGGGTTCACATGAAATGGTGCCATGGGCTGGATCCAGCCCATGGACCTTAGGTTGCGAACCCCTGCTCTAGAAGAAAGGAGTACTGTATACATTTGTTGGCCTATTATTTTTGTCTGTTATCCTATAAATCAGGCCGGGGGCGGCGGGCGGCAGTGAGGAAGACCCATGGGCTGTTTGCAGGTCTCCATGGCCCATGGTGTAGCCTGTCACCCAATTCACTATCTCTTAATAACATCTAAGTCATTGGAAATGGACAAAAGTGATGTCAAACTGAGTTAAGCCTTGGCTGCTGGCTAAACAACTGCAACAATAAAAGTTGGTTCACTGCTCAAAAATAAGATGTCCACAACAGATTCCCCCATATTGTGTTTTATGTCGTGCATTCACTTGGTTTTAATTCAAATTTATCAGTGTTGAATCTTATGTAAATGTCCAACGTAGTCAATCCATTGTTTGCAAATATTCGGAAAAGGGCATGACTTTTTAAACACAAGGTTACAGAGGGACGAAAAGTAGGTCAGTCACCAAAAGGAATAAGCATTACTCAAGTAAACAATTGAAACCAAGCCTGGAGATTTTAATAGCATTTCCATAATTGTGTGTGTGTTATACCACTGTGAGAAACAAAAGAATTTTTTAAAGGAATAACTCAGAGTTTGAGAATATGGCTCATTATGTTTGCTGTTTCTCATCACCATATATTGCTGCTGAATTATGGAGCGACAAACACGGTTTGAGAACTGCAGTTTTTTTGCCATCTTAGACAGAATGATGAATCTAATTCATCTTTACAGAAGCCTATGTAATTTTATAATATTGAAGCTCCATTGCAAGAACTGTTGGACCCAATTTAAACGATTATTAGAAAAATAAATAAATGAATACGTAGGATAAAGCCATGTTGCTTAGCTCAAGTAAGTCACGTATGTTAAAGAAAGTAATGACTAGAACAGGCCCATTTGAATCAAACAAACTTAAAGAAGAGTTGACTCACCAAATCCCAATGATTTAGTGGGCCTACTCTACTGCAATTTACTGTGCTAAACAGTTCCATCCTATAAAATCAGAATTTATAATCTTCATTTCATAATGAAAACTTTAAGTATAGTTTTAGTTTAACATATTTTAAATCAAAACTATAATCAGATATGGCTTTAGGATAAAATATTCTAACAGTGAAAAATTGAAACATGATATTTAAATGTAAAAAGTTGAATATAAATTTTAGAATGTTTATTTAAATGTTTTACTTTTACTGATTATGTGGCCAGTTGGCCAAGTACAAGGCATTCACTTCATACTGTCTTTTTCATAGTACAACAGTAACTATCAGTATAGTGTTCTGTATGAATGAAATGTTATGTCAGCACCAGCATATCTGAATTAAGATGCAGAGAACACTGTACTGCAGGGATTCTCAACCTATGGTCCACAGGCCGGATGCAGCCTGTGACACCAAATCATCCGGCCTACACCCTTGCTTCAGCTGCTGCTGGAAGCAGCTGCGGGCATATTCCTAGCAGCTGCGGATGCGTTCCCGGCAGGTGCGGATTATTTATTTATTCATATTTATATGCCATCTTCCTCACAAGTGACTCTTAATGATGGCATTTATTTATAGGATGTATTCACAGTGGCCATGGCTGCATTTCGGGTGGCCACTGATGCATTTCCAGTGACCACAAAGGCATTCCGGGCAGTTGTGGGGGGATGTCGTTCACCCACACCACACAGCTCCTTTAGGCCAGTAAGCAGGGGGGTGGAGGGGATGAGTGGTGGGGGGTTTGGGCTCAAGATGATCCTGCCGCCACTGCTTGGGGGGGGGGGGGTTACACCAGTCCAGCCCGCAAACAGTCTGATGGGACATGATCTGCCCCCCGGCTTAGGTTGAGAACCCCTGCTGTACGTGGTGAAGTTCTTTTGGCAAACTCTAAAATCATATTATTTTTGATGTTACATTTGAGATGACATTATTTTATGTTATGCTAATAGACCAAGGTAGATTTGCTTTGCTTAATAATGATAGTCTCCTCATGTCTTCTTTCTGCTTCTAAATTGGAGATGTCCCCATTTCTATGCAAATTTCAACAGCTTTTTAGTAACCTCTTCATGTTTTGTATCATTCTGAACAGTACTCTGAAATTATATCTCTGCGGGACTACCCTAAATGATGGCATTTTTATTTTAAAAAATTGTCTCCTTGAATGTGAAGGATATCTTCTGTTACGAGTTCATGTGGAGAAATTAGACTCCCAGACTAGCCGTAAGCGCTTTCACTAAAAAAAAGGAAGCCTTGCTCTGTTCAATGTGACAACAATAAAAAGAAATTTCATTAAAGACCGGAATTGTAGGGGACAGGAGGTGGCAGCATGCGTTAAATTATTCAGAAGAGCGAGGAATATAGATCCCACCACCCCCTCTGCTTAATGCCATAACTGTAGCAAATCCAGGCCAGCTCTACTGTTAGGTAAACTGAGGCAGCTACCCCAGGCAGCAAATGTTAAAGAGCAGGAGTGGCTGGCAAAAGCCTGGCTTTCCTTACACCATGTCTCTCCCCCCCCCCCCCCGGCCGCTCAATTGTCCTCTACTGGAAGAACTACATGGTTCTTGAACAAGATTGCAATAGTCTTTCTCCTCTGTTGCAGTTCAGTCTCTAGTATTCAGCATAGCTAGTAAAACCAGACTACTGTAAAAGTATTGTGGCACCTGTAAGACTAACAGATATTGATTGTAAACCTAAATCTATCTTGGTATCTCTGGGATCAGTTTGGCGGGGAAATGGTAAGGGAAGAAAGGGCCTTTACTTTTCCCAAATCAATAACCTCTCACCACTCAATTGTTCACACGCTTCTCTCCATCTTGTCGTGGTTCAAATAGCCATTTTTCTCCCAAAGGCAGGCCCAGCAAAAAACAGTGGGAGGTGGGATTTCACCCTCCCCCACCCTCCAGAAGCTACAAGCAGATAAAGAAAATATGTAGGTCCACCATTATTTGCTTATTGTCCTTTTCACAAAAACCACTCCCCAGAATAAAAATAAATCCTGGTTTGTGGCATAACAAGTTTGGTGTGCAATGCCCCTGGCATGAAGGTGTTCAGGTACACTTTTGAAAGCATGCCTTAGGCCTCCAAAGGTAGTCATCTGCTCAGACTCTCTTGCTCAGATAGTTGTGGCCACCAAAATTAAACTCCAGGCTACACCATGCCATGCCATGCCCACCCCTACAAGGGAAGAGTGAAACAAGATGAGCACAGTAAAGTTTTCACCAGAGGTCTCTACTTGTGTTGAATAACCACGGGAACCAATCAAAGCTAACAAACAACAGGTAGATCCGAGACCTACATGAGCAGACATGTACGTATGTACATAAAGAGTATCTGCTGAAGTGAATGTTTCGTACCGCTCTGTGATTTTTGGTGGGCTGAGTCCTTTTCTCCAGAGAAGTCCCCACAGGTGCCTGCGTCTGGAGCTTGAAACATGTAGCTGTCGTTTGGTAAAGAATGGGTACGGCCTACAGAAGACTTCCTTACGCTTAGCAGATCCTGGCTTGGTGAGAAAACCAGTGAGTCGTTTCTTGAGGGAATGTTTGTCTGAAAAATAAAGAGAGGGAGAGAGAGAGAGAGAAAGAGAATGTCACAAAATGGGAAAGCATGGCGCTCACCGGAAGCTGTATTGACAACCACTCCAACAGATATGGGGGTCCATGAGCATGCAATGGTATTTGGATGTACACGGAGTCTACTGAAACCAAGTGGAACTTCCACAGATGGTTTGACTAAGATGCAATAGCCTTAACAAATCACCACATAAGAACACATACACAGAACGAATCACATTTAAAAAGGAACAAACATACAATACAGTGAAACAGAGAAACCGTGTTGTAAACCATGACTATTTCAGGATAGACTCAACAAGCATCATGCCTCAAGGTCTGGTTAACAAAATGCATGCCTTGTAAAGCTTTAGTCATTTAAAACAGAAATAGAGATGTCCTCACCCATCCCAAAGCAGGTGGGTCTTTTGCAGGGCTATGTACACAATCTGAATTAATTTAATTAACACATAGGACTGTATTTACATTTGATGGAACTTCGTTAACTGTGGGTTTTTTAAAATAGAGCACTCAAAAAGGTAGAACTGGAAAGGGACTTTGAGGGCATATTTTCAACCATTTTTATATAAAAAAAGAGTAAGCTAGATATGATAGAAATGGACAATGGCAATACTATTATTAATTTCCAACCCCAGTCTGCTGTACATAGTAGTTGAAGGATTATGCACCAAGGCATAGTTTGTGTTTCAGAAGATATTTATGAAGGATTTTCTAATAGTTTGCTGATAGCAAAACAAAATATATTGAGTGTGCATGGCAGAACATGTTTAAATGGAGTAGGATGTACTTTAAAAGGAGAAAAAAGATTTTACTCCTATAGTTTTATCCAGTCTTATATAACATCTCTGGCATGTAGAATGAATGTCATTGTTCTTTATGAAGATGGTTTAATAGAAAGTCCATATTTCTCTTGTAATTGAGATAAAGTCAATTCTCTTGCATATGATTGCCAAGGGCTTTTCAGAATCTTAGCGGCTGGCATGGTAATTCATTTGCAGCCATTTGAGCAAATGTAGCACTTAAATTCAGTGAAGTTTCTCTTTGGTGTGAAAAATTCACTTTAAGTGTAAAAAGGCTGCACTTTCAGATAACTTCAGCAGATATATTTCAAATAAGTGGGAATTCCTGCTTTGTACTGTGGGGTGTCTATATCAACAACTCTGTGCCATTTCTTAATACCTGATTTCCCTTCTGTTTGTTGCTGTTAGCATGCATGTTGCGCATAGTTCCTTTTACATTTTTTTGCCATTTTCAAGACAACATTTTAGGCTGGGTTTTCAGTTTTTGAAAACACGTCCACACAGAATGCTGCGTGGCTAGAGTTATTGGTAATTATATTTGAGTTATACCAAACAAATTAAAAACTGAAGAGGGGAATACCCATCAGATGGTTCTGTGGTACTGTGAAACAACTGAAAGTTATGCAAGGACAACATGGAAAAAAGAAGTGTAGTGAGATATTTAGGTGGAGACTAGCAAATCAGCCAACATGACCATAGTGTTCCTAATAAAAATAATTTTTTTGACAACTCCCAGTAGGCCTGGAGAAAGAGCAGCTTGACTATGGCCAGAATGAACGACACCGCAAAATATTTGTCCACACAACCATTCATAGTATTTAGGGACACAAATGTCAAGGTTTATTTATGTATTTATTATTGGCATTATGGGCCAGTAGCTTTAATGCTAAAAAGCTGTCTTGGTAGTTGAAGACAAATTGGAACAAGATATGAAATCAGAAGATGATTTCACAGACTTCCTACCACAATACTCGCTAGATGCCATGAGGCATGATGGGAAATACTGTCACGGTTTAAAGGAAATGTGTCCCAAGTAAGTAACAACTATGATGGCATACTACTGGAATGGCACGAAACCAATCAACACAACACACAGCTGAAGGCAGGTATGTGAACAAGAGAAAACGAGAATGGATCCACTAAATGTTGGGGGAAAAGTTATGCCTGATTTACAGCAGAAATAAAGAACTTTGTAGCTACACACCAGCTATAAATGTCTAATGTTTCAAGAAGAGATGGTTAAAACAGGGTTCAAAATACTGATATTAGTTTTGTAACTTTTAAAAATTACCATTCTTTATTCAAAAATTACTTGGGGAAAATGGTGGCTAATAAAAGGTTTAGCAAAAGCAGCATTGTCAATAATTGGTTAGGTTCAAAAATTGCAACAAGGGTTTCACTGCTAAACCATTAGGCATGTTTTTATAATACTGTAGTTCTTTCAATTAAGTGGGATCTTTTACGCCGTGGCATTTTCCTTGTGTTCATAAAAAAATGCATTTGCTTCTGTTGCTGCCTGATAAGACTAGGTTGGCTCTGCAGAAAGAATGGAGTGTTATGCAATCATTGGGCTGCTTGTGCAGAGGGCTGTAATGGTGATGGGCATTTGAGCCTGCTTGTGAAACTTGCTCCCTGAATGTTTCCCCACAGTCAGAAGTGGGTATTTATACACCAAGTGTGAAATCCTGTAGAGGGTTTTTGTCATGATATTTGTCTGACTATGGCTACAGAGCCCTGTGACTAGAAGCTGGGCCTTCTCAGGACCCAGCCTGACAATGTTGTGTGTGTGTGAGAGAGAGATGTTTGGAAGGGCTTGTATGTGCACCTTGAAATAGGGATCATCTCAGGAAACATGTGAAATAAATGGTACACAAACCACATCGAAGAAAACATCGAAGGTAATTCCAAGCATGATGGTATTCTTTCCTTCCTATGTGCTGGTTAGAAATATAATGCTGCTTTTCTGAAAATGCCATAGCTTCTCTCCCACTTGATACAGCATTTAGAACCCTGTAAACACCAGAATATACAGTGACCAGCATATGTACATTGCTCTCCGGGGAATTAAGTAAGAGTGTGTTATTATCATCAGGAAAAGAGTCATCCGTCAGAGCTAAGGACCAGGAATTTTCAGAGGGAATGTCTGACGTCAGAGATAGAGCCTCCATCTCAGCTAGAGGGATCTAAACAAGGGAGAAATGATCAAACATAAGAAACCAGGACACATGTAAATGCCTTTTAAAAAAAGAAAGCTATCGTCATCATCACTATTATCATCTAAATAATGAAGTTCTTCCCCTTCTAATAAGCGCATTTGTGTAGCACACATTATTATGTGGATGGAGCTATAAGAAAAACAAAGCTCAATCTCTCTCTCTGTCTCGCTCTCTTTTAATTACTATAAGCAGGCTTACAAATAATGCAAGATGGAAATTACCAACTGCACATTAAAGATGCAGTGATTAATATAATCTTTTGAGAGACCAACTTGAGATGTTAAAGCAGGGATTCTCAACCTGTTGCCCATGGGCTGGATGGAGTCCATGGCACCATTTCATGTGCCCCGACCCCGCCTCCACCACACCAGGAAGTGCCATGTGGTGGAGCAAGGGCAGAACATCCATCTGGCCCCTGAAGCTGTCAGAGGGAGTGTGACCCAGCCCCCAGCTTAAAAAGGTTGAGAATTCCTGCATTAAAGCATCAGCAGTTCAAGAATTAATTTTTATAGCCCACCCTAACTGTATTTAAATGTTACATAGTTTTCAGAAACTCCATAATGCTACACTTCCAAATGCTATGACAGTGATTTACTTGGGTATTATTGTGCTCTTTTATTGACTTTAAAAAAAAACACCATAAACTGTTCTAGAAACTGGGGTCCCATACTAGCTTCTTTAGATGTGGCCGAGGAGGGCTTTGCCTTTTCTCTGGACAGCTGAATTTTAATATGCCTTATCACAAAAGGTTTCTGCAAATTCTTATCTGGCCTTTCCTATGTGGCAGGGGGAACTGCAGTATAAGATAGACATTCCCAAGAGGGCCAATGAGGTATACAAAATGGATGGGGAAGACTCCTTGCATTCTAGCTTTTATATTTCAATAACAGAGGTTCAAAGCTGCACTGCTCTGTATTTGTCACATTAAGAATATTGCAATTTTATTCTGACTGAGAATCGGAGGTTATAAGTACATGCCTACAGAGACATTCCAAATGCAGGAGTGTTACACCTTATGAAGGACAGTTAAATTCAGGGCAGAAACAGACATCCAAAATAGCCCGTGATTAGAGCTGAATGGACACTGATTATTTATTTATTTATTTAAATTTGTTTATCCCCCCCCCCCCAAAAAAAGGGACCAGGTCGATTCAGCATATCGACAACAATTTAAAACCAGTTCAAAAATTAAAAGTTTTAAAAGAAGCTTAAAAACGTAACATTAAAAACTAGGAGGCACTGGGGGTCAAACCATCCAGCCTGCTGGGGAAATTGATCCATCCATTCACTGGTGCTGGTGTGCTGGGAAATCTGATCCAGGTAGACCAGAGGTACACCAACCTTTTGGGCCGTGGGCCAGTCATGTGGTTCAAGGAGCCAGTCGCTATGGCCCTCATCACTATGGACGATGCCAATTCATCCAGCCCATGAAGCTCTTGTCGCTCCTGGAAGCAGAAGTAAAATGTGTAGGGGCACATTTTACTTCCACTTCCAGGAGTGACGAGAGCTTAACAGGGCCGGATGAATTGGCCTTGGAGGCCGGATCCAGCCCCTGGGCCGTAGTCGGGGGACCCCTGAGGTAGACTGTCATGTTTGAGAAATCTGCCTTTGAAATGGGGTGGCCCAAACAGTCACTAGTTGTGCAGCCCTGCTGTATTTTCATATATACGCACCTCCTACTGCTCCTGCCTTTGGAGCTACATCTTTGCTACTCTCTTTCTCTACTTTGTTTGTTTATTTATTTATTTATTTATTTAATTGCATTTCTATGCCGCCCTCCTCACGAATGACTCAGGTCTGCTAACAACAGTTAAAACATAATCATCAGTAAACCCACCAATAAAATACCCACCCACCTCAAGAAAAAGTTAAAAAGTTAAAATTTAAAGATTAAAAAGAGAGGAAAAGGTTGAGAAAATTCACAGATTAAAAGCTTACTGAGGAGAGGGGAGGAGTTAAATGAGCCAGTAGGCCTGAATAACCAACTGGCCTGCACCCCATACCTGCCCCACCAGCCAGGTCTTCACACCCTTTCTGAAGGACAGCATCTCCGCCTGGATATGCAGTTTGGTTGGCAGGAGGTTCCATAGGGCCAGAGCAGACACAGAGAAGGCCCTCCCTTCTGGTGCTAGAGAGATGCGCCTCTCTAACTGATGGTATGACCAGAGGGCCTCTCTGGTCTGCTCTGGTGGGATGGACAGATGTTCTTGGGGTGATGCGGTCTCTTAAGTATCCTGGCCCACTACCATGTAGGGCTTTAACGGTAATAACCAGCACCTTGAATTGCACTCGGAGGCAAACTGGCAACAAGTGCAGCTCCTGGAGCAATGGTGAGGCGTGAGCATAAGGCCAGTACCCCATCACGATCCGGGCCGCATTCTGGACCAGTTGTAGCCTTACCTAATGTGCGCATTACAATAATCAAGTCTGAAGGTGACCAAAGCGTGTGTGATCATGAGCACGGAATCCCGATTTAGGAACGGGTGTAACTGGGGTATCACACAAAGTTATGCAAAAGCCCTACTGGCCACGACTGCCACCTGCTCTTAGAACAGTAGTTGCGAGTCCAGGAGGACCCCCAGATTACGCACCAGGTCTGTTTGGGGCAAGATCGTCCCATCTAGAACCAAAGATGGTAGCTCCTGGAAAAACACAGGACCCCTGACCCACAACCACTCAGTCTTGTCAGGATTCAGCCCGTTGTCCCCCATCCAGACCCAAGCAGCCTCCAGGCACCTAGAAAGGACTTCCACTCTATCACTTGGGTCCCCAAGGGCCGAGACATACAACTGGGTATCATCTGCATATTGATTATACCTCACCCTATGGAAACAATGATTTCACCCAGCGGTTTCATGCAGATGTTGAATAGGAGAGGTGAGAGCCCTGAGCCCTGCAGCACCCCATATTGGAGAGGCCTTGGGCTAGAACTCTCTCTCCAACCACACCGACTGGGTCCGGCCCTCCAGGAATGAGGAAAACCAGGACCACACAGTGCCCTGGATCCCCAATCCTTGAAGCCTTTCCAGAATGATACCATGGTTGACGGTATCGAAAGCCGCTGAGAGGTCAAGAAGAGCCAGGATGGACAGATGTTCACCATCCTGCTCTCTCCAGGGATCATCCACAAGTGCAACCAATGCAGTTTCCGTACTATATCCGAGCCTGAATCCTAACTGGAAAGGGTCCAGATAATCCGTTTCATCCAGGATCTCCTATAGCTGCTGTGCCACTGCGTTCTCCAAAACCTTACCCAAAAAGGGCAGGTTGGAGACAGGCCTGTAGTTGGCCATCACCGTGGGTTTGAGAGACGGCTTCTTCAGGAGAAGATGTACCAAAGCGTGTTTTAAGGTTGTTGGAAAAAACCCCTCCCGCAGCGAAGAGTTAATAACAGCTTCGACCCAACCGCCTGTCACCGCCCTGGTTGATTTCACTAGCCAGGCGGGGCATGGATCTAGCACACAGGCAGTGGCACGAACAGATCCCAGGAGCTTGTCCACTTCCTCAGGGACAACTGGATCAAACCGATCCCAGATAACATGGCAAGACTGCACTTCGGTCAACCACAACTCTACATTTTCCACGCCAGGATTCAACTTTGAATGAATCCGAGTGATTTTCTCCACCAGATAATCAGCAAGCCTCAGCCAACCCCTGCCAACCGGGGCCCGACCGCCCTCTACTGAGGAGGGACCTGGTCACCCAGAACAGGGCTGCTGGGCAATTATCTGCAGAGGCAATGAGGGTGGTGAAATATTGATGTTTCACCACCTTCATTGCCACCAGGTAGGCTTTAATCGCAGCTCTAGCAAGTGTTCAGTTAGATTCACCCAGCGGCGCTCTTGGTGTCTCTTTGCCCGTTTGAGTACCCTCAACTCCTCTGTGAACCACGGGGAGGAGCAATGACTATAGGCATGGAGAAGCCGTAGTGGAGCAATTACATCTAAGGCTGCTGCTGCTGTCTCATTCCAGAGGCCAACAAATGCCTCAGGTGAATCATATTGTCGATCCAGAGGAATATCCTCCAGTTTCCTTTGGAATCTATCAGGATCCATCAGTTGCCAGGGCGGGCCCATCGAAGGGCCCTACCTGTTTTTTCTTCCTTTTTAAAATCAGCCACTTCTGCACCCTTCCTCTTCCAGAAACAATGCATCTCCGCTAGGTCTTCCTCCTACCTTGTGACTCTGCATTTGCCTCCTCCATACACTGTTGTGATTTCTTTCTCCTGCCCCTGCTTCATCTTTCTCCCCTCTTGCTCTTTTTATTCCTTTCGTGGCAACTGTGCCCTTTATTTCCCTTGTCTATAAGGCACCTTCAAGGCTGCTTCTCCTCCTTTCACATCTCTCACATTTTCTCTACTGCTGTTTCCCCGCTTTACATTCACTTCTCTAAATTGCCTCTTTTGTGCCAAACATTTTCAAAGGGATTTGAGAAGTCCCTATAAAAAACAGTTTCTGCTGGAGAGCATGGCTGCTCTCTAGTTCTGGACCTTTGGAGATGGTAGCAGGTTTGCCTTCCTTGGCAGGTTTGTCCTCTGAGGCAGATACCTCACTTCGCCAGAAGGCAGAGCCATCCCTGCTTCAAAGGAATCCTGCCCTAAAGACCAATTACAAAACTCTTTTGCAAATGATTTGAGATGAGAGAAGTTCTTGCTGTGTGCTCAGCCCATTTCAGAAGTCAAAGAATTTGCTTTCCGAGAGACAAATTATGGATAATGTCTACTGATGTCCTCATAACATGACCCCAAGGTCATCATTCCTTTGCACATTTGCTTAGAAATACTGAACTAAATGGAACATTTATATCTTAAGTGGGCACTAGATTGCAGAAAGGCCATTATTCTGTTAGGCTGCCCCTGAGCAAAAGTTACCATCAACATAATAATTTGGGATTATTTCATTTGTGCAAATGTCACCATTGTGCAAATGATCTCCATAAAGAAAGTCCATCCTCCCTATGCACAAAAGCAGCACTTGTGCAAGTGGCATGATCCTCTGTTACTTTTGGGTAGTTCTTCATTGTAATTATCTGATCTTTTTTCACCAGCTACAGGATGAGAACTTGGCCAACTTGACACCCGCAGGTGTTTGAAAAAAGCAGAAGACACCAATTTCAAATTGCAGGAAGAATTAAGTCCTTCTCCTCCCTTTCTTGTTAAATTTATTGGAATGCAGGAGAATGGCCTGGTTAAAACAAAAATAATAAAAACGTGCTGCTTTCAGCTCATACCTCTGCTTTGTTTTGAAGACCTTGCGCCTATGGCATCAGTGGAACAATAAACTCTCATTTTATGCCTAGGCATATTGAATTTGAAGGCCTGTCCAGATGAGCATTAGGTTTGCTTTCTAGGGGCCTTGGGGGATGATAGGCTGCTCAGCATTCAGATATGTTAGATGCTGGAGTTGCACCACTTCCCCACCCAGGTGTATCTTTTGAGCCCCAGTCAGTGGGCCTTGTTTTTTCAGTGTGATCTCCCAGCTCCTGTGGACCATGGGAAAAGGATAAAGGGGAGCCTGGCAGCTGTCAAAGCTTTTTCCAAGGACAATCTCTGGTATGCTGAAGCAGTAAAGAGTGACTTCAACAAACTGGCTGATTACTGCCAGAAACATGCACCGATGAGGACATTAGTTTTGCCAATGATAAAGCCAAGAAAGTGGCTTCATTTTGGCAGTCTAGGGTTTGATCGGGACACAAAAGAAGAACATACTGGAAATTGAAACCTTCCTCTGATTGTTTGTGAACAGTCACAGAAAGTGAAGTTTTCCCTTAAATGTCTGTAGCTCATCACTTGCAATACATCACTTCATTCAAATTCTAAAAACATGTTGTTGTTTTTGTTTGGGTATTGCTAATCGCGACTCTGCCTGCACCTGCAATTTTTTATTTTTTTCGGCAATATACAAACAAACAAAGACAAATATTTTTAAAAATTTAAACAAAGTGATGTTTACATCATTTATGATCAACAGACATAAAAAAAATTCACATCCCCTGACCATTCACAAATGATCAGGGGAAGTGGGAAAGAGTTGCTTCCCATTCAGGTAGCACATCACTCCTCCTCTTGACTGGGATGTTTTGGTGGCCAATCCATCTAGGTGGGCAGTATGAACAGGCCCTGGGTTTACTGCCATAGTCTGCATCTCCAGAGACTTCTCTAAGGATTCCAGCTGTGAAGTCTAGGTGCCAGTTCTATTTGCACATGAAGTAGGCATGATCTTTGTCAAAATGCATAATCCTTAGAACTTTTTAACAGCAGGACAATGTGTTTAGAGAGAATTCCCAGTAAGAATTGGTTATTACCTCCCCTCCTATGGTGCAGAAAGGTCAATGAACAAACATGGCACCACCCCAGACCTTTCTAATGGAGGGGAATATAAAACATCCAATAAAAATAACTTTTATCTTATTAGAATAACTTTATGTCCTAGTCACATATAGAGTTAATGAACCTGAGGGACTTTCAGCTTATGTTCTTTGTGACTTTTAGCCACCCTGTGCTATATATTAGCTACACTGCTGCCGTGAGTCAAACTACGAGTAATGGTGAAGTCAGCATGGGCTATCCATTAGCAACTAATGGCTTCTGAAAATTTCCAGCAGTAGTTGTACTCTAGTGCTAAATGTCAATTAGCATTGACCTCAACATTGGTTAAACCCTGCACAGGTTACCTAAAACATCTAAAGTGCCAAGGGCTCAAGGACCATCATTCACTATGAACAGTCCATGGGACAGAAAATAACTCCTATTCACATGGAGGAAGCCTAAAAGGCCATTCACTGTTATTAATTCATTCTCAAATTGCCCCCTGTGGTGTGCGCGCCCCACATTGGGAACCACAGTACTAATAATATAATATAATATAATATAATATAATATAATATAATATAATATAATATAATATAATATAATATAATATAAACCGTTTCATTTGCCTGCATGATGAAGCAGCCTGCCAGCCATTTCACCATAGAGGCAAAGGTCGCTTAGGGTGTTTGGACAGGGGAAGGGCCTTCATTCTCAAGTGAATAGAAAATAAGTGAGCCTAGACTGCCCCAAAACAAGCAGTATGGACATGCTCTGATACTAAACAAAGTGACAACAAGCTCATCCACCACCACCACCCAAAACATTGTATATCTAGCTTCTTGATATCCGATTAAAATAGGCAGAAGTTGGAAGTTACTTTTAAAGAAATACTTATGTAACACTGGGGAACAAAAAAAAATTTTTTTTTCTTGGTGCCTAAATTTTTTCAACTGATTTCGGGCATTTTGGGGCGACTGATTCTGAAAATGCCATCCATTTTGTTCTAGCAGCTCTAGTTCATGAGATATCAATGATGTCATTATACATTGCTCTTATGACTACACTTGTATTAGCCTCACCATTCGAAGGCTCCCGGAGGCGGGAGGGGTGGTGGGAAAATCTTTTGGGGGTGGGAAAATATTTGGGTGGGCAAAAAAAAGTTGGGTGGGTGGAAATTTTGCCCCCCCCCCCCCGCAAAATTTCACTCTGCCCCGGGTGGCTTACACCCTTGCTACGCCTCTGGTTATATATGCAACCAGTATGGTTAGATAGGCCTAATGTGAATAAGCCATATCTAAAAAACTAGAGCTGATGGGGCATAACTGAATGCATTTTTGGAATCAGTGACCCAAATATAGCCAGAAATAGGTGAAAATTGTGAGGCACCAAAATCACTGTTCCCCAGTGTAATCTATTGTGAAATGCCTCTCAACTGCTAGCTTTGCTGTAATAGAAAATTTAAAGTAACTTATAACATTGCCTGTTACTTTTTCATTTTATTTTTTGAAAACAAAATAAAAGTCATAAGAGAATGGCCAGTAAAATGAGTACCCAGTATCTTGGGGGCAAAATGCTAATTACCTGTGAACACCCCAAAGAGTGCTCTAAGCAATATGGGGCGGTATGCAAGTGTAATTGCTAGTGCTAAATCATGAAAAATTCTACTCAGAAATTTCTGTAAAATGTCCTTCAACACCTAAAATGTCAAATAAAAAAGTAAACAAAAATATTACTTATTACACTCCACCAAGTAGCATTGTTCCTACTTCTTATGTCACTTCTCAAATGTAACTTGTTAATAACTTAATTATATATCCCCTCCCACCCAAATCACATGTTATAGATAGTTACAATACTTACAGTTATTTCCCTAAGCTTTAATTAGCACAGGCTGGCATATTTTACACTGTCTTTATGACAGTCAAATATACATTGTGCAATATGGTCCCATCAATGTTTGCTTAAAAATAAACCCCACTATATTCAAGAAAGAAAGAAAGAAAGTGCACAGGATTAAAGTCTCTGACTGCATTCATATGTATACTGACTTCTGCATAAGTCAACGTGCAAAGTAGATTAGATCACTCTCCTTTTATGCAGAATAAATGCATTTGTTACCCCATATAAGCAGCTTTGGGCGGAGTCTATACATGCATACACAAGAGATATCCCCCACTGAGTTCAGTGGAGTTCAGTAGTACATGTTCCCAGACAGCTGCTTGCAAGATCATATCCATAGCCACTCTCAGCTTTGCTCGACTAAGCAAGATCGAGTAAGATGACCTCTCCCTGTCTCTTACTTTTGTACCAACTGGTTTCCATCCAAATTTAGAAAGAAGTTTTGCAGGAAAGTAGTGATATTAACCTGTTTCTCAGAGTTGTAACTTTCAGTAGTTGGAAGGGCATAATGATGGCACACAGAGCCTGACAAGTTGTCCATCAGCTTCAGCTCTCCTTCCAGAGATTCCTGGATCAGCAGTGATATGGTATCAAACAAGTGTCTTTCCTGGGAGATGTGCCATATAGCCATGCAGAAGGATAAGCCAGGCCAAAGAGAGAGAGAGGGGGGGGGGGGGTTGGGTTGAGTTGAGTTGGGGAGGGGAAGATAAGTGTAAGGGGATAGATAGACACACAGAGAGAAAGGAAAACAACGTATAGGAGACAGAAAAGGGAAGGAGAAAGAGACAGAAGAAAATGTTTTCAGACAGAACAGCAATTGAGATGGCGAGGGAGGAAAGACATAAACAAAGAGGAAAAAAGAACAGTGCAGTAATACCACGGTCAGAACCTTTTCCAGACATTACTAAACACTAGACCAAAACTAAACACATTGGTGCTTTGAGGCTGGTGAGACACGGCACATCCATCCAAAGTGACTACAAACAGCTATTTACTAAGTGGCAAAAGTACGTCTACTTTTCAGGGCCATCATACTTGACAGGACAGGAAACAACTGCAGCAGAACTAAACAACAATGTGCACAATTTCAAATGGAGGTGGGGATGGAAGCCCAGCATTAAGCCTGAGAAAAGCTACGCAATGGTCTCCCTGTAACCATGGCAAGAAGAGTAGGGCCTTCAGAGGTTCTGAAGGACTTGATGGTGGCTGGCGATTCAAGTAGTCAGGACCTCTGGAGAACAGGCTGCTGGTTTTGTCTCCACAGAGTGGGCAGAAGTCTAAATTTTCAAAAGCATGGTGAATAATTTAGCATATACTGTACAGTAAAAACTCGCATAAAGAGCGCCTCACTTTGAGACTAACTCACTTAAAGAGCAGAATTTTCTCTGAATGGTCACCTCGCTTAACAACTAATACCAATCAAAAACTCACTTAACAACTAAATCGGGGTTTGTAATCCCCCCCTGCCAGAAATCACAATTGGTCACTTACAATGGTGTTTTGCTTAAAGAGCAAACTCGCTTAAAGAGTAATCTTGTGGAACGCATTATGCTCTTTAAGCGAGGTACCACTGTAGTGGCTTTCAACCACTATTTTGTCTCCTGATGCTGGCCAAATGGAGATGCCTTAGGTTAGGCCTTCATTACATTGACTAAACAGGGTGGTTGTTATTTCCCAAGACTTGACTCAAACTGCTGGAGTGAAGAACTCATTACAAGACAGGAATTGAATCTGACAGGCTGGTCAGGTCCTGTGCACCCACTCACAAAAAGCATAGATCTGAGTAGGAGCTGATTCTCTGAAACCTGTGTAGGACCCAGATGTGGGGAAAACAATACTCAAGCTGATAGGGATTTCTAAACTGCAGCCCAAACATTTGCTCCTGGGTGGGATACATTTACTGTTGTATTCTTTTTAATTAAACCTTTATTGGCTTAAAAATGGAATGACGGTGTACATTTTATTATTTCTTCTCTTTGTCTCCATTTTTATGTCAACAAAGGTTTAATAAATAAATAAATTGTCTTCTTTTAATGCAATTTCAATTTCCTGTGTTTACTTGTTTTATGGCTGTAGATTGGCCAGGGTGGAAATTCCTCCCAGACAGGTGGGATATAAATTTAATAAATAAATAAAACAAGGAAGTAAGCGGCCAAAGGCTAGCAGTTCTGATGCGTTTGGAATCAATGTGCTGTCCTGGGAAGGGGGCCAGGAGCAAGAATTCTCAAACAAGAGCTTAACCACTCCCGATATCTTTTATCCAATGAGACAGAAAGAGTACTGGGGATGAAACACACCTTTCAACTCTAAATGCTATCATTTGCATCAACCTGGATTCCTGCCATTTGCACAGTGGTAACTGGCTATGTGGGAAAAGAGAAACTGAGAGAAACAAGAAGCAGCATGTGGGAGGAGCCATAAAAACCAGTGACATGAAATTAGCTAAGACATGAGGTCCTAAAAGGGTGTGGGGTATGAAGAGAAAGAATACAGACTCTTTTAAATGTATGGTAATGCAGCAGGAAAGGCTAAATATGCTGCCCAGTTTCAGAATGGGGAGAATCAAACGTTTAGCCTGCAGAAGTGGATGACTAATTTTCCTTGGTGTCAGAACTGGCAATTTACACAAGTGGAACAAGAACTGTTTTGTTTAGAATCCATATGGAATATTTCACCAGCTTTTTCGGATTTGTATCTTGGTGAGCTACCCGCAAGTAGGATGCTGCATTTTCAGAAAGAAAGAAAGAAAAACCAGCTATAAGAAACTAACTTTCTGGACAAGCCAGCCACACCCAGAAAACACTTGGAACCATCAGGACTTCATGCGGATCCTTAAAATACAACCTACAATCCCAGCATTTCAGCTGTATTCGACTGACTGGAACTACCAATGCAATTAGGTCCATTGTCCATGTTGACCAAGGATGATAGGATTTGCAGTCCAACATGTCTGGAGGGCTCTGGTTTGGGGAAGGCTGCACTAAGCCATTGATTTTGACAAGCCTAGCCCCGCTGAAATCCAAATATTCTGGCGCACGTTATGCATGGCCATCCTAATCTTTCACTTTCCAGAGCAATTATTAAATGTCAAGTTTCAGAAACAAATAACAACCTCATCTCATGAATACTTAACACAGAGTTCAGAAGGCTGAGAAGGTTTTGAAAAATTTACCCTGATTTCCAAATGTTCTCAACTTCAGAGGGTGTTGGTTCAAATGTTTACAGCTAAGTACTAGTCTGCAGCATAGAGCTTCTACAGCAATATGATGGCTGATCACTTAAAAGCAGTCTTTTCCATGCAGGTAAGAGCCAAGGTACAGGATGACATGAAACCTCACAGCTCTACCTTTGTGAACCACATGCACATACTTTATGGAACATGCAAGCAAAGCAGCATGCCAATTACATGACTCAACAGGGTTGCGTTACAGGAGCTGTATTCCTTTTCCACCATCTACTCAAACAGAACTTGGAATGCAGAGATTTTAAAGGAAAGGGGGGAAAGAGCCAACATTGAATATATGTGTGTGTCAGAATATCATTTTCCCAAGAGGCCTAGGAAATTATTTTGCATATAAATAGCTAGCAAATACTAGTTTTAAGTTTAAAAAAAATCACAGAAAGGACACACAAGGAAAACAAAAGAAAGAAAATAAAGTGGACACCTTTCCTGTTGTGATGAGAACTAAAATAGGTAATTTTCAGAATAGCAAACAAACGGATACTTCTAATGGATAAAACTGCTACTTTTTATCCCTCATGTACAGCCGCTTGGGTGCTTAGTTTGTTATGCATCACTTGCAGCAGGATTCCTCAACCTACGGCCCATGGCACTAAATCACCCGGCCTGTGCCCTTGTTCTAGCTGGTGCTTTGGCTGCTGCCTCCTCCTCAATCCTTGTCCCCTCCGCTTGGCTTGCCATGTCCTCAGTGGCCATTGAGGACACGCCAAGCCAAGTGGAGGGGACAAGGATTGAGGTGGTGGTGGCAGCGGAAGTGGTGGATGCATGTTGCAGCCCACATCTTTCCCTGGGCCTTTCTGGCTGAGCGTGGGTGAGAAGGACAGCCTGGACCCCTCTTTTACCCATACCATGCAGCTCCTGCAGGGAAGCAGTATGGGGAAGAGTGGTGGGTGGCTTGGGGTGGTTACCAGAGGCAGCAGTAGTGGAATGGCTCAGGGTGGTTCCACCGCTGCCAGCAGTGGTGGTGGGAGTGGCAGGACCACCTATCTGGCGTCTCAACAGTCTGAGGGGGCATGAACTAGCCCCTGACTTTAAAAGGTTGAGGACCCCTGACTTATAGCTTCCACAATTTATAAGTGATTACATAATAACAATAATAAGGCAGTGTTTAGCCTTTGAATGGTTCACAATGGAAAAAATCTCCCTGAGGAAGGAATTTATAATATCTTCTCAAATGGGAACATTTCCAAATGTATACAAGCAGCACCAAGCAATTTCTGTCTCCCTCTGTTGAAGATGTTTTCAGATCTCCTGCCACAGATGCTATACATGTATTAAATCAATACATAAAACCTTCACTTAATCTGGAAATATGAAAATGCAAGATGTCCAGTTATCGCTGATACTTGTCTGAACAAATGTACACAACACATCCAGCTGGGACTGTGAGTAAATATCTCACACCAGTGTCAGACTTCCATCCTTCATTCATCTACACCAGTGTTTCCCAACCTTTGGTTTTTGGACTTCAATTCCCAGAATCCTAAGTCAGTACATTGACTGATCAGGGCTTTCGGGAATTGACTTAGGCTTCTGGGAATTAAAGTCCAAAAACCAAAGGTTGGGAAAAGAGTGATCTATATAAAATAAAATAAAATCCTATTGTCTCTTTATATAAGCTCATAGAGAGATGGTCTATGAAAGAGGACCATTTTTGGTATAATTTCTGAATGAATAAACAAACAAACAAATAAATAATGAACAAACTTTGTGTCTGAGGTCCCAAAGTCCCTTACAAATTTCCAATTACGAAAAGACAAACAGGGTTCAAGAATTCTCTTTGCTCTATTGTCTTACAACAGTGATTGCCAATCTTGGCACTCCCGATGTTCTTGAACTTCAATTCCCAGAATCCCTGATCAGCAGGTGTGTTGACTTGGGCTTTTGAGAATTGAAGTCCAAGATCACCTGGAGTGTCAAGGTTGGCCATCACTGTCTTACAATTTACTGTATTGAATTTTGAATGTTACAGAGGAAAAGAAATACAGCTTCTCTACATAATGATATACTTAAACTTATTTTATGGGATTGGTACAGATGCTGTCTATGTAAATATTGCTCATTCCCTACTTCATCCACCACCAAGATTCTCACCATA
Organism: Furcifer pardalis; assembly: GCA_030440675.1. Classification (NCBI taxonomy): domain Eukaryota; kingdom Metazoa; phylum Chordata; class Lepidosauria; order Squamata; family Chamaeleonidae; genus Furcifer; species Furcifer pardalis. The sequence goes on from CP126893.1 coordinate 50,049,340, forward strand.
GGGTAGACCAATGAAAGCTGAGACTCCATCTTGATCTGCATGGGATTAGTATATCCCCCAGGACTCTCAGGCCTTTCTCCTCCATTACCAGCTGCCCACGTGAAAGCATCTGAGAGTGGATGCTGTCCTGGGCTGATTGTCTTCATCTCCATTTCCAGCTCCAACTCTAGTTCTGCTTCCTCTTTAGCTTCCTTATTACTTTCCTCAAGATGTTTCATCAGTACAGCAATCACCACATTCACCAGGACAAACTGGGCTGTCAGCACAAATGAGACAAAGTAGATGGGCGAGATGACGGTATTGTAACAAGTGGATTCCTCATCACAGTCTCGCAATGTGTCCTAGGATGAAACAAAGAGAAGGAAATGGAAATAGCTGACGTTTGTGAGATGGTTGCAGGTAATCATCCACTTGAATTTGCATGCCAAACCAATGTGGTTCATTAGGAGTAGGCAAAACCCACTGTAGAATCTGTGAAGATGAAGTCTTCCAACTCTGCACAAACTATTCATGGAATAATTTTTCGACTTGTTCACCTACTTTTGGGGAGTGCCTATAACCTCAACAGAAGATTGTTAACAACAACAAAGACCTAAAAAACCATCCTTGTCGTCTAGACATAAATGAGCTCATGATAAGGCAAGTGCAGAAAGCTGTCTTCTCTTAAAACTACCTATTTTGAAGCAATATCTATGAATTTCCTAGGTCTTTGGGAATGAAGGAATTAAAACCAGCTAATATTTGATGGGCTGTGTATAATGGGAATAAAAATACAGCACGTATATAAAAATGGACATTGGTATTTATAAACATGCTATTATCCACATGAAATGAAGCACAGTCTCATTGGACAGTAACTAAGAAGTCACTAATGATATGTTGATTCAATGCTAAGAAGAACAGAAAACCTATAAATGCATCCATGAACATCTCAATATATACCACAAGGAACTTAAATTATTCTTCAGAATCAAGTACAGTGGTACCTCGTTTAAAGAGCATAATGCGTTCCACAGGATTGCTCTTTAAGTGAGTTTGCTCTTTATGTGAAACACCATTGTAAGCGACTAATTGTGACATCTGGCGGGGGGGATTGTGAACCCTGATTTAGTTGTTAAGCAAGTTTTTGGTTGGTTTTAGTTGTTAAGTGAGGCGACCATTCAGAGAAAATTCTGCTCTTAAAGCGAGTTAGTCTCTAAGTGAGGCACTCTTATTGCGAAGTTTTACTGTATTTTGATAGAGTGAAAGTGGTACCCAAACGAAAATTCAGCTCAAAAGGAAAAATTACTTCTATCAGTACTTGGGCAAACCCGATATTAACATATTATTTTGTGCCATCAAAAAGCAACCTCAAAGGTACAGAAAGTAGAAAAACTGCAAAACAACAAGCATTAAGGGAAGAAAGTAAAATAATATAGAGGCAAGATTAGGGCATCCTCCTCCTCATACTAATTTCAGAAATCAGAGTACAGTAATACCTCGGATAACGTTTACCTCGGATAACGCTAAAATCGCATAACGTTAAGTAATCTGGGGAGGAGAATTGGATCGAATAACGTTAAGGTCCTATGGGATGTATCGGATAACAACCGCTAAAGCCTGTGCGGTTACAATGTATCTCTATGGAGCTTTAATGTTATCCGATACATCCCATAGGATTTTAACATGCATCGGATAACACCAAGACTTGTGGAACCAAGTCTTAGCGTTATCCGAGGTATTACTGTAGTTCTAAAATCTTTGGTGACCAATTTAAAATAATTCTCTATAGTTGCTAATTTGCTTTTTGAAATATATAAAAAAATGATTTGCAAACAAGTCATCCCACATGCAAATTGCTAGGAGCCCTGATGGTGCAGTGGTTAACCTGCTGCACTGCCACCAAAAGATTGTGAGTTTGATCCTGACCAGGGATCAAGGTTGACTCAGTCTTCCATCCTTCCAAGGTCAGTAAAATGAATACCTACCATGTTGGGGGTAAAATGCTAATTGTGAACCTCCCAGGGAGTGTAGTAAGCGCTATGGGGCAGTAGAAAGGTGTAATTGCTTTGAATTTATTCTTTGGTCCTCTTCTCTGCCCCACTGCACCAGCAATGGTGAGAAATAAGACTGATGATGACAATGACGACAACAACTACAATAATAAATCTGTTGTACCTGTAGCAATTAGAGCCCTTGAAGTAATACCTAAAGAACTCCTAGATATTTGGAAATTTTTGGATTTATTGAACTTGAATATCCTAACTGTACAAAAAACAACTTTATTAGTAACTGCCTATAAACTTAGATGTTATCTTAACCAGTCTTAGGTCCCGGGCTAGGTCTTGAACTATTAATTTTATACCAGTCTTTGACTCTGAATTTAATTGTAGATTTTTTAATAATAATAATAAAATATGCCTCTATGCCCTTGACAGCTTTTGTACTGAAAGTGTTCATGTAACTCAGGAAACATTACCCTTGGTCTCACTCTGTTTACTCTAAAAAAATAATGTCTAATCTGACTGTTTTGATGATTTCAGGATCACAATGGGATCCCTGTTTGCCTAGGATTGTCCTATTAGGAATGCAGGAAGGTGTACCCTAGCAAGGAGAAAAATGTTGTGAAAGAGCAGTAGCAGTTAAAGGATAGACTGACACAAAGCAGGACTGAGAAGGGAAGTCAACTGGTACACATACAGACCTCTGTACAGACAATGTACACATACAGACCTCTGGAGTACCTATCTTTCACTCAAAAGATCAAAACCAGAAAATAATAACACATTCCTTCAACTATAGCAATGGCTGCTCCCTTTATTCAAATTAATTCTGATGAGGATTTTACCTTCATGATGCCATTCCAATTGTCTCCTGTGGATACACGGAAAAGTGTGAGGAAGGCCATCCCAAAATTGCGAAAGGTTGCGTGTCGCCCCAAGCCCTCACATGGATGTGTATCATCACATTCTGTAGGACCAACCCAAAAATAAAAGCAATTTAGTCTGACATTTCCTTTTTTTCTTAATGTACAGTATTTCCATTTTGCTCTGCTCCAATCATTTCTATGCACTAGGAAGAGCTCTGAACTTACCAAGGTCTCCAAACAGCTCTACTCCCAGTGCTGCAAAGATGAAAAACAACAACATGAAGAGAAGGCCCAGATTCCCCACCTGTAAAGAGAAGGAGGAAGGGTAAGAGAGAGAGAAAAACATCATTCATTGATGTATATTTTTCAAGTACAGTAATACCTCGGATAACGCTAAGACTTGGTTCCACAACTCTTGGTGTTATCCGATTTTAGTGTTATCCGATGCATGTTAAAATCCTATGGGATGGATCGGATAACGTTAAAGCTCCATAGAGATACATTGTAACCACACAGGCTTTAGCGGTTGTTATCCGATCCATCCCATAGGACCTTAGCGTTATTCCATTCAATTCTCCTTCCCAGATTACTTAACGTTATGCGATTTTAGCGTTATCCGAGGTAAACGTTATCCGAGGTATTACTGTAATTCTCATTTCAAGGGATGCACTACACCACTCTCCGCTATATATTCTTCCTCTTCTTTCCTAAGCCCTTATACCCACTGATAACAGCCTTGCTGCAAGACCTGCTATACCAGGAAACATACAGAGAGTCTGCAATCCACATTGTTGTGGAATGTTTGTATTTCAACCACTTCTCTGCTGAAATTTTGCCTGTTCTACCAGACACCTGCTTCAATAAAAACTGAGAAGTATTCAGTCTTTAAAAGCTGCCCCCCATTTCTTTTTCTCTTTCTCTCACCCACATAACATTTCTCCCATGAACAAGCCTTTAATACTGTACTAGTACAACAGAAGTTCATCGTATGATAAATAGATAGATAAATAAATAAACAAATAAATAACTGTGCAGTATTCCTTCTGTACCAATGCTACACCATTATATCTTCTTTTGCAAATCCTCATTTCATGTTACAGAGAAAAGCAGTCGAATACTGAGAGTTTCTGCTTTCCATTGCTTTCATTTTGCAACATTTTCTTCAGCCCCACAGTTAGGATAATTCAGGCTAGGACATCTAATTCATTTGTATGACTTCTGCTTGGAAATACAGAAAATAGTCTGTCTAGTCCACTCTACCTCAAGTGACTGACACCAATTAGCTCTTCACCTAGGCGTCTTCTATGAATAGTTAGTCTCTCACTAAAACTAGCACTGGCTTTCCAAAAATGTGTCTCATTCATTGTATGTCAAATGCTGGGTTGTCCTAAGACATTTGAGTATCCAAGGCAAAGGATAAGACAGCACACTCCCCTCCCCCCACTGCCCCAATGATATATACAGAACACCAACAAGCTGTCAGCTCATGCTTTAATACTTTCAACACGATTGCAATCACCACCTTACCTGAAATCAACAGACTCGTTCAGTGGGTACAAGAAAAGCTATGTGGCAAACACAACTCTGTCCTTCAAGAAAATTGCTAGAGATGTCAGGTGTTACAGTGAGGGGGATACCACTGCCTTTACCAAGCATCTGCTACATGAGACAGTTACCGTATATACTCGAGTACTGTATAAGTAGGGTTTTTTAGCCCCCCCCAATTAGGTCCAAAAATGGGACTTGACTTATACTCGGGTCAACATAAACACTCAAAAACATACCCACACAAATGTCTAAATTAATTAATTTTACCATATTTTCATGTAATTTAATTATTGAAACTCACTAGCAGCTGCTGCATTTTCCACCCCGACTTATACTCGGGTCAATCTATTTTCCTAGTTTTAGAGGTCCAAATTAAGTACCTCAACTTATATTCGGGATTACTTATAGTTGATTATATATGGTAACTCATTCTGCTTAAAGATAGGGCTGGGACAGGACAACTATAATGGTATCTATTCACGAGCTTGGAAAGTGTCTTTTTTAAAAAAATATGTCTCCCAGCACTGTCACTTCTATTTCATTCACAGTTTTTCCTTTTCTTTCATCATTATTAATCTTTTTAATAATAATAATAATAATAATAATAATAATAATAATAATAATAATAATAATAATAATAATAATAATAATAATAATAATAATAATAATAATAATAATAATAATAATGCCCAGCTTTCTTTCAGGTAGACTGTTTCTGACATTACATGACCCAAATACTTACAGTCCTATGGAGATATCTCATAATTCCTTGTTTTGTTGTGTGTGTGCATGCGTTTGTGCACCTCTGCCACACAGAACTCTCAATGCATACATTTAGCAGTTATTGCTTTTTAAAGCTCAAGTCTTCAGTCTTGAAAAGGGGGAGTGTGTGCTTACTACTGATGTACGGTATGAAGGGGAGTAAATGGGCAACGATGTTAAATAGTGGACAAACCAGAATGATCCAGAATGAAAAATGTCAAGCAGAACAACTGTGGCCAACCCAACCATTAGAAGTGTTAATAGCCCTCTCTCAGTTCATAGCAATAAAAGTGAGCAAGTTACATAAAAAAGCATTCTCGTCATTCAAGGCAATGAGTAAATGGGGGAAAGTCAACAGAGGTCTTTGTGATAGAACGGAAAAGTTACCTGAGGCAATGCTTGCATGACTGTGTCCAGCAAAGCTCTCATCCCTACGGCCATCTTCAGCAATTTCAGCACTGCAGAAAATGAAATGTGTCATTATGTCACTGCCCCATCAGTTTCCCTTAAATTTTGCATCAGGCATCTTTCATGGAGAGGAGTATGTAAAGCCATGTTCAATGGAATGCTCTCTTGTTGTCAGGACATAACAGACTGGATCCTGTGAATTGTCACACTGCTTGGCCAAGGGCTTTAAGAAAGAAACCCATCTCTTTCATTCACTAAACTGAGTGCAGCTGAGAGGGTCCTATGAATAGAATAATGTATGTATTACTACTAGCAAGGACAACTGATTACAACTGATGCAGAGTGAAGCAAATTGTTCTGAAAAGGTCAGCAATCTATCTGAGAATTCAGCTTCAAAATAAAGAATTAAGAATCCAGATACACCCCAGTTGGTCAGAATCCTTTTTTGACTGTACAACTGTTTGTGGTACATGTTGTTGTGTCTTTCCTGACCTTGTATGAAGAGGTAAAGGTCACCCTTGCTCGAAAGCCAGTCATATCCGACTCTAGGGTTCAGTGCTCATCTCTGTTTACAGCCAAAGACCCAGTGCTGTCTGCATCTGCAGACATTTCCATGGACATGTGGCAGGCGCACCTCAACACTGCAGTGCACAGAACGCTGTTTACCTTCCCACCAAAGTGGTCCCTATTTATCTATTTGCAATTTCTTGCTTTCGAACTGCTAGGTTGGCAGGAGCTGGGACAGAGACAGGAGTTCAGTCCATTGTGCTGTAGCCAGGAATCTAACTCTGACCTTCCAGTCAGTGAGTTCAGCGTCTTAACCACTTGAGCCACCACAGTTTGAAGAGGCATTGAGGTAATTCTGTAACGGCAGGCAGGAGATCTTGCAGCTCTTGCATTATACTGATAGTGTGTTAATTTTTTACAACTTGCCACTGGCCAGTGGTACTACTAGGGAAAATGAAATAACAGCCAGGATCCTATTGCTAGTCTCAACTAGAGAGCACACCCATTAAGTCAAAGTGGTAAATCAACACTGGATATTTCTTCAGGCAGAGTCCATGAGCCTACTTGAAGGCACCAGCAATGGGATCCTGGCCAAAGTCTTATTTTTAAAAATTATTAAATTCAGAATGTACTAATGGAGTAAATACATGAGCTTCAGAACGAAGAACTTTATCAGCTAATGTCACATGGTGTCAGTTGTTTGGCAGCATTCTCCATTAATATTTTATAGCTCATAGCAAACAATGCCCTCTGTGATTCTTTTTATGGGGCACACAGTTGGCAGAAGTTCAGCTAGAGTGTCTGAGGCCCAAACTGTTTCAGGGCCTCTGTGCTGGCAACTTCTCTAGCCAGATCAATAACTGCTTATAGCAATGTAAGAAACCAGCTGTGTCAGGTCTAGGAATAAGAGGATTTCAGATTTTTACTGACAGGGCGACAATGAGCCAGTTATCCTCTCAGCTCAACCCACCTCACAGGGCTATGAGGTAAAAAATGAGGCGGGAGGGAGAGAAACAGACATGTCACTTTGACCTCTTTGAAGAAGAGTTGGGGTACAAATATACAAAGTGAACAAGTATCAGTGCAGCTCTAGGGACCCAGGAACAAAATCCTGAGCCATGGCAAAACTCAGATCTCTTCCTGTAAGAATGGAGACAACTTTGGCCTCAGGGCTGTCTCCCTGCCTTTAATTCTCTCGACTCTATAGCTCTAGTCTAGTAGGAAGAGAGGAGAAAAGGGAAAGAGTCATGGTCATTGCATGAGTGGCATTGTAGAGGGTTTGGATCTTTGCAGTATCCCAACTCCCAACACAGGGAGACAAAAAAAGAAAAAGAAAAAAGAAAAGAAATCCTAGACAAAAAGAGGTCAATGGCATTTCATCCTCAGTTTTGCCTTGCCAGTAGGAGCTTGGCTAACTTTGGATGCTCTCCATCAAACAGTACGATTGCTCTGTAAATAGGAACAGGCTGATAACCTGATCATAATCACAAGACAAAATACATTGCAAGGAATTCATGTCTAAAGTGTAGCCTTGCTACATGAGAAATCTTAGTAAAGGTAAAGTTTGCCTTTACTCGAAAGCCAGTCATGTCCAACTCTAGGGGATGGTGCTCATCTCTGTTTACATCCAGAAAGACAATGAAGTCTGTTAGGACATTTTTCATTTGGGGGTATTGTACAAAGATTGCTGCCCAGTGGAATAGTACAACTTTAAGGCCCTCCATGTGTTCTGAACACAGGTGTTCATAATAGAGCCTCAAACTGATGGCCAGGCTGTGCATGCTTGGTCCATGTGCTCCTGTAACAGCCCAGCTGTGGCTGATTAGAGAATCTGCCCAGCAACACTAGGGTATAACTGTGGCCCTCTGAGAAGGGTCTATGGAGGAGACTATCTGTGAGGAGGTTGTTATTCTGAAGGAGTCTATATACTGAGAAGGACTGAGACACTGAAGGAGGTGATGGTGTTCAGAGTTTTTCTTCAACTGAGAAGAAAGAACTGCTAAAGGATCACCAGGATCTTTTGAGTGCTCCTGGAGTTGGAGCCAAAAGAGGACTCCAAGCTGTCTACCTACTGTGGGGCTTGGAGAGAGTGAGAGACTGTTGTATATAGTCCTGTGTATGTCTGTCTTCCCCTCACTGTAAGTAAAGCGCACCTTTCCACTGAAGGCATATGTGTGTGTGTTATTGCACTAAGGCTTTCGCTGCGTAAGAGCTTAAAAGTGCCACTCTGCTATCGAGCCACACATATCGCTAGGGGAATCCCTGATAACGGGTTATGGGCCCAGGGTGCGCCTAACAGCTACGCCTGACGCCCTAACTGCGCCCGTGAGTCTTTGCCTGTCAAGCCCAGAAGTGCTGTGTGGCTGGACTGGAGCTGTGGAGCCCTGATCAGCGTTCGGAGGAGCTGCGTTCCCTGGAGGACTCATCGCCTGCAGGACAGCGCCCCAACGCAACCAGACGCCCCAACAGAGGTCCAGATGACGTCCACTTTGCTTCGAGTGTCCCTGCCAGCTGCATGTCTTGTGAGTCTGCAAGTGAGGGAAGAATGGCTGTTTCCACTCTCTCCCTGGTGCCCCTGCTTGATGGCACCAACTACCAGACGTGGTCAACCAAGTGCAGTCTGCTTCTGCGCAAGGAAGGGCTCTGGGACATTGTTGTTGAGAATCCCCAGAAGCTAGAAGCCTTGGATGAAGAGGACACTGACAAAAGGGACAGACTTGAGTATGATAATCAGAGGGCTTTGGCAATTATTGGGTTAACTGTAGCAGAGAGTCAGTTAACATATCTGAGAGGGGAGAATTCAGCTGCCGCATGTTGGCAGAGGTTTAAGCAATTATATGTAAGGGACTCAGTCAGTTCCCAAATATCTCTCACCAGACGCTTGTTTAGGTTACGCCTCCAGCCTGGTGGAGATATGGCTCAACACCTCCATTCAATTAGTGATTTGCTGCAGCATCTTGCTGAAACAAACTTGTTCTTTACTGAAGAACAAAAGGCATATATTCTCCTTTCGTCTTTGTCGGAAGAATTTGATGCTTATGTGTCATCCTTGGACTTTTTGCCCAGGAGTGAGTTAAATTTCTCATCTGTTCAAGGTCGCTTACTAGAGCAGGACAAATTAAGGGGTTCTCTGAAAGAATTCAGAAAACCAGAAGTTCTTCTTGAAAGTGGTAGAAGCAAATCACCCCCTCCTCCCACTGTGTGTGTAGCAAAGAGATGTCTTAGATGTCAGAAGTCTGGGCATATTGCCAAGTTTTGTAAGGCAAGGTCGAGCCCAGATAAGGACAAGACATGTAGAAAAGCTAATCTCTCTGTTGCTGCTTTTACTGATGTTGAACCTGGCACCTGGTTAATTGATTCTGGTTCATCTTTTTCCATCTGTAAAAATAGGAAAATGTTTTCTGAAATGTCTAAAACAAACCAGACTGTCACGTTAGCCAATGGGTCACGTGTGCATGCACTGGGTAAAGGCCAGGTAAGATGTGAAGCTTTGGGTGAAGAGCTAGAAATGCTTTATATCCCTGAGATGAAGTATAATTTGCTGTCTGTTAGCACCCTACTGAAAATGGGTTACTCAGTGACATTCCAGGGGAAGGAATGTGTCATTAAGGGATGAGATAAGGAGCTAACTGTCCCAATACACAATGATCTATTTGTGTTAGGCTCCCGTACACTGAGTGCGACTCTGGCTGATAAAGGTTTTAGCAACAAGCTCCCCCATGACAAATGCATATACTTAATGCACAGACGGTTGGGACATGTTAATTTCCGAGACTTGAGAAGGACCATTGCACTGACTGAGGGCATTGCTGTGAAACCATGCAGCAGATTCCTGAGCTGTAACCCTTGTAACGAGGAGATGTCTAAGGTCACTCCTGCAAATAGAGTGGGTGGTTTTAGTACTACCCAGCCCTTAGAGGTGGTGTCTGCTGAATTAATAGGTCCTATGAGCCCAAGCCCTGGTGGCTCAAGGTTTGCCCTGTGCATTGTAGACCACCACACAAGATATGGGTTTGTGTATTTGCTGAAGTCCAAGGGTGAGATCTGCTCAACTTTAACCAGATGAGTAAGGTTCGCCCAGAACAAGGCAAACACACAGGTAAAGACCCTAATCACTGATGGGACAGAGTTCTCAAATAAAGCCAGTACTGATTTCCTGGCTAGACATGGGATAGTCCACCACAGACCTCAGCACAACTCAACTGTAGAGGGAAGAGGTCAAACTCTCCAGGCCATGACAAGAGCTATGCTAAGTGATGCAGGTCTCCCTTGCACACTCTGGGCAGAAGCTATGAAGTGTGCGAACCATCTGCTGAATAATGTTTATCATTCTGGGATTGGGGACATCCCTGCAAGCAGGTGGCATGCAAGGAAGCCAAACTTGGGCTATCTTCGAGTTTTTGGCTCTCCTGCCCTGGTACGCATCCCGGGGCAGCCTCGCCCTCGCAAACTGATCTTCATAGGGTATGAGGCGAACCATAGGGAGTATAGGTTTTGGATGCCAGGATCCAACCAAGTTACAAGAAGTAAGAGTGCCAAGTTCCTGGAGCACTCCCGGTGGGAACATGTGGAAAGTGTCCACATTCCTGGTCTCCTGTTTGAGGAGAAGGAGGCAAAGCAGCCTCTCTTTCAACCCAGCAGAAGTGAACTTGTTAGCAAGAGTCCCACTGATGGGGAAGCTGGGGTTAAAGAAGAGTTAAGAAGTGAGTCAGAGGAGTCTGACATTTCTGGGGAGTCTGGGGGAGATACCACTGATAGAGTCCTGCCACGTAGGTCCAGTCGGACTAGAAGGCCACCTGATAGATATCAGGCCACTGTGGTGTTAATGGATAAAGCAAAGCCAGAAACCCCTACTGAGATAACTGCATTGCCAGGTGCAAAGTTGGGTGCACGGCAGGCAGAATTAGACAGGGAGGTATCCCCACCTCGGGACCTGTCTGAGTGTATGCCAGAATCTGAAAGGCATAGGGTGTGTGGGTCTAGGAGACCAAGGTATTCCAAAGGTGCAAGAAAAAGTAATAAACTGTTTCCTCCTGGTGCCAGTAGGCATGTGAAGAGTGTAAGCTGATGTTGTAAATACTGAAACTGACTGTATTGTAAAGAATCCTGTACTGTAACTGTGTCTTTGTATATATTGCTTATGTATTCTGACCTGTATATTGTGGCATCCATCTTGTACAATAGGAGGAGCATGTTAGGACATTTTTCATTTGGGGGTATTGTACAAAGATTGCTGCCCAGTGGAATAGTACAACTTTAAGGCCCTCCATGTGTTCTGAACACAGGTGTTCATAATAGAGCCTCAAACTGATGGCCAGGCTGTGCATGCTTGGTCCATGTGCTCCTGTAACAGCCCAGCTGTGGCTGATTAGAGAATCTGCCCAGCAACACTAGGGTATAACTGTGGCTCTCTGGGAAGGGTCTATGGAGGAGACTATTAATTCTGGAGGAGATTATCTGTGAGGAGGTTGTTATTCTGAAGGAGTCTATATACTGAGAAGGACTGAGACACTGAAGGAGGTGATGGTGTTCAGAGTTTTTCTTCAACTGAGAAGAAAGAACTGCTAAAGGATCACCAGGATCTTTTGAGTGCTCCTGGAGTTGGAGCCAACAGAGGACTCCAAGCTGTCTACCTACTGTGGGGCTTGGAGAGAGTGAGAGACTGTTGTATATAGTCCTGTGTATGTCTGTCTTCCCCTCACTGTAAGTAAAGTGCACCTTTCCACTGAAGGCATATGTGTGTGTGTTATTGCACTAAGGCTTTCGCTGCGTAAGAGCTTAAAAGTGCCACTCTGCTATCGAGCCACACATATCGCTAGGGGAATCCCTGATAAAGTCTATAGACATTTCCGTAGACATGTGGCAGGCATGACTAGACACCAGAGTGCACGGAACACTGTTACCTTTCCTACAAAAATGATCCTTATTTATCTACTTGCCGCCCAGAGTTGAGTTTCGACCCGATTGGGGCGGGATAACAAGTTGGAAATAAATAAATGTCTTGCTTTTGAACTGCTAGGGTTGGCTGGAGCTGGGACAGACACGACGGCTCACTCCGTTGTGTAGCACTTGCTTAAACTGCTGACTTGCCAACCTTCCAGTTGTGAGAAACCTTACTGAGCCTGAAATTAGCAGTTCCTCTGGGGCCAAAAGTTATCTAGAACACATCTGGAGCGAAGAGACTGACCTCGAGCAATCCTCAGGACCCGCATGATACGGATAATGGTGGGGTTGATCGGCAGGGACGCGTTCACCTCAATCTCTTCTAGTGTGATTCCCATGATGGACAAGAGTACTATTGCCAAGTCTAATTGGTTCCATCTGAATGTGACAAAAAATAATAATCACTGTTTGCAAGGAGATTGGGGGTGGGTGGGGTACAACAAAAGAATTCCTATTGTTCCAGTCATTTTTATGGTGAAACACATTAAATGGAAGATTTTTTAAAATTAGATTATAGACTTACGGTAGTCATGTCTGAACAAAATGCAGATTGGTTAGGAAAGGGAAAAGTTGAAACTGAATTAATTAATTAATGCACAGGGCAAATTGCAGGACAAAAGAAAGATAGGGTTTAATTTTTTTAATGCTCAATTTCCATAGTTCTCACTGAACTTAGGGAGAGTCATTAAAATACTTTTTTAAAAATAAAAATAAAATAGAGATTTATCCAAAGGGTTAGCCATTATTAAAGGGAAGAAAAGAAAAGGAAGGTTTGCAGAAGGTTCTTACAGTTCCATGGAGTTGTCTTAGAAGAGAGAGAAGAAGATCAAATAGAAAGAAGAATATAAGGTGTGTTGAGATGTTTTTGTCTTTCATGAAGCCTGTAAAAGGCAGGTCAGATGAGGGTGCTATATCAACAGTCTAAACCAGGAGTTCTCAACCTTTTTAAGCCAGAGGCTGGGTCACACTCTCTCAGACAGCTTCGGAGGCCACACGGCCATTTTGCCCTTCCTCCACTACATGGCACTTTCTGATGTGGTGGAAGAGGTTGGGGGCACATGAAATGGTCCCACAGGCCACATCCAGCCTGCAGGCCACAGGTTGAAAATCCCTGGTCTAAACATTTGCACTGATTCCATAAGAAAGGTATTTGTATCTTCAAAGATATAGTATTATATTTATCATTTATAGTAACTTGGATGGGGTGGGTTGGGTAAAAGGATTATGAGAGACACAGAGGGTCCACAGTTAATACGGGAATGTCAAGAGGTCACACATGTATTATCTGGTCAAAGAAGATAGCAGTGCACGCTCGCAGGAAGACAAAAGGGTCAAGGGAAAGGGAATTCTCAGCAACTTGTATGAAATCCCTCAGTCCCACCTAGATGACTTCTGTGGTACATGATCACTGGTAAAGAACCCATGGTAGTCTACTGTGCTCCTTCAGGATCCCACCCTTTCCTGCTGTTGGACATAATGAAGTAGCAGAGAACTGATGCCAGTTTCAGAGACCAGTTAACTAGTCACACCTACAGTCAACAGATATACAGTACAGTACATCCTTTTCTGTCTTCTGTCCATTTAATTCTGTAATACTGTATCTATAAAGTAAGAAGCAATTTAATCAAACACATGCAAGAGAGAAGAAAAAGATTAATGTCCCCATAACCTCCTATTTATACCCACACAGGCGTCAGTGTCCTGTTGCTTATTAACCACAAGCAGCACAGCCTGTTTCATGTCTGGTTCCTCTTTCCTTGCTACTTGTGAAAGGAGGGGGGGGGGGTCCACTAGCATATTGTGCAAGAAGAAATTGCCATTGTTTTCAACAGGACTGTCACTCGCTTGCATAACCACCCCCCAGAGATTACTCGGGAAATGTGGAGCGGTCTGGCCATAGAGCCCTTAAGCTACATGTTTCCTAGAATGATTCTGGCAAAAGGGATACCTTTGAACCTTCCCATGATGACTACTGTTATCACCCCATAAAGGTTTTAGCAAATTACTACTGACCTGTCTTGGAAGAATCTGCGAAATCCAAATGCTACCAACTTGAAAACAGACTCCATGACAAAGATAACAGTGAAAATGTAATTGCAGATCTTCAGAGCTTCATCGAGAATCTAAATATGCAGATATAAGAAAATATCTATATTATTGTAGTACCGAAGGTGGAATTGTCTGCTTTCCATGACTTGACTTCTTAACAGAATTCATTGACCCAACCAGGCAAGAAGATTATTTGGTTTAGTTTTAAGAAAAAATTCCCAAAATTTTCAAACTTCCTCATAAGTGTAAAAGAAATAAAAAAGATATTTTATTTTATTTAGAAAAATGAACAACAGATTTGCTCATTTAAGCAGAGCGCTTTAAGTGCTTAATTCTCAAAAGTTTGGCTTTGAATCCTTGTGTATTCAGCATGCTTGTGGTATTTCATTGAATTGCCACCTCTCTTTTTTTGTGATAGGCTCTTTGTCTTTAAGAGTCACAACCCAGAGAGTTGAGATGCCATGTGGTCTCTTTTTGATAGAAACTTATAAAAATTCATGATTCTTTTCATGAATGTGTTCTTGGATTTTCTCTTGTCCTCTGCCTTGTTTTCTTCCTGGTTTTACCTCATTGGATCAAGTTTTGGACTGAAAGTTCTTTCCCCCAACTAACAGTTGCTGACTTCAGCTTATGCCTGTACCCCATCTCCCATGTGAGCAAACAGAGTCTCACACTGATTTCCCAGTTCCTGTCACAGACTCTGATATCAGATCACAATATTGCCCCATTCATAGATCTCAGACTGCAACTAGGAATGGCTAATGGGGATAGAGGCAGCGATATCTCAACTTATAACAGTGGTATTTGAACCCTCAGATTCTTTGCATGACTGTAATGATGGAGAACAGCAAAGGGCAGATACAAGGGTTGTACACCCAGAATAACTGTCTACATAGCCTTTGCCTGAAAATAATTCTAGGAAACCATAAACAAAATAGTGTTCTCAGGTGACTTAGTTGGGTGTGTCTTTAGGTTCCCTTGTCACTTTGCATCTTTAGTGATGAGAAAAAGAATTGTTGAGAAAATTAGAATTTGAGGGCTATATATGCTACTATTATGTGAATATTTCCTTTCTTACGCTAATAAAGTCTCCACACTTTTGTATCATTTTATTGTATCAACAAAAATCCTGGAGCATTTTCTTCATTTCTAGTCTTACATTTATGTATTTATTTGCATTTCTCTCAGGGGGAAATGCTTCTCTACCCTTCTACTCTGTCCAACTCACAAAAGAAGAATGTTTATTATCTATGACTACCCTGCTCTCTTTCAGTGGGGTTTCTCAGAGGGACATGTTTCAACTTGTAGACTTGTGACATAAGATTATGTTTATCTTTACCTGCCTTCAGTCATAAAACATATTAAATACAAGATACAGATGTGAGGAAAATCAGGTACATATAATAACAAAATCTGTTACCATGTTTTCTTCAAATGTGCTTAAAGCATCATGTACCTAGATCCAGATGTATTTTGTTCTGGAAAGAGAAAAATCTATGCTTCCATTTTACAGCTAATGAGCATTAAAAGCTCTGCCAAAATTAGGCTGTGTTTTGGGTGAGTATTTATTCACTGAACCCACTGATCCAAATGCCCCCTGTTCACATATGGCTTTTATCCCCTCTATTTGGCATCTGCCTTAGTACCATTTAGAAACACATTCTTATTCTTATAAAGAAAAAAGGCCATGAGGTTGTAGAAGAACACAATCCAAAGCAAAGGGTGGCTGGTACTTTTATTAGACCACCCGACTCTGGGCACAATCCTAACTAGTTAGGCTGACTTTGACCTGGCGGAGGCTATGTCAGATCCAAGCCCCTCCCAGATCAGGAAGGGAGGAGCTTCAGCTTGCCTGAGGGGGAAATAGCACAAGGGGGGGGGGACTACAAGCCCAGCACAATCATAATGGAAACTGAGCAGCTAGCAGCCAGCGCAAGAGATTTGGCCAGCCCAAGAGCACATGTGCCTTCACAAGTGGGTTATGCCCTATCCAAACACAAACTGTTGTTCTTAACTTGGAATTCCCCTGTTAAAACAAAACAAAACAAGGCTGTTAGTCCTTTTCTTTCTTTCTTCCTTCCTTCCTTCCTTCCTTCCTTCCTTCCTTCCTCTTCTTCTTCTTCTTCTTCTTCTTCTTCTTCTTCTTCTTCTTCTTCTTCTTCTTCTTCTTCTTCTTCTTCTTCTTCTTCTTCTTCTTCTTCTTCTTCTTCTTCTATGTACTGTTTGTCCCAAACTGAGGGAAGACAGACCCCACAATAGTTATCCTCCCATCTCTTGAATAAACAGAGGTTTCATTCATCTTGAACTGGATGGATGAAGAGAAGAGAGGTGGGGATAACTACTAAGTCAATGTCATGTTCCAGTAAGCACCCCATTTGGTTTATCATGGAAGCAGACCATGAAATCAGCTTTACTAGCTCATTAGTGATCTAATAAGATCACCCACCTGTGCTTTTAGATTTTCTTCCTTCTACCTATATGATCCCAACCAGTAACATCGAATGTGGCCCATGAACATGCAATGATACCAAAGAGCTAACCGTAGGTGATAGGTATCTTACAACCAAAGTTCTTCACCTTTAGTTTCATTCTCCATGGATAAGTAGACCATTGTACCTACAGCCAGGACAACTAGGTTGATACTTTCTGTCTTGCTACACTGCAGTGGAATGCAAGGAAACTGCTACCACAGTGTACTGGACAGGGAGCCCTGCTCCAAAAGATCACCATGTAAAAGTTAGCTTCTCTGTGCCAATTATTTACCAGTTCACAAACTAATGGGATTTCCATTCAAATGAATACCTGGCCACCACTTCTGCCCAGTTGCACTGTTGGGTTTTCAATGAGCTGTTCTTCCTCATCTTACTAACTGAAGTACAAGTATCTTGAAAATGACTATCTGGATGGACTTTGCACACAGAGGGCCACCTGAATAGATAAAATATGTGCTTGTGTGCACAGTTCAGTGCACACACACGTCAAAATGGGGTTTATAATTCCAAGTGCTGGCTGGATAGCTCAATGAGTTGGGCTTCTGGCTGTTTGGGGGTTCAATTCTCCACTGTGCCTCCTGGTAGAAGAGCCAGCCTGAGTAGCTGCACAGCTCCAGGGCGCCCCCAGAAGAAGGAAATGATAACTCTTTGTTATATGCTGTACCTTGGAAACCCTGGATACAGTTGCCATATGTTCAAATCAATCTGACAGCGCAATATCAACACCAGCATCATTCAAAAAGTGATGCTGTATGGAAGACAAGATTACTTGGATTTACTGTACTTCTTTGACAAGCACCCATTAGTCTGTAATTATATACCAAGACTGGTTGGTAGAATTAATTCATTATCTTTGTAAGAAGTAAGAATAAAACTGTGCTCTATTAGTTTATGATTAACACACAGCACTGAGCAATGCCAGATATAGTTCAGAGTATAGATAACAATATAATTTAGGATGAAACTGGATCATGTAACAAGCTTCCCACAATGTTTACAAGATAAACCGGCCTCCTGAGTCATGCACTCCCACCTTGAACATGGTGTGTTTAACCGACTGCCTATATTTTAATCATTTCACATTAAACATTTAGGTATCATCCAACCTCAAAGACTATTTTCCCCTTTGGATTTGTGTCTCATTTATTTCTCCTCAGAGCAATAGGGGATAAAAATAAGCACAGTACATAAACTGGCAGCCATTTCCATATAACGGTTATGAGCAAGTGATTTGGCACTTCGTTGCAAGCAGTTGTTATTATAATCTGAGTGTGATTCTAAATACAGGAAGATGACATGCTAATATACTCAGGGGCTAGCCTGTCAGCCAAAATGCTGAGTCACCACAGCAGCAATAATGAGAAGCATTTTTCCTCTGTCCTGCTGAATAACAAATCTTTAAGGTTGGAGATGAACAGCGCCCTAATCTACTAATAGTGTGAAAATGGGTTAAACTTAGAAACCTCAGGATATGGACTATATAATTTTGAGGAATGACTCTAGGGAAGACAGAGCCTCTGCATGCAAGAACTCCTAGGCTTTTTAGGATGCAAAGCAAATTACACAGAGAGATGCAGAATACACTAAAACACCAACTAGAATAGGAAACTACAAGAATATTTTTATTGTAAATTTATCATATTTTTGTCCAAGGGGAAAAAAAAGGAAACCAAGCTGCTAGGTAATGTCACTACCTTGCTCCAAGACTCAGAGTGGCAGGGCAAGCAGAATTTTGAGGAAGAGCTAGTGGTGGTTACAGCAGTGGCTAAAGCACTGGAATGAGCCACTACAAGAAAACCAGACAGGACCACACCCAGTGACATGAGTTTACTCTTAGATCTCTCCTACAGCCTCTGCAATGGGTTGGTTGAGTAGGTAGAACACCTGAGATTCCAGGATACAGGATGGAGGTTGACCACCAACCCTGGATTTACAGGAAAAACCTAGTCATCTTCCACATCTAACTAACTCAGAGAGGGACAGAAAGAAGAGGCACAGCTGGCAGGAAAAGGCACTCCAGGAGACTAAGGGGTTAGGAGAAAGGAAGCAACGTTAGGTGAATCCAGCTGGGAAAACAAAGTGGTTGAGTCCTCATGGGGTGATTGGCCGGCCATAGCACACTTGCTTTTGCTTGCAAGGACCAGGAGGGGCTCTGCCTTGCAGGGTGCAGTCATTTGCCTCTGCAATTATGAGGCTTTGTTTTCTACTTCAAGAGCCAATAGTGCACCCAATGATGTGTCTCCCCCTGCTCTAGGCAAGGTCTGGCATTTTTATTAGTAGCACTCCTAATGTAGAGGGATGTGTTTAGAAACCAGAGGGTTTAGTTCAGATGTGACAACCAAGCAGACCTCGGGGAGACAGACAAGCAAATTTCATGCTCCCAAAAGAATGGTGTACCTTGTGAACAGGTCTGTCTTCATTGTCTGTTAATGTTACCCTTTCAGCCTGTAACTCTCCAGGAGTTGGTAACAATATGGTGCACTCCTTGTTTTAATTTCTGCAACCTGGTGTGGCGGAATAGCCATGTTCACTTCCAGAGGAGCCATAACGACTTTGGATCAAGACAGACTGCAGAGAGTCTGAGACTCCTCTGCATATTTTATCTTGAGTAAATCCTATTCTGCAGCTGTGGGCTTCTCGGCCTTTCTCACTGAGTTCTGTGGTCCGGGCTCCAGATTTCTCCATTAGTCCTTGTTTTAAGAGCAGTGGACACACACTTTACACCAGTCTCTCTCTCTCTCTCTCTCTCTCTCTTTTTTTTTTTTGGGGGGGGAAGCTCTGGATGTTGCAGACAGCATGTAACTGGTCATAAAAAAATCCAAGACTTTCCAAAGGAGTACAAATGTGCATCTATTTTGGGGAGGCATCAAAGGTCTCTCTTAAGGTCCTTGTCAAGTTCATCCTAGAAATCTGCTTGTCCCATTTTGGCCTTCTTCTGATTAATGTGAATTGGTCCCTGATTATCATGTTTCAGGTCTAGGGTGTTGAGGGCATGGCTGATTGCCAGTAGCCTGCTAACATGCGACTGCTAGGAAGGTGGCCACTACTGTAGTGTAATGGCAGCATTTTGCTTCTCTTTTACATGCCTCCAAATTGTACACGTTGTTTGTTGTTGTTCAGTTGCAGTCGATTCCGACCCTTTGCGACCCCATGGACCACTGTCCGCCAGGCACTTCTGTCCTCCACCATCCTCCTCAACTCGCTCAGCTCTGTGCCTATTGTGTCTAGAATACCATCTACCCATCTCATTTTTGGCTGCCCCCTTCTTCATTTGCCCTCCACCCTTCCCAGCATCAAGGTTTTCTCAAGTGAATCTTCTCTTCTCATTTGATGTCCAAAGTACTTTAGCTTCATCTTTACTATTTGACCTTCTAAGGAGCAGTCAGGGTTGATTTCTTCTAAGATTGACCTATTTGTTCTCCTCGCTGTCCAGGGGACTCTCAAAACTCTCCTCCAACACCATATCTCAAAGGCATCTATTCTTCTGCGCTCAGCTTTCCTTGTGGTCAGGAGATAAGCAAGCCAGGCAAGGCATTGGGACAATTCAAGCTGCCAATAGGGAAGGGACTGGTGGGTTTCATTCAGGCCAACAGTATTATGCAAATGCAACTGTAATATCTGGGTACATTTTTTATTGTGAGGGATGCAGACTGAGGTGCAGTTGCATTAACTTTGATGGGACTTGGGAAGGTTCTTTAGTTTGGATAGAGAGAACTGGGCTTGCACAGTTATTGGGGATGGGCAGGGAGAGATTTGCATAAAGGATTCTTGGGAGTGAGAGTTTTGACTTTCATACCTAGCTCAGAACTCCTCCAACTGCTTTACTCCCAGGTGGCAGTGGACCCATTCAGGGGCTGTGCACCCATGTGGATCCCACTTCTTGCCATCTTATGGTTTAACCCAGCAAGTGGGCTTGGTGTGATGGATTCATAAGGCAGCAGGAGGTTCTCCAGTTTCTGAATCTACTAACCCATGGGATGTCCAGCTGGGGTCCATAAAATGGTGGACATTTCCTCCATTCCACAGAGTTGTGTTTACTTCAGGCTAAGGTCACTGCTAGTAGTTTCTGCCACTAGCTCACAAGAACATAATTATTAGTACTATTGTTACTGATTATATAAAACCACATTCTGTTTAGATATATCATACTGGTGTTCTAAGTAAGCTGATGTCAGCCACTGAAATCATTGACAAATTAAATCTACCAATCGTAATGGATTCTGCATGCCTACATCTGCAACCAGTTCCCAGACAAAGCCTGTGTGACTACCAAATCTAAAACTAATAACATAAGCAAATATCAGGAAATTAAAGTCACTTTATAGTGGAAATAACTAAAATTCCAAGGTGTTTCAATAGCTCTCAATATTAAAGGATAATCTGGCAAGGTGAACTTTGGGGTGGGGGTAGAGAAGGGGAGCTATAGAGACCATACTTTTGGTTTTACACGTCAGACCACATAAACAAGTAAGATACTTTTGAGCTCTTCCAATTAAGTTATAAGCCCCCCTTCTATGCTAAAACTAGTCTTTGTGGCTTATAAACATTTGAAGCTCACAGTTTCTCTGAAGATTCATCAAGGGTGGCTCTAGCAACAGTTAAGTAATTAATTTCTGTCGCTCCCTTGCTGTTTGCTTTGAGGTGTTTATATACTGGAGAGTTTTAATTTTATGCTGAAGAGCATCTTCAGAGGCTGAAGCTGGGTCAAAAGGCACATATAAATATGTTAAATTGCCAATAATAAAATAAAATTTGTTTACCTCACTGTAGTTGCCATACACCTGCATATCACCCACTGTTGTGGTTATTTCTGCTTGCATTTCTCACCTACATTGTCTTGTGAATTACTTTTGGTTCTCCAAAATTTGAGTTCACTAAAGATTTGCCCCCTGATGTCAGCTCTTTAAATGAGGGCCCCTGCCCTCTGAACTGGGATCTGAATCTAAGCTATCACAGGAAAGCCCTTTGGCTCAACTACTGTCTCACAGACAGGGATTCATAACTAGGCTGTTCAGGGAGGGACAACCTGTACTGAGTATTAAATACTCCTAAGAAGAATATGCTTGGTAGTTCCAAAAGTGCTCTCCAACCTTCCAGTTACCTGCATCATTCACTTTTTTTGCAGTTAAAATCAGTGATAACATTAGAACCACAGAAGGCCTCCCACTGAATTTTCTGTAAAAATAACACTGAAGGTTTTTAAAAAAACCTAAGCAACACAAAATATGGTACAATTTGCTGAGGCTAGTCTATGTTAGTCTATTATGACAAAAACAAGGAGCCTTAAAGACTAACAAGTTTTATTCGGTAGAAGCTTTCCCTTCTTCAGATGTATTTAGAATATGGTCCAGTAACAAAGGATGTCTCCTAAATGTTGCTGTTTTGCATGCCTGACAACCAAGACGGGCACCAAATGTCATACTAAACCACAGTTCAGTGTTATGAGGATATTCTAGAGAGTCTGGAGCTTCCACATTTTCTATATTCTGTCTAGTATTTCCAGAAAATTTGTTTGCTTGAAACAAATCATGGTTGGCCAATTTATCGGAATATGATTTACAAAAATATGATTTTCAAAACTAGTTAGTAAAAGCAGTATATTAAACCAAGACCAAACTGGTCTGATTTCCTAGTTTGTCAATTGTGGTCTTCGTTTTGTCTGAATTGGCAAACCATGGTTTGTTTCATGCTATTCCTGGTAAATAAACTTTCTGCATATGCTAGACAAAATATGGGATATGTTTACAGACAAAATGAGAAATAGTAATAGGTTAATCCATAGTTTAATGTTATCCCCCCCCAAAAAAGGGGGGGATTTGGGAAGCTCATGTTAAGAATCCAACTGGTTGCCCCTATTCATGGCAATCCTCTGAATCAATTTTTAAAAGTACGTATTCATTTCTCAGCAATTAATTTAGGAGGCATTCTCAAAAAACCATATTAGACGTAGTCCCCTGGGTCTGTTGTTTGCCATGGTATTTTTGCTTTACACTAAAACATAGTTTAGCACGACATCTGAATATGGCCGCTTTAATTTGGTGGCAGTTTTTACAGCAATAAAATTCCATTTTATTCAACTTTTTTGATTGCTAAGAATGTTTAAAATGTTGCAGCGATGGTCAACAACCAGGCAAAAATGAATTGCTCATCATACTTATTGCAATAAACACTGCAGTGCACATGAGAATTTTGTAAGAATTACAGTACAAAGGTTTTTCCTAGTCTTGCATTTTGACTCTGTATGGTCTGGTAAAATGCCTACAGAAAACTTAGAAAGGGAATAGCTATCTCCAGTTGTTTAATCCTTCCTTCCAAGGGAAGTAATACATCCATATTGTGTTCACATGTGTCCTGTGTGGTATACGAATGACCAGGGTAAAGAAAAGCATCTTCAAAGACATGGTTCCCTAAGGAAATTTCTGTTTCTTCTCATGGCACATGGGGAAAAAAACTACAACACTAAAAACTGCTTGTACTTTCTGGGTTTCTTTTGTCCTTCTGCCAGAAAATGATAGAAACAGCATCTGCATAAATAAAGATTTGTCAGGCTTAATTCTTCCTTGGAAAATTAGTTGGCGTGAGTTTTTGGTCAACACCAAATCTGACAGAGCCAGTGTTGAGAAGTTGGTCCAGAATATATGTGTCACATCTTAGCAGCAGTTAGAAGCAAAGGGATAACCCTTCTGTCTTGGCTTCAGCATAGCTTTCCAAAAGATTAACAAATGATCCCCTCAGAAGAGTATTTCCCATAGAGAGTAGATTGCCTGAGAGAAAAATGGGAAGATCTAAGTGCTGAAAGACCCATGACTTAATGTTATGCCATGATATTTTGATTGTACATTAGTACCCCGGATAACGTTATGACTTGGTTCCACAAGTCCCGTCGTTATCCGGT
The DNA here is from genome assembly GCA_030440675.1 of Furcifer pardalis. NCBI lineage: Eukaryota > Metazoa > Chordata > Lepidosauria > Squamata > Chamaeleonidae > Furcifer > Furcifer pardalis. Next base: position 50,072,792 of record CP126893.1, read on the forward strand.
TTTTAACGTTGTGCGATACATTGATCACACAATGTTAAAAAAAGCCCTGTTTCCCTGGAGGCTGCAGCAAGCCAGAACGTCGGGATTTGAATCCTGACATTTTGCCTTGCTGCAGCCTCCAGGGAGGTGGGGGAACTTTGGAAACAGCTTGGAGCGGGTCTCCCCACCTCCCTGGACCCGGCGGGGGGGGGGGGGGGTCAGAGACCCCAAAATTGGTTTGGGGTCTCTGCCCCCCCCCCCCCGCTGGGTCCAGGGAGGTGTGGAGACCCGATCCAAGCTGTTTCTGGGCTTCCCCGATGTCCTCAGCCAGTGCAGTAAGCCAGAATGTCAGAGTTCAAATCCCGATATTTTGGCTTGCTGCACTGGCTGAGGATGTTGGGGAAGCCCAGAAACAGCTTGGATCGTGTCCCCTGCCTGCTCCAGAGAGATCAGAGGACCCGATCTACAGCTGCAGGGTGGCTGGGGAAGCTGACGGGGACTCCCTGTCGGCTTCCCTAGCCACCCGCCCTTGCCTCCGCAGCTGTGGGGTGGCTGGGGAAGCCGACAGGGGAGCCCCCCGTCAGCTTTCCAGCCTCCCCACCCCTGCCTCCGTAGCTGCAGGGTGGCTGGGAAGCTGAACGGAGAACCCCGTTCAGCTTTCCAGCCACCCTGCTGCTAAGAACGACTGTATCGGATAATGTTAAAAATCGATACAAGATTTTTCTGAAAATCTTGTAACGTTATGTGGTTTTCACGCTATACGGTACTCACGTTATCCGGGGTATTACTGTACTACAATGTGTATTGATGTGTAATGTGTACTGACCTACTATGTGATATTTACTGTACTTTTCCGTTCTGTTATATTGTATGCTATTGTATTTTTGTTTGCACTTTAGTAATGATATTAGGGGACTTTGTGAGCCGCTCTGAGTCGGTTGCTACCGAGGAGAGCGGGATACAAATCTAAGTAAATAAAATAAATAAATAAGACTCTGTTCAGTTGTTTTGCTAGAAGACCTTGCTGTAAACAGATGATATAATGGAAGACATGAAAAAATTAGTGGATGGAATAGAGCAATATCTTGTAGCACCTTAAAGACTAACATAGTCTACTTCATCAGATGCCTCCTATATTTGATGGGTTTCAGTCAATGACAGCTTGTGTCAAACAACAGTTGTGGGTTTTTATGGTCCCTTAAGACTTCAAACATTTTTGTAGCCACAGATATACATGGCAATATCCCAGTTCCCTGGGAATTTCATTAATGGAATGAAATTTCTTTCTTACAGTCACCAAAGGCCAGACGATTTGGGATTTAAAGAAACTACAGGTCTCAATTATAGAGAGTATTTTCCAGGTCACAAAGTGCTACAGGAGAGGCTTCATTGGAAATGCGACAGAAGAGACTCATGAATGGACACAAAATGCAACTGAAGCAGACTGGCAATAAAGCGATCTCTGAGTACACATGAGGCATAACAATGCTCACATGTGTTAATTAATACAGAGGATTAGATGGCAGCAAATGAAGACTTTCTTTTTGGCAGGAGTTCCGCAAAATAGCTGTCATTGTTTCTGCTTTGCTAAAATTAAGCTGTTTTCAGGTACTTTAAGAATGACAAATTAGGACCCATTGGCCTCAATTCCTCTCTTGATCATCTAACAGCCCGTGGACATGTCTGGAAATGTGGATTCGTGTCTGCTTACAGCAGGGGCACCCAAACTCCGGCCCGGACCCAGACCCCGCCTCCGATGCCAATTCATCCGGCCTGTGGCATCCTTGTCACTCCCGGAAGCAGAAGTAAAATGCGCCCATACGGGCATGTTTTACTTCTGCTTCCAGGAGTGACAAGGGTGTCACAGGGTGGATAAATTGGCGTCGGGGGCCAGATCCAGCCCCCAGTCCATAGTTTGGGCACCCTTGGCCTGAGAAGTTTGGGCACCCTTGGCTTACAGTCTTTTGAATGGACCTAAACATACTTTGGAAACAGTGATACTTATTTGAAATACTCCACTCATTGCTCTTAAATTTAAATACAGTAATTAACTTTCACACCTGATATTTGCCAAGAGGTTGCTAACTATTCCTTGATCAAACAGCTCTTTGGCATATGAGATAATTGTATGATTGCCAGTGGTTTTAGTCCATTGCAAAACTCTCAACATTGAACAATTCTCTAAAACTCTTTACTAGAAGAGGCAAAATGGGATACTTCTGCCAAGTTTATTTATTTATTTATTCACACTTTTATGCCGCCCTACTCGCAGACGACTCAGGGCAGTTGACATAGCATCGCAGAAAAAACGTCATTTACTTTGAATGCAAGTGACTGGTTGCAGTTTTAAATGTGTCGATTCACACTAGGTCTTATCTCTTTACCAGGGCAGGTGGTTATGCAAACTCAGATCCAAACTGTATCCTAGTACAAAGGCACCCAAAAAACCCAAGTTTTCTTCAGCTTAGAGAAAGATCTTTCCCCAAAGCATGTTAATTTTTATGTAGCTCATGGTCTTGAAGAATATGAATTTATCCTGGGGCAAAAGAACCAGAAAGTTATTTTGGCATATACTAAAATGCTACCTGGTCTAGTCAAGAGATAGTTAATAACCTCCATGTCATAACTATGAGAAGCAGAAATGTGGTTGCCTCCCCCTCCCGCTTTCACTTGGACTTCCAAATAAGCACATAGGAGGAATGGAACCTGCTTATCTAGCACGGTAATTGCAAGCACTGACTGGCAGCTACTCTCCAGTATTCCAGCAGGTAGAATTCACTTTCCTAGCCTTACCTGAAAATCCTGACAACCAGAGTGCCTTCTGTATGTCAAGTATGGTGAGCTGCTGTAAGCATTGCTTTCTGTGACCAAGCTGAACTTATAAACAAGTCTTCTATATCACCACCTTCCCTCTTTCAGCAGGGCATGGGGTGAGTACTTCTCTATTTACAACCCTTGTATCTTCTTGAGAAGAGCATAATGTTTACCCAATTTGAACTATACTTTAACACACACACACACACACACATTTTTACCTTAGGCTGCTGGTAATGCTCCATGGACATAGTGATGACATTGAGCCCAATGACACCGGTGATGAACAAATCCAGGTAATGGGTGGTGCACATTTGATGAATCAGAAGTCGGAAGCGAGAGTAGTCAGAGTAGTATGGTTTGCACTGTGCCTCTGGGGAAAAAGCATGAAGAAGCAGATCAGGTAATTTTCTCTCTTTCTGAAGACCAATTCACCACTGGCTTTCTACACTTGCAAGTTGATACATTCAAATTCCTTGCATAATACTTCCTGCAAAGGTGGTGGTAGGGAGAAGGGGATTATATGTTAGCCATCATTAATGCATAGCAAAGCTACACAATTGCATATTCTGTTTCAACAGCTACAACTGATCATGCTCAGTGGCCAGGTTTTCAGGATTAGAGATAAGAGGAGTACAGCATGGAACCATTTCAGGTTTCAACATAATTTTTAGTATAGCAAAAAGAGAAAAAAAGCTGTTTAAATATATTGTATACATTTTAAAAAACAATTTTTATGGGCTCCTGTTACATTTTGAAGATAAGCATGTATGGGGAAAGATGTATGTGTGCCTATTGGATATTTGTTCTGTTGTTCAGATTCAGCACAGTCCCTGACTAACCTGGAAATCTTTGCACATTAGGTATTTATTCTACTGCATAATTATGAGCTCAACATGTATATGAGTGCAAGCAGATAGAAGGCGTCCATGTTCCAAGCAATGTAGGAAAGTGGAATCTGAAATGTTTGGTTAGACTACTTCCGTTTGCTGCCCCAAGATAGGGTTGTTGCTTTGTTAAGGATGAGTTATAATACTTTTAAGATATACAGTAAAATGCTTTAGGGGAAACATTTGGACAAAAGCAAACATTGACTCATATCCTAGTCTTTTGGAGTGTGCTGTAGAGAAGGGGAGAAAAACCTGGCACTGAAAGTAATCAGTGCTGTGAAAACAATTTATGGAATAATATGGCGATTGTTCGGTTTCTGTTGAGTAAATAAATTATCTTCCATTTGTGTACAACTGGCAAAATATAGATATTCTGCTAGCCTCCAATATTTGGCTGCATCTGGGATGATACTTACTCTTTAGACCCTGAATGTTCCAGCAGATAAACTCATTTATGCACCTAATCTCTAATGAGGAAAATGCCACATCTGAGTCTTTAATTTAGGGAAATTGTAAAACAGGCATTAAATGAAAAGGACTGTCTTGAAGATGCCAGAATATAAAGTTGTGCCTGTAATTAAATGATCAACTGGTTGTGAAAATTACTGAGCCACAAATTTTTGAATGGTGTGGTATTTAGCAATAGCAAACAAATATAGGATTTAAAGTATTCTTCTGAACAGAAATTAGTGTAGGTAAGATATGATCTTGAAGAAAAGTTAATTTTCAGGAAATGGTATTTTTGCAGGAAATATAAATTATTTGCTCTTCTGAGAGTCAGAATGCTGATCATGCAGCCCTGAATCAGGCTGTTATTTAGCTGGCCAGTTCTTTTGTATGGTACAGGAGCAAGCTGTGTTCCTTCCCTCTACCCAATGGCCAAAAATAACACAAGACACAGGCTTTTCTCACAAAGAGCCTTAGGCCAGATGACTCAGTTGGCACAATCTCTCCCCATTCTGTGAGATGGAAGAATAACTTCTGTAGATCATTTTGTATTGGGGGGGGGGGGGGGAGAGTGAAATAATCTATCGATTCTAGGCAACTGACCAAGCAAGGTCTTTGCCAAGGTCTGATTATACCAAAAATTTCTTGCTTGGTAAGATATAACATTTAAATCCCCATTTCTCCACCCCCACTGTTGAGAACTGGAGAGACAACTAATCACTTAGGCAGGTATCCTTATGGAGTTTTTGATCAGTGATCACAGACATTTGGTCAACTATTTCAAAATAAGATGGAGATACCTGTATCTGGAGCTGCCAGCCTATAGGTAATCTGACCCTGAATGCCATAGTATAATACAGTATTGACGATTATGTACAAAATAAGTTTTAATGTTAAATTTAAGCAGCATTTCTAAAAGCAACAAGAACCACCAGAAATCTAGGCAGGCTCATAGATGGATAAATCATAACTTTCATCAGAGCTTTTAAACTCTGCATAAATATACATAAAGACTGAGATATCACAACAACATTATGCAACACTATCAAGAGGAAATTAACTGAAATGTTTGACTAAAATTATTAACTGGGCCCTTGGCTATGAACCAAGTTATAATTTCAAACAGAGACCCATTATAATTTGCTGATTTCTCATTGTTCAGTGCTTATCCATAATTCACATAAGAGCAGGAGAAAAAAAATCACAGTTTCTGCCTTTTTCTTTGGAAGGATTTAGTTCTGAATAATTACACTGGAATTCAAGGGTTCAGCTATGACTGGCAGATTAATTCCAAACTCCCTACAATCACAAAAGAGGCTGTTAACATGTGACAGGGATTTTTATAGAGCTTATAAAATGTTACCTGCATAGCAACAAAGCATGTGGCAGCATAACCTTATAAGCAAGGCTGCTCATATTCCATTCTGAATACTATGGGTGAAGACAGAGACAATAATTCAAGAGAAACCACAGGTTTTTTCAACTGTGATGGGAACCCACTTTCATAATGTGTATGACAGGTTTGCATGTTCCATCAAACTCAGTGGAAGAGCACAATCAGGTTTTTCTATCCCACGTGACCAAGATGGAGTCAACACATCTTTTCATTGTTACATTATTATCTTTTCCTTTCTTCCTTTCTTGAGAAACAAAAAACTGGCCAATGTCAGGTTATCACTTTCTGCCACCACTGGAATCATTTTGTAACAACCCCCCCCCCCAATTGTCCAGAATTCTATTAGCAATCTACCTGTGCATAAGTAGGTTGCTGTGGTGAGTTGCTGCTAAATGAATAAGGTACTGGGCTTTATTCTCAGCTGTGTGATTGGCACGTAACCAAGAATCTGACTTGGCACCTCATTGATTAGCAGCAATTTGCTACCGTGGCTCACATAACTTCACTTAATGATTATAACTGTGTCTCCAAGTTCATTCTGACTTATAGCGACCCTTTCCTTTTCTAGGGTGATTTCCCATTCCCTTCTTTTGCAGGTGCCCTGGAATGGTGCACATTTATCAAAGGCTACACAGGATGGATTTTCATCCAGAAGGCACAGTGGGAAAATCAAACACCCAACCACTGGCTCCACAGCTAGGTACCTAACTCACTGAGTTATATCACTGTCAGTAGAATTTTGGCCAATAGAGGGGGAAATACAAAAAACGATTCTAGGGTTTGATGAGCATTACATCCCCATGTTCCACCTGTCACTTGCTTTCCCAAACATTTCCTCAGTTCTGGGGATAAAAAGGCATGTTTGGGAATTAGAGTGTGCCTCAAAACTCTGCCCAGTGTTCTACAGATCATCACATCTGTCTTCACCTTGTATTTAGAACTATAATTTTATTTGGTGATTGAAAGCCATACTAAGGTTCAGCTCTTTAGCTAATTTTCAAGTTTGTGTCAGATTGATAAATCCGTAATGTCAGTGACGTAAACGTTTTGGTATCTGCCAACAAGTTCATGATATGGCACTTTGTCAGCCCTGCTTGTAAATCTTGCTAACCACCTACTCTCTCATGCTTGGCATGCTAGTTGTCATGCATATTAGTGGAAATTACAACTTTTACCTTGAAGTGAACCCACAAACAATAACACCATGCTTCCTGTGAGCTTTAAATCAATAGCTACAGCATTTAGGTGGGCAGGGAACATTCTTTTTTTAAATAACAGTGCTCTTGCTCTTATTATACAGAAGCCAGACTGATCATTGTTTTGTACATATTAGTGTGCAGGAGTGATAATTTAAACCTGAAGTCCGTGCCCCCTTCAAAACAGCATTATTTGTACTTGTAAATATGTAAAAGGTACCAACATCTTGGGAAATACAGACATCTGTTCAAGTCCAGGGTGATGAACCACCACACAGTAAAACACCACACCACAAATACTGCTACAATACACTGGGGCCAAAAACAACAGGAATGCTGCAATTAGTTAGGGAGACATTGGAAAGATTAAGAACATATCCTGAGACTGAGAGGATCAATAAGTGTGTATTTGTATATGCGAGAGAGTGAATGACATAAAGGAGGCAAATGATTGGTTAAGAAAGTAAAAAAAAAAAAAACTTATCAGGACATACAACCAAAAAAATCTCCCAACAAAATGCTAGTTGTCGGCGATAAATACAGGTTCTAAATCAAACTGCTTCATTAGAATTTGCCAGAAAATAGGTCGGGGGAGGGGACCTCTATTGATTTACATTCCTACTGATATGATCACAAATAATACTCTTGAACAATTTGAGATAATTTGGATATAAATGGCAAAGCATGGCTTCACATTGTTCTCCCATCATCCATTTATACATGGTTGCTATTAAGGTTTCCTCTTGCGAGCTGGTAATTACTAAGGTAATTTTAGTCTTCTTTCTGGGGTACACAGAAAGTGCCTCCTCGAAGATTGTGGTATTTTTGAACCACAATTGGATGTATCCTGGTAACTGCAACCTTGTTTTGCTGGCTAATCTTTCTTACACTAGGTCAGGCGAAGGGAACTACAGAATTAACCCACCAAATGGTGGCTTTGTTTTGGCAGCGTTGTGTCTGGCCTAGACACAGAAGAAGAAGTCTTTCTCATAGTCACTTGGAACATTATCCATGGGAATACTGAGTGATCATTTGATCAATTTATCTAGTACATGTCAGAAGGAAGGAGAAAATATAATCTATATAAGATACTGCTAGGGATATTGATTAGCAGGATGCATATTTATCAGAGAAGTAATGCTGATACAACCATCATATTGACCTTATGGTGATCAACAACTCTAGATAGTAAACATGGCAATGGAGAACATCCTTCTGTTCACAATATAGGCAGGATGTCGCCTGAGGCGGATAAAGCATGACAATGTTTTTCTTCATATTCTGTGGAATGATGCTCTGAAGTGATCTGTTATGGCAGCTGTAACCAGCTACCTAATAGTGTTGGCATTTATGTATCTCTCTGACTGGCATCCGAAACAGCTAACACCACATAACATTCACAAATGGCAGGGTGTGTGTGTGTATGTGATGGATCTTCCTACAAGCCCTCATATAATGATGAGAGATCAGGGAGACAGTATACACTAAGCAGCTGGATTTACAAACTGTCCAGAGAATATTACATTGAAAGTGATGTGCATGGAAGTAACGTTGACATTTAAACAAATGATTTTATTAGTCCTTAGTGAATGGCATTTTTAAAAAATGAAATGGAAAATGATTAAATTATTCCCAATGAGAGTTTTCCACTTGTGATGGACAGCACATCCAAAAATAATATCTCCACTCTATACCAGTGAATTTCACACCGTCAACACAACTACAAATCTTTCTCCACATGAGACTGAAAAAAAATTCCAAGCAAGACAGACATCCTGAATTTTCAACAACGAAACATTCATTAAGCTACAGAAACTATGGAGGGTACTTCATCATCATTCATTTCCTGTCATCCCACATGTATAAGATGTTTACAAAAAGAGTCGCTGTGTATGTTTGTGTGTCCTTTCACACCAATGAGCATTATGTTATACAGTATTTGATAAGAGCAGCAGTATGTAATAAAAACAAAGGAAATGCAAAACAGTCCTGGAATCAGAGAAAAGATGGGAAATTAAGATGTTCTTTCTGAAACCCACATTGGAGAATGGCTCACCTGGAACTAGTTTAAGCATACAAAACAAACAAACATAACAAAACACTTGAAACACCTGATATCAAGAATATGGCCACATTGAAATTACCGATCCTTGGAGATGTTAGGAATGAGACTGATCTCCTAGCCCTCATACACAGAGAAGGAATATGTAAGTGCATGAAGACGAAACAAAAAGAATGACAACACAGAGGAGATTCAGGGTGCATTGCAGCAGCTGGGTCATTCTTAGCCATTGCTCTGTATATTGAAAAATTCCCTTCTGATTTATTTCTTTGTAACACATTTTGAAACACACCACTCTAGTGGCATTCTGAGAATGGCATTTCAGATTAACACTGTACTTGTCAGTGTTAAGGTCAATACTCACCTTAAAGAGGCACTGTGTTAACCAACCTCCCCTTGATAATACCAAGTACAGTAATTGGATACACTGGGAAACTCAATCTGCTGTTCCAACTACAGTCAAACCTCGCTTAGCGAGAAACTCGCTTAGCGAAAAACTTGCTTAACGAGCTGGTTTTTCAAAAAGTGAGCTGACTCACATAATAGATATTTTTGCTATGTGAGTCCGACTCGCATTGGGAAAATTTTCGCTATGCGAATCAGACTTCCTCTATGGAAACATTTGCATATTGAGCGTTTCTATGGGGGAAAACTCGCATAACGAATTTTTTTATCTATGTGAGTCTGACTCGCATAGCCGGATTTTCCCCATAGAAAACTCGCATAGTGAGCATTTATATGTGGAAAACTCTCATAACACACACACACACACACAAAATTCGCTATGCGAGTTTTTCCCCTTAAAAAGCTTGTTATGCGAGTTTTTCCATAGGTATTTTCGCTATGCGAGTCTGACTCGCATAGCGAAAAACTCGCATAGCGAGCAGCCTCACAGAACGAATTAAATTCATTATGTGAGGTATTACTGTAATTAACTAATTTGCTAAATGCACACAACCTTTCTTGGCTTTGCAAAGTTACAGGTCGGCATTAGTGTCTCTTGGCTTGCAGCAGATGAGATGCTCATCAATGGCTAGCAAAAAGCCTTCCTTCAATGCATAGTCACTGAAGGCAGAAGAGATCCTCAGACCGGCTTCAAATTTTATCTAGCTCGGTGTCAGAAACACATCATTAAAACGACTTTCCAAGCTGCCAGCTGGCCAAAGCCGAGCAAATAATATTATTTCTATTTTTATTATTTTGTTTTAAAAAGTTGGATTAAAGGCAGCATGCTTAATTAGGCAGAGCCTGTTGTTGTAGAGCCTGCTAAAGGAAATGGGAAATCATTTCTTGAGATAGATGAGAACCATCAGTTGGCTTATGACCACAGAAGCTAAAGAATAGCCCATTCTAAAATTTGGGCCACTTGGACACAATCCATTCATTATTAGAGCTGCAGAACTCGGCTTGTCTGCCTCCTTATCACTGGGAGTATATATGAATAAACTAAAGACTGTTTCCATACATATAAAGACATGGAAATATCTGCCTTTTCCTTAGCTTCCCAGTTTTAAATTTGTGTGGATAATTTTTTCTACAATATAGGGAACCATTTGAAGACAATTAGAGTCTGAAGTGGAATGCTCCAGATTTGTGTCCCTTCCAAAGGCTGCTCAACTGATAACAGTTTATACCATTGAGGTTTTAAATATTTCTGGAACTCTCCTCGTTCATGTACAAGACGTGGTAGGATCAGCAAGCATTCAAGCTGTCTGATTAATAGAGCATGCCTTATGCTGGTCACTATAACTTATAAAAGGTGCAGCTTCCGTTGTCTAACTTCTGTTCAAGCATGGTTATTGCTCCTGTGCCCTCCCTCACTCTACACTGCTGACATATTTATATGGATAATATCAGGATGGAAGGAAGCAAGGTAAAACCAATTCATCCTGGGTTATAGAATACACTAAAATACAATGTATGCCCATCTAGATGCAACGTTTAGGATAAAGTGGTCAGTTGCTGTCATGTAGTTGGACACAGAGCAAGCAAACAGAACATAAAAAGAACTGTGCTGGATCAGACCAAAAAGCTACCAGTCCCATTTCTTGTCCCAACAGATGCCTATGGGAAACCTGGCAGCTGAATTATGGCTGTAACATGCTGCCTTGTGGCCCTTATATAGAGACAAGCCACCTCTGACATTGGAGGGAACAGAAGTGGTCACAGGCAGCCTCCTTTTCCAATAATTTATGTAGCCCCCTTTTGAGGCTGGCAATTTCAAATTGCCAAATGTCACCATGCCTTGTGGTAATGAGCTTCACAGTTTAACTATGGATGGTTTTACTGCCCACAAACTCTTGCCAATGTGTGTGGATAATTTTTTTCCCAATATGGGGAACCATTTGAAGACAATTAGAGTCTGAAGTGGAGTGCTCTATTAATCAGACATGGTTTTACTGCCCACAAACTCTTGCCATTTTGGCTTAATTATTTTGGTGACATATAGGAAAAGCTTAGCAAGTTATTTTGCAACAAGAAGCATACACAAAAATTATTATTATTATTATTATTATTATTATTATTATTATTATTATTATTATTATTATTATTATTATTATTATTATTATTATTATTATTATTATTATTATTATTATTATTATTCTTCACATACAGAACTGCCTAATTAGGGTCAAGAGTTGGTTTCATATTTAGCTCTGGCAACAATCTCATTGGCCATTTGGGTGATTTCCATCTCAGCATCTTACAGAAAACTCAGATTGCCCGGGTTGTGGTCCTTGCCAGGCTGGGCACAAGACCCCCCCACCCCTCTGAAAAACCCTATAGGAGAGGAGTCAAGTCTCTCTGGCCTGGGCTTTAGAGAGAGAAGCAGTAAAGGTTTCTCTCTGGTTCTCTTCAAAGCCTAACACTGAACAAGAAGCAAGACTGGGTCTGGTGACACTGGCAAAGAATTTGCAGGAGGATTCAGTCACTACCATCAGAAAATAAGAGGCAGATGTGTGTACTGAGTTGCAACAAAATTTCTGGACCTTCAAATGCCCAGGGAGTTTAAGGGGAGAATCATAACAGCCACAAAGTGGATGACCCAGATATTATCCCAGAATCTCTCTCTTAAAACAACAATAGGAAAATAAAAAGGCAGACGATATTTGTGATGGGCAGGGGGAGGAGTTAAAGTGTAATGTTAAAAACATGTCTGTGGTAAGTCAAACCTGCCAATGTTTCAACTTAAGAAAAACTACAGAGACAACACACATGGATTAAGCAAAGAAAGACCTTCCACCACACATTCCAGCAAGACGCCTTACACAGCACCAGGGGCCAGCCATTGAATCACAACAGCACTGCCATTGACATGAGACAAAAATGGCAAGGACTTCCCAGTACCTGGTACTGCACTGGCTGAGCTCTCCATTATTACATCATCCAGCATTAGATCTAGAAGAACGAAAGGGCATTAAATCACCTGAGAGGATGTGGGGGCACTTCATTCACCCTCCTTCCGATAAGGCAAACCAGTGGTTCCACCTGCCCAATGTGCTTTCCATGTAATACTCTGACATTTCAAAAGGGCTTACCCTCTGATACCATGGGCAGCAACAGCAGTAGACCAGACCCAAATCCATACTGTAGGGAAGTGGTGGGGTTTCTTTTTCTTACCTTAATCTAATCAAGCTCCTGAACAAGCAGGAGGAGCCTGTCTTAATGCCTAAATTGGGGTGGACTGCAGCTCCCCAGGGGCCCAAAAGTATCCTGCATCACCCCTAGCACTGCTATAGCACCATTACACATTTTTTTTTAAAAAAAGAGTTGAACAAAGATTGCTAACACAGAATATCCCCCTGTGCTTTCTGGGGTCTGGGGAGCAATTCTGCCACATTTTGATGACCCCTGGCACTCCCACCCCACAAAATTATTATTTTTTTTAAATTGGTCACCAGATGGCACTAGGGTACATTTTTACAGTTAAAAGACCCATCTGTGTAAAAAATAAAATTAAGGAGCGGATATTGCATGTGTGGCACTCCAAGATCTAAATGTGGGCATATGCGGCTCCTGGATCTCTGAAGATCGTGTGCTCAAGAGGAGGTATCAGAAGTCTATGATGAGCACCAGGCTCTGTAGCCTTGTTCACTGACCCATAACTAAGAACCATGGAACTTTTACTTTACTTTACTTTACTATTCATATTTGCTATCCCGCCCCAATCAGGCAAGCCCGACTCTGGGCGGCTTACAGCATAGATTAAAAACATATCAATATTTAATTTTTTAAAAAAAATTCATGAAAATTAAAACAGTATCCGGGGTATGATCAGAAAGGGTGGTCAGAGCCTTTTCTCTGGTAGTCATGACATACTCGGAGTTTGTTGTCCTAAGAGGTCCATACGGGCCACTCCTTCTGGTGCTTTTTAAATTAATATTTCCCATTGATTATATTGAATGCGTGTAAACTGAATATTCCATTTTACAGCTGATTTTATATTTTGCATTTTTATTCATAATCTGCTTTATAAGGGTCCCCCCCAAAAAAGGCAAATGGATATTAAGAACATTGTAGGTTATTATAATTAATATAACTAATTCAACAAAATAATACAATATTAATGATAAGGATCAAAATACTGATTGACTGGATTTACAGACCAAAAACTAGCCGGAGGAATTAGTCAATTTTATACAGTAATACCTCATATAACATTAGTATCGAATAACACTAAAATCGCATAACATTAAGCAATCTGGGGGGGAGAATTGCATCGGATAACATTAAGATCCTATGGGATGCATCGGATAACAACCGCTAAAGCCTGTGTGGTTACAATGTATCTCTATGGATCCCATAGGATTTTAACATGCATCGGATAACACTAAAAATTGGATAACACCAAGACTTGTGGAACCAGGTTTTAATGTTATCCGAGGTTTTACTGTATCAGACTTTTATTTTGTTATGTCAGAGTTTTTGTAATTGTGTGGTGTGGTGTGTGGCGGTGTGTGTGTGTGTGTGTTTGAAAGAGAGAGAGAGAGAGATTGATTTGTATTAACAAAAGGCAACGGAACCAAGTGGTACTTTGAATCCTAACTACAGTAATGAATGAAAGGTATGTCAGGAAATTTCTTTCCACTGTGAAATAATGACAGACAGTTAAAGGAAAAATACATTTTCCTCATAAACCAATATAGCTTTATAAGGATCTATATGTTACAGCTGAATAACCTATCCTTGTTATATTATAGTCTGATGAATGCAATATAGAAAAATGAAAGCACCAGAGAAAAGGAAGCCCCCAATGCAATCATATCATGTCCCTTCCTTGTTCTCAGTCAATACAGTATTAAAGTTGTCAGCATGATACCTGAGATAATGTTACCAAACTAGCTAGGTTTGTACAATACCGGTGTAGAGTCTTATTTTTGCTTGGACATATGTGTGCGAGGACAGAGGTGCCTGGCGGGCAATGGTCCATAGGGTTGCAAAGGTTGGAATTGACTGTGCAACTGAACAAAAAAAAATATGTGTGCGAACACACCACAGCAAAACCTGTTAGGCCTCAGATTAATATAAGTTAAAAACAGTGGCTGAGAAGAAGTAGCCTCTGGTCTCAAAATTAGCTAAGCTGCCAAGAGGAAATGACAAGAATATACCGTAGCTCTAAATAATCCTTATCAAAATTACACAGGACACAAGAATGCCCCAGCTGAGAAGTCATCTCATAGGACAGTACTCCTGTAGAGAGGGCAGATAAACTCAATCACCTTTTGCTTTATATGCTAAGGCGATTGTCTAGAGCAAGCTGCCTAGAATGGCCTGCCCACCGTCTTCTTCCTCTGAGGTTGTATTGCTTGGTCTATGCCCTTTGTTCATGGATTAGCCAGGTGGGGAAGTCATGATCAAGAACCTCACCAAAGCCACTTGAAAGACACATTGTGGTTCTGGGAGGATGTTCTGGAGTGATTCTTCTTTCTCTACTTCTGCTTATTACTGTCAGGTCTCTTTGGGCTGACCATATTTCTTAGCTGAAATCATCATCTGAGCCCAGCTCATCCCAGTACAGTAATACCTCGGATAACATTAGTATCGGATAACACTAAAATCGCATAACATTAAGCAATCTGGAGGGGAGAATTGCATCGGATAACATTAAGATCCTATGGGATGCATCGGATAACAACCGCTAAAGCCTGTGTGGTTACAATGTATCTCTATGGACCCCATAGGATTTTAACATGCATCGGATAACACTAAAAATCGGATAACACCAAGACTTGTGGAACCAGGTTTTAGCGTTATCCGAGGTTTTACTGTATTCAGGATTCAGTCAGAGAGGGGGAGGGGGAGGAGAGAACCCTTTCAGCCATGTGAGTTTGAGTCTGTATTTCCTCAGATTCCTTGTACAGTATACTGTACTTTGTTACTGAATGTTTCCTATTTTAATTCTTTTATATGCCTTCAAACTCTTGTGAATAGTTCTGTGCAAATGTGCTGTACTCAGCCCAATCTGTGTCAAGATGCACTACTGCCATGGTTCAGAGATCCTTTATGGGCGTTTACACGTACCGTAAAAGCCTACTTGGTAACAGATGCCTGGGCATCAGATGCATTATTAGGGGGGGGGGGGGAGAACACGAGTGTAGAAATAGCGTCAAAAGAAAAGAAAGTTAGATGCCAAAGCCTGGATTCCTCAAGCTATTTGGCTCAAGCTATTTTGTGGCAGTAGCCACAAAACCTCATTAAAATCATTGTGGTTATGCTAGGACTGGCCTGGACTCAAGTAACTATCAAGTCATATAACTGTAGGTAATAGCACGGTGACTCCTAACCTTGCCCTCCCCCCAATATTTTTCAGACTACAGCTCCCAGAAATCTTGGCCAACACAGCTCCTGGTAAAGGCTTCTGGGAGTTTTAGTCTGAGTACCATTACAGCACAAGTGACAGGGTCAGGTGCATACCCTGTGTGATCTAGGCAGACACATAAGAAAACATAGCTCCGATTTCATGCCACTTACATGTACCCACACAGCTGGGTACAAAGCAATCTGTTGTAAACTTTTGCAACTAATGCCACTAGAGGAGATCACAGCTCTGAGCTTTCTAACTAATGTTCATGGAGTTATTGCAGCACAGACTGAATTCCAACTTAAACTCATGCACAAACTCAGGAAAGCAGATGAAGGTGCCACACAGGAAATCTGCACTACTTGACACATATCACCTACTTTCTTAACTACAGATTTATTTTCACACTGTGCTAAATGAATTCATGTGTGTTATACTGTACCTGCTAAAGCATCTATAGCAGTGATGATGAACCTTTGGCAGGAGTGCTGACTTGGGCTTCTGGTAACTGAAGTCCAAGAATACCTGGAGTGCCAAGGTTCACCATCACTGATCTATAGCAATGTTTTCTATATCTGTTGACAGTGTCTGAGGTTACAAAAGATAACCATCATGCTACTAGAATTATAACCAACCATAATATAAACCACTTTAAACATTTCACAATATAATTTTTTCTCTCACAACTATAGATTAATTCTTCCATTCCACAGGTCTGTAACTGACATGTTACCTGATATGTTTCCTATCCTTCCCATATAGCAAAGACTGAGCTCTCCCTGGGCCAATTTGGTTAGCTGGCCAAGACCCAAAAGGTTATTTTCAGGTAACCTGTCATTACAGCTGAAAATGATGTTAGTGATTCAGAGACAGAAGATTCAGGCAGATATTTCAGTATGAAAAATCAGATCTTCAAACAAAACTGATCTTAGCTCCTGAAGACAAATCACACAATGACACAAGCTCATTTGCAAGCAAGGAAAGCTCCTGTTACAAAAGATACTTTCTGCAGTTAAAAAGCTCCATCTGTTAATGATGGATTGTATATAGCGTACAATTTTGTGTTGCATTTTTGGTGCACCATCAGTTGGATGGAAAATGTTCTCAGTATATACAATTCTGCTGCTGAAGACCAAGAGTAGTGAAAGAAAAATAGAAGTGTAAATATTCAAAGAAATGCTGGATAATTAAGTCAGTGACAAAAGATTTAATGGTCTAAAGGCCAAGTCTGGCCAGGTTATTCTGCTATGGCAGTGTTTCCCAAATGTTGGGGTTGGGACTTCAATTCCCAGAAGCCTAAGTCAATTCCCCAAAGCACTGACCAGCCAATGTACTGACTTAGGCTTCTGGGAATTGAAGTCCCAACCCCAACATTTGGGAAACACTGTGCTATGGTAATAGAGTAGACCATACTGCCAGTAACTCAACACCATGTTTAAGTTGGCAGTTAACTTACGTGACCACCCTGAAAAGTAATGACCTTGGGTGCCAAAGTCCACAGGGAAGGGTGATGGTCCCCAAGTGGATTAAATCCCACTTGAATCCATCTTGATGGAGGGCAGCAGCTTCATCAATACTGGCCTGGGGCTGAGGAGGACTTTGCGTGCCAAGAGGGCCCAGGCCCAGAAAGTGACTTGTGGAACTGGATCAGTGGTACAGGGGTCATGCTGCGATGTGGAAGGCAGATGAAAAGCCACTGCACTATAGTCTCAAGGCAGTCTTCATGGCTGATCGCCATGATTATTGCCTATATGAAGAAGAAGAAGAAGAAGAAGAAGAAGAAGAAGAAGAAGAAGAAGAAGAAGAAGAAGAAGAAGAAGAAGAAGAAGAAGAAGAAGAAGAAGAAGAAGAAGAAGAAGAAGAAGAAGAAGAAGAAGAAGAAAAAGAAGAAGAAAAAGAAAAAGAAAAAGAAAAAGAAAAAGAAAAAGAAAAAGAAAAAGAAAAAGAAAAAGAAAAAGAAGAAGAAGACCACCACCACCACCACCACCACCAATATATGATATGAATCTTGGCAGAGAACCATTGATAGACAGGATTGTAGAGAAATATCAAGCAAGGAGTGGCATGGTTGCCCTTTAAAAACAAACAAGAGGGGGTAGCATGTGGTTTTACTGTTAATAATGACATGACTGATGGCAAACCTTCCTAGGTTTTTCTAGGTATAAACTTCTAAACTCTGCCTCCACTATACAAGACTAGCTTTCTTTTAGGCACAGTACTGCCTAAGCCTCCAAAGGAATGCAGGTTCCTTTGCTTTGCCAAATACATTCCACAACTTACATTCTTCTAGGATGGAATTCTTTTCCAACATAATGCATAAGCCTCTTATTAAATCATCCCTGAGGGACTGTTCTCCCTGTTATGTTACAAGGTTTTTTCTTTTTATAGCATGAATATGCATAATACGCATATGACAACAGAACTGCGAAGATTATGTACCTTCTTCATTCAGAAACAAAGATAAATTCCTGTGCTTCTCAGGCACTAAAGTCTATGGGGTTTTGTATGTATGTTATGCTCCCCCCCCCCACACTTACAATAGAGACTGCATTTATTTCTATTACGCATCTGCAGATATTATAACATCAAAAGCCAGTTGCATGGGTGCTTTTCACTGATAGAGCATCTGTAGGTATACCATGCAGGATATCTGCAATAGGACCATTTATATTTATACTTGTATCATGAAGAGAAACATATTGTGTACATAAACTCTAATGGAGGATTAAAGGAAACACCCTAAAACATAGGAATAAGCTTTGTTAGTGATTTGTTCATATGGAATTACATGCCCACATCCTAAGCTAATTGTGTCAGTTCTGAAATATTTGAAATGCTGTCTCCAGGATATTGCAACCTCATAGCTTACAAAGAATATACAGTATCTTATTTCACAATATTTTTGTTTTACAAGATTCATTAAAAAGGCACTGTGCTGTGATGGCTCAATTTTGAATTTTTGATCTATAGTCCCTATACTGAAGTAAATAGATTTAAAATACAACTTTACAAGTTTTAGAAGGTGCTTCAGTAAACAATAGGGAAGGATTAAAATCATAACATTAAAGCTACAAGCAGACATATTTGGGAACACACTACATGTTGGGTCAACTATAAAGATTGTAAAATAGCAACAGCATCAGTGATTCCCACAGATTTACCAATGAAGAAGGGTGAAACACATGAAATAGAAGATAGGAGAAAGCATGAGAACACTGACAGAAAGGTGAAGATGGAATACTGGTACCATGAATGAAAGCATGGGCATGTGAATGGAGAAACAAGCAGAAGGCAAACAAGACTGGCGAGAGTTCCTCTGACCTGTGACCTCTGACCTGAGCGTTATTTCCTGTTTTTTCAATCAAACAGAAACTGAGGCAAGAAAGACAACATGTGAAGTTTCTCAGATTTCAGTGAAGTCTAATGTGGTTACAAGAAAGATAAAAATATTCTAAGTGTGCCACCAACTTTCTACGTCAATTGACTTACCCCAATTTTATGAATTTAGTTAATTTCCATACCTGGCTATTTCCACGTTATAAAAGGAAAAAAATCTGTATTTCTCAAGCAAATGCACTATATTTTCAAGCATTTATAAAACAAGGCTGCTTTGTTATTATTACACCCTCGAATTCACTGTGCAGTTTCATCAAGCCGTACATGAGCAGACTCTGAAATCGTAAATTGATTTCACTGTGACATTACAAGGTTGTAATAAACCAAATAGTGAAGCTAATTGTCAGCGACAGAAAGAAACATGCTAAGATTCTCGGCCAGTTCTGGAACTGTCAGCCTTTGCATTTGACACTATTTGGATAACGCTAAGCTTGTGCAATGGAAAATATATATTTTAAATCACCTAGCATATAAAGGAGTTGCAAATCATGCAGCCTTCTCTATATTTCCATGGCTCTTTGCTTAGCCTATGCCGACGCTATATCCTTCATGCAAATTTTGTAGCTGTGCATGCTTTTTGAGAGGAATCTGAGCTTCAGCTGCTAGCCAGAAAGGTGTGAGGAAGCTGTCAAAGGTCAAGCAGGACTCAGAAAGATGTCGAAAGACTACCGACCAGCCATCTGTTTCTCCTTACTCCTTCTCTTTTTCTCCAGCCGCTTGAGCCTCTTCTCCTCTCTCCTCTTGGCTTCTTCTTCCTCCTGATGCTGGCGACACTTGTGAAAATTCTCAACCACAACTCCCACGAACATGTTTAGGACAAAGAAGGCAACAATCAGCAGGAAGGAGATGAAGTAGAGGAGCATCCAAGGGTTATAGTTCATGACTGGCTACAAGGGAGAGGAAAAAGCCTTTAAGAAGGGAATCCAACATAATATAGGGGTGGGTGGGGGTTAGGGAGGCAAGGATCAACATATACACAAAAGGGAGAGGGGAACTTGCTTTGCACATGACAGTATGTCGTATTGAAGATATGCTTTTGGAGTAATCTTTAACAAAACAAAAAAGGAGCCACATCTGTTTCTTGTCCTTTTAAGAATGCAATGGCAAATACATACCTGCTGGTCTACTCCTACAGCATCTAATCCATCATACATGATGTCGACCCACCCATCTTTTGAGGCCAAAACAAACAGAGACATTAAGGCCTGGAAAGGCAAGAGGAGAATTAGCATTACATTCAGTCCACAAGAAAGCACTTCCTTGTATTACTACTTTGTTTTCCTCTCTATTCATGACTAGATTTGTACTTGTGCTTATTGTTTTATCTTACAGATAATGGTACACTGCTTTACTATCAAAGGAGGAACCTATTCATGTCAGACTGTAGGTCCAATAAAGGTCCAATTATAATGTAATTCAAGACATAGAGAGCCAGCTGCATTTTTTCACCCTCTAGGCATCAACCACTACCTTTTAATTTAGTCCCTGCCTTGCTGTTATAATATGGATAGCTTCCAGTGGCAGTTGAAATGAAAGGAGATAATAGGATGTACAGTACTGGATACAGGGCATCCAGAGTCCTAAGGTGAAGACTTCTGCTGTGATTTGCTATGTAATTGTTGTAACAGAATGAAGTATACCCTGTGCTTTAGTCTCATTCAATATGGCGATTTCAGGTAAGGGGGAGAGAAAATGGAATGTAAACAATATGAGCCTCATGGTGTAGAAGAAATGAAACTTATTGTGTGATTGACATGTCTTATTGTAAGATCATTGGTTGGAATCCCTAAGGTGGATTCTATGGGAGGAGATATAACTCAGAGACACATGCACACACACTCAGACCAGTAGCATAGTGTGTGTGTGGGTGCCCCCCCCACCCTGGGCTGCACTTTTTGGGCATATGAGTGTTCTTGGACTACAATTCCCAGGACCCTTCTGGGAGCGGGAGCCAGCATCCTAGGCCCCTGCCAGGGGGGTGGCAAATTTGGCTTACCCCCCGAGTGGCTGAATCTCATGCTACACTATTGACTCAGACACTCTCTGGAATGCTGTGCTTTTAAGCTGCAAAAATGTAGAAGCTTGAGAGAAAGGACGGCCCATAGGCTATCCCTTAGAGAACCAGTTTGCTTCATTTCCTTGCTTTGAAATGCTTCCTGATCTATTGATGGACTGTATCCTGTATCTTGCTATGCTTTCAATATACTTCTAAAATATCTGAAGAGACTTGGAGTGATTACTTGGCACATGTTACCTGAATCTACACTAGTTTCACGTGCACCCTTTGCCACCACCTGGATTTCGGTCGGGAGTGACAGGGCACACTGATAGGAGAAGCCTGAACAGCTGGGTCCAATCTGGGCCAGGGAAGCAGGATCAGGTTCAATCCATCAACAGGAGGCTGGAGGACTCCTGAGTCCTACCTGGGAGTAAGCGGATTGTTACAATTGTCTGTCAAGTGGTATGCATGGGCCTTTGAGTGAAATGGAAAATATGTAGGCTTTCAAATCATTCTGAGAATGCAGACTTATCAATACCAAAATGGATGCATATTTTCTGTAAGAAGCTTGTCATTTGTCAGCTGCAACATCTGCAAGAGTATTTCACATGTGCTTTACGCAAATTTAAAAAGCAAAGACACAGATATCATCCCATCAATACCTGGCCAAGGTTATCAAAGTTATACTTGTGCCGGACCCATTTGTAGTTGGCGTCTGCACAGTCTGACCTGTTGGTGATATTCCTCGTATCTTCTCCTTGGCAAACAAAAAACTTCCCTTTGAATAGCTGTGAAAACCAAGAGATGGAAAAGAATCAGCACAGGTGGCTTCCAGAGGATGCCCAGTTATTGAGATAAGAGGCCATACCCGCAGCGCCTCTCCACCCCCAGCTCCACCTTCAGAGATCTGGGGGGTAGTGACCATGCAGAAGACTTTTCCTGTCGGTGTTTTTATCTACCAGTTTTAACATTATACATATGTAATAATTCATTCTTTAGTTTTTAATATTGTGAGCCACCTTGGGTCCTGTAAATAATTGTACTCACTCACTCATTGACTCACTCATAAGTAAGTAAGTAAATCAGTCAGCCAGTCACCTATTATACTCTCACTCTGGTCAGAGTTTTTAAATTTAGAAAGAATCAAGGCTTCTTGGTTATCAGAGTACCACAGAAATTCTGAAAAGTGCAGCTTCTCCCACTAGTCAGAAATTTTTATGCATGAATCTGATCAATTATATAAATTATGCTGCACTGAGCATGCTAATCTTAAGGCACTGACTTCAACAGTGTCAATATGATTATCAACAGGGTGAAAGGTATGAATGACTCCAGATGATTAATTCTGTCACTTTCTCAATGGCAAACAGGAAGTGGCAGACCGTGACAGCTATTATGATGGATATCAGCATAACAGTCTGTATCAGGCTAGGTTGAGACGCCGTCACCATTTCACTGAGTGACAGAAGATATTGGCATTATTCTGCAATGCTTCTCTGTGGTGAGGCTCCCTTCCCACTGGACTCTTTAAATATCACCTCTTTATTTGAACTCCAAAAGAGATGCCAGACCTTTAGGGCACCATTTGAGCAAGCCAAACAATAGAGATCAAAGCAAACCCATATCTTTTGTACAAGGTGACATTTTATTCTTTTACCTAGGAACACTATATTGGGTAGGGGACAGTGCTGAAAATACAGTACAGTAAAACCTTGGATAACACTAAAACTTGGTTCCACAAGTCTTAGTGTTATTCGATTTTTAATGTTTTCCGATGCATGCATCGGATAACGTTAAAATCCTATGGGGATGCATCGGATAACATTAAAACTCCATAGAGATACATTGTAACTGGCACAGGCTTTAGCTAACATTATCCGATGCATCCCATAGGATTTTAACGTTATGCGATGCAATCCCCCCCCCCATTGCTTAACGTTATGTGGTTTTAGCGTTATCTGATGCAAACATTATCCAAGGTATTACTGTATTGGCTGCCCATCAGTGATTGGCGATTTCCCACAAAGCAGCATTTTTTGCTGGGGCCAAACACTGAGGAATCAATCTCTCTTCCCCCACTATTATTATTGTCTTTTTCATTTCAACTCATTGCCCTGGCCCATTATCTGCTGCTTTTAGCCTACTATATATTTAGCTGTAGCAAATGTAATAGTACAACAAAACAACAACATTATATTGCAAACAACTTCATATTAGTAGAGAGTTCCAAACAAGGATTAAAATTGACTTCTAAAATGTATCTGTAACTAGGAAGTAGAGGATGGAGGGATCAATGTAGGCTTTCTAAAGATGAAGTCAGCAAGATAAGAAATTTTATAGTTAAAGGGGTATGATTGATATACCAACTAAAAGACTCTCTGCACATATAGTCTGCTCTTTGGAGCAGGTTGGTCTGATCATGTGTACACATTGCTTGAGCCAATGAACTCCAACCCATCCCCAACCTGCCTCATTTTGAGACCCCATCTCCTAAAATGCCCCGCTGCATTTTATCTCGGCCCCAGTGTAGGTACAGGCTTGGGACAGGATAAAATAGAGCATGACCCACTTCTTCTACAGCTGATGGGGAAGTGCTGGAACTCAATCAGCAGTGGGAATTGAAGTCGAAAACTGC
This sequence comes from Furcifer pardalis, assembly GCA_030440675.1. Lineage (NCBI taxonomy): Eukaryota > Metazoa > Chordata > Lepidosauria > Squamata > Chamaeleonidae > Furcifer > Furcifer pardalis. The sequence continues at coordinate 50,096,408 of CP126893.1, forward strand.
TTTATAGGTGATGAGCAAAGCAGCTGCTACAAAATACTGTTGGTATGTGGAAACTGAGGCAAACAGCATATTGTCCCACCCCCTGACCTCAAGCACCTTTTCAAAAGCTGCTTCTCACTGGCCTGGGTATACCAATGCATTTTTCTATAAATAAAAATGAAGACTATAAATAGGGCCAATAATATATATTGCTAAACTGATATTTTATTTATTATTTCTTACAAATTATTTATCCATCATTTCTCTGCCAGCCAGAGCTCTCAAAGCCATTTACAATGGAAAAGATAAAAACTTTCCCACTATTAATAAAACAGGTTTTTTTTTTTAAAAAAAAGCCTGTTCACAATGATTCAAAAACTTTCTTGAGCAGATTTAAGTAGTGTTTCACTGAACGTGTGCAGTTGGAGGGAGGTTTCTTATGAGTTGTACTGGCTGATGGTCATATATTTTCCCCCAACTGATTATAAGGACATATTTTTCACTTGACAGCAGTGTCAAATGGTGTGGAGAAGCAAAGGTGTCTTTAGCATCACACATGGGTATTCACCAGGAAGCTATAGGCAATCAGTTTCATTCTATAGCATTATGTATCTCAGGGATTTTCAACCTTTTAAAACTGTGGGACGGACCATGCCCCCTCAGACAGCTGAGGGGGCTGGACTGGTGGTCACCCCTGTAAATGCTGCCATAAAATGTGTCTGTGGCTGTCATGAACACTTTTACAACAGCCATTTATAGCTGTGGTAAATGTGTCCGCTTCTGCTTCTGGTGGTGGCAGTGATGTGGGCCACATGAAATGGTGCCACAGGCTGGGGCAGCCCACGGGCCATAGGCTGAGAAGCCGTGATGTACCTCAATGATAGTGGAAGCTCTCATTGACTAAGCAAATGCATTACAACTAAACAGACATTTTGTTTTTAGTTATGAAAGAAGGTAGTATTAATGGGTTCTGAAAGCTAGTACTTTCCCTGTATTCCACAGACAACTGTTGGGTCATGTATCTTGCTATAGGCCAGTGATTGTCAACCTTGGCATTCCAGGTGTTTTTGAACTTCAATTCCCAAAAGCCATGACCAGAAGGTATATTGACTTGGGCTTCTGGGAATTGAAGTCCAAGAACACCTTGAGTGCCAAGGTTGCCTATCACTGCTATAGGCTTATGTGGCTGTGAAGTCTATGAATGGGAAGGTTCACCAGCTCCATGCAGTGAATATGAGTGCAACAACCCAATGGTCCTTTCTACCTACAGGGAATGCTACAGAGAACCCACCTGGACTCCCAAGATGCCAAAAATGATGAAGAAAGCACAGCAAATGACCACAATGTTTCCAATGGGTTTCAGAGATGACATCAAGGTTTCCACCACCAGCTTTAGCCCTTGAGCTCGGCTAATGACCCTAGAAAGCAGAAGTGGCACAGCAATAGAATCCATTAACAACAGGTTATCTTTCTACAGTGAAAGGGACAGAACAAAAAGGGCAGCCAGAAATACCAAGAAATAATCAAAGGTCCCTAAACTGAAAATAGAAAAATGGAGCTGAAAATGTGCCATTGGGAAAATAGTAACTAAATGGTACCTGTTCAGTTCAACAAATCTGAATGAAACTCCAGAGATGAAAAATTACAGATCTGTGCACTTTTAGATAACACACTTCTTCTACAGCGATAATAACCATGACAGGGTAAATGAGGTATCTGCACAGTATTATTATTTCACAATGACCCTCTTAAAAGATCCATGCTTTTCCACCACATTTCCTTCCACACTGCTGGAATAAAAACTTCATTTTATTGGACTGTAGCTACTATGCCAGTTCTCCCCCCTCCCCCCCCCCCAAAAAAAAAAAATGCTTGTGCAGGGAAGTGAAGCAAGCTGTGAATAAATGTGTGCAGTTGACTTTGGATTATCATGAGCATTTCTTGTCCGGACAATGCACCTCTGCTACTACAAACCACCCCCATAATAATTTTAAAATCCTACTATCATTAATTATATGGGTCTTCTAAGTAATTGAACAATTAAGCAGAAGTTCTATTTGAAGGTGTGTGCATATGTGTCTGGTTCACCGTGGCAAAAGATTTAAAAAACACAATCCTCTACATGTCTACTTAGATGTAAGTCCTTTGAATACAATGAAACCTATTTCTAGTCTACTGTGTGCAGGACTGCAGCTTGTCTAAATGCACTGTAATGGAGGAAGACGGTAAGTCACAGAATGTTCTGACTAATTCAATAAAATCCACGGAACCTGGCAGCTGTCGGGGATTTGTTTTTACAAAATTCCTGGAGATTTTTGCCTAGAAACAAGAAGCAATAAGACATTGCAGCTATCAAGATCTACTGCTACAATCAACCCTGTTTCCTTTATGGTACTATGACACTTTCCCTGTTAAGTAGAGCTCCAGTTTTTGGAAAAAGCTGAGGGAAAATTTATTATAAAGTGATGCAAATTAAGGGCATGAGCCTGATACCTCATTTCAGATGGGGTGGGGATGGTTGCTTTGCAGGGTGTGTATGTGTGAATGAGTGTATTGAATACAATTCCCGCCTGTGCTTCCTGATGTCCTTTTTGAATGAGAGGGTCAATTAAAAACCCTACCTTCAGTAAAACTCTCTCTCACACATTCCGCACTGTATTGCTGAAAAAATTGCATGACTTCCCATCTGGCTTTACAGACAACACTCTTAGCTCGAGACTGCCATTATATTATCCACCACCATTCATCAGTGTAGTCCCTCTGCTCTTGGACAATGGTCTGTTACTTGCAGCAGTTTGAATGGATGGTTTTAATCTAACTCATTGTCACTGTTGGTATTACTTCTTAATTTAGGTTTCTAAGCATTGTTGCCAACTAGAAGAAAATCTGTTTCCCTTATGTATTCTGCTGCTGGTTCAGAGCTTCAACACTTTATATTGCTATTTAGTTTAAATGCACTCATCACACTTCTTCCATCAGAGGTAAATTGAATATAGTACCCCCTCCCTTACTACTGCTGCTTGTTGCCATCATTTGTATTCTCTAGAAAATTAACTTACATTTTTGCTGATCTCACTAGAAAAGATTTCTTAACTGGTCTCATCTGCTTTGATTTATTTCTTGGTGATTTGTGACATGACACTATATCACCCAACATGCAGCAGCACTACTCAAATTGGGTTTGCAGTTTGTACTGTCTGTTACTATAGGTTATTGCATTTGGTCACACATCGACTTCATTAAGCAACATACTTTGGGTGAATTGTCTACTGGAACTTTTCTTTCAAGTTAAGTGTGACAGATTATATATATATATAAAGATTTAGAGAAAAATGAACAGCTTTTTTAATCAGCAGGGGTATGAATATTCCTTGAGATTTAGATGTTTGAGTTTCCCCTCCCTCCTCCCATTTTATATGCTGGTAAACATAACCAGTTGCATACAGTAGTTATAAAGAATTATGTTGATGGAAATCGTATGTAGTGCAGAGCCCCATTTACATAAAGAAACTGTAAATTAAGATGCATTAAATGCACACTTGGCTTCATAAATTTCCAAGGCAGTGAAAGACAGGGAGAACACTGCAGATTCCTGGGAAAATGCCTTTTTGCACAAATATCCCTTCAACATACAGTGGAACCCTGTATAACGAACACTACATATAACAAAAAATTCATACAATGAAGGGTATTTGTGCTAGGCACAATACCCCATATAACAATTTCTTTTGTTATACGATGCATTGATTCCTTTGGGAAACATTGTACAATGAAGTTTTTTGTGAAAAAATCATACACCAAAAATTTTCATTGTACAACTTTTCATGGAAAAATAACATTGTACGATGCATCCCATAGGGATTTTCATTATACAAGGCATGCATCGTATAACAAAAAAAACTCGTATAACGAAGAGCTCTGTGAACGGAGGTTTTTTTGTTATACGGGGTTCTACTGTATGGGTATTTTCTGAAGTGACTCAAGACTGAGACAGCCCTTTGATCCATCACTACTGGGAGAGTTTAGAAGTCATGCCTACAATTATCATTTGACCAAAATGTTGGTAGGAACGTATAGTTTAATATGGTTTAAATAATCTACAGAGTATCAGATCATCTCTGCCCTATGGCTGTGGGATTCTGGGAGATGTAGTCTTAGAAATATTTCCCATCTCTATTAGACTTCATTTTTCATACATGTGCTGAACAAGTAAAAGCCAATGACTGAAAACCTCCTGAACAGCTTCTGTCTGTGCAACAGGGATGAAATCATTGGCAGCATCAGATTGCCACTGATTAAAGGCTTCCATTTTCAATGTCAGTCTTCAGTCTTCAATTTACTCCCGCAGTCACACTCCTGCTTAAAATCAGTTTGATTTGGACTTTATTATTTCCATCATGCCATACAGCTTCAACTAACTCTTAACACCTTCATTGGGAGTTCTTACTACTATCTTATTTACCAGCGACCTTCATTGTAGAGCATCACTCTTGAATATAGCACAGAATTTCATAACTGTGGATTAGTGCACAGTACTGCAGTGAACAAACAATCAATAGGAAAGCTAGATACCCACAGGAAAACAGAGGAGCTGGAATTACTGAGCTATCTTACAAAGGACAAGACTCACCAAGGGCAGAGCTGTACAAACACTGAAAGGAACTTGTTCACTTGAGGTAGCTACCAAGTTCTTTAACTGTTTCCTCAAATAAATAAAGACAATAAGCCTCCTCTAAGCATCTATGGCAGGGGTGCCCAAACCTTTTGGGCCGGAGGCCAGTCACATGGTTCAGGGGGCTAGTCACTATGGCCTGGGGGCCGGATCCGGGCCCCAGGCCATAGTTTGGGCACCCCTGATCTTTGGGCTTGTTTTCCTTCTACTTCTCATTTGCACTCTGGCCAGGAAGGTGAGAGGGAAAGGGAAATAGTGCTATGGACTTGGACAAATGAAACTTTACCAAGTAAAGAAATTCTTATCTCCTTTATGGCGCTGGTAGACAAATTATAGTACAAAATTGAGAAACAAATGAAGATCACTCTTTGGAACGGGAATGGATGAATGGGAATTGAAATAGACTCTTAGCTACTTGCTACCAATTGGTGCAACCTCTTAAAAAGGGGGGGGGGAGCAAAAATAATTATCAAAAGACATGCTTTCAGACAATCTCTAAGAAATAACAAATATATAACCTAAAAAATAGCCAAGTGACAGCAGATTTTTTTCTTTGTTGCAACAGCCAATTTGTACATTTTGCAAATATATATTTTACAGGTACAAATGGGGTGCACAGAAAGAGCCTCCTAGAAGATTGCGGTATTTTTGAACCACAATCGGGCGTACCCTGGGCAACACCCACCTTGTGCCAGCTAACCTTTCTCACTCTAGGTCAGGTGACAGGAACAACACGAAGGGACCGAGGGGAACCCATGATGAAATTGGTAAATATGCCAGCCTTTCTGTATCTCTGCCTTTTGGTATGCTCTGTCTGTCTCTGATATGCTTTGTTTAAGCTTAGAAATTGTCTAAAATAAAACTTTGCCTGCTCACCCGTTGAATGCTTATTTTGTCACTGAACTTCTAAAAAGAACCTAAAGCCCATCAGAACCTGGCCAGTCTGTGAGCTGGCAGCATATTGACTATATGCATACACGTCAGACTACTAATAGCAGTATTGTCTATATTCCAACCAGCAGTTTTCCAGGGATGCAAGAAAGATCCCTGCATAAGAAATACAATATAACAATCACAAAGAAAATGTATAATATAAAACAATCAATGGCGATAACATCTAAAACAGCAGATGGCAGAACGGTATAAAAAATTAGTAACTGGAGCTAAACCTCCCATTTAATTGACACAGGAAGAAAAGATTTTGCCTAGTTACATCAAAAAAGCTGTGGTGGCTCAGTGGTTAAGAAGTTCACCTTGTTAGTTGGAAGGCTGGCAAGTGGGCAGTTCAAGATCCGGGTACTGCATGATGGATTGAGCGCCTGTCTCTGTCCCAGCTCCTGGGGACATGAAAGGAGCCTCATTTGGGCGTTCCCTGAGTGGGGTTTCTTCCGCAAAAACCCTTTCAACCCAGAATAATTTCTGATATGAAATTATTATTATCAAAACACATCGGAGTAGATCGCTTGCAACTTTTACAGGTAAAGTTCTACAAATGACTTCTGAGCAGGTCTTTCCCATTTGTGTGCCACAGCATCTGTGACAGCACAAGGATAGCCCTAGGAGCACCTCTGCAGTCTCACCATTTATCATGATCCCAAACCATGAAGGGCTTTCAAAGACTGGATTCTAGAAATTGACAGGGAGCCAATGCAACCAACGTACCACCAGCACAAAAGTGGTCACGATGCCTAACTCCAGTCAACAACCTACCAGTCACAGTTTGATACAAATAGGTATGAGTATCAATGCATATTATTTGTGCACTATTCTGTATTTTGACACCAATTACTATTTCTGTTTACATTTTTGGAGCAAACTGCCACAAATGCATCCCATGCTGCTAAAACACAAACATTGTCTATCCTGGAGGCTACCAGAGTATGGGGAAGTATAGCCAGGTTCACTCTGACCAGAAAGCTGATACAACCATGACAGCTGCTGGAAAGCTCTCCCTGCCACTGAGGCGAGTTTTCCTGTTGTGGCAGAGAAATATATAGTATTATCCGCGTAGGTAAGGGATTCTCAACCTGGGGCCTGTGGGCTGAATGTGGCGTGCAGCGCCATTTCATGTGCTCCTCGCCTCCACCACACCAGGAAGTGCCATGTGGCGGAGGAAGGGCAAATTGGCTGTCTGGCCCCCGAAGCGGTCTGAAGGAGTGTGACCCAGCCCCTGGCTTAAAAAGGTTGAGAACTCCTGACGTAGATCATGGCCAGATATCACGAATGCCTTAAGGCTGGAAACTTAACAGCAATCTCTTCCCACTCCATCAGCAGCCAGCTCAGACAGTAAAGGTTCTTCCAATTCAGAGGATAGTTTCTTTCTGCACCCCCCCCCCCGGCTCTCTGGAGGAACTTGCAGCCAACAAGGCCAGCCCTAACCTGGAGTGTTTTTCTTTTCAAAAATTTCACAAAGTCACTTCTCATTTACCCTTGTTCTCTTTTATCTCTTTGGTGAAATTCTCCCTGCTATTGTTTCTAGGTCCTACCAGAGGAGTTCTATGAGGACTCCTTGTTCCAAGTCTCAAATACTGGCTCACAACATGAGCTCTGTGGCAATTCAACATTTATTTGGTCTAACAAAGATTCCTACAATTGACTCTTCTGCAAAATACTTTAAAAAATGTATGCACTGGAAGAATTGGAACAGTCTTTGCTATGTCACATTGTGGCAGTCAAGATCTCAATTCTGATTTTGGCTTTTTTCTTCTTCTTCTTCTTCTTCTTCTTCTTCTTCTTCTTCTTCTTCTTCTGCTGCTGCTGCTGCTGCTGCTGCTGCTGCTGCTGCTGCTGCTGCTGCTGTATCTGAATCAGAATATTGGCGATCATCATGGTGATCAGCCATGAAGACTGTCCTGAGAATATAATGCAGTGGCCTTGCAGCATGACCCCCAATTCCAGGAGTCATTTTCTGATCCTGAGCCCTTTCGGCACGCAAAGTCCTCATCGGCCCTAGGCCAGTTATTACCGTTAAAGCCCTACATGGCAGTGGGCCAGGTTACTTAAGAGACCACATCACCCCAAGGATATCAGCCCGTCCCACCAGAAGGGACTGGAGGGGCTCTCTAAGGGTACCAACTGCTAGAGAGGCTCACCTCTCTAGCACCAGATGAAGGGCCTTTTCGGTGGCTGCTCCAGCCCTTTGGAACCTCCTGATGACTGACCTCTGCTTACAATCAGATCTGCAGGCATTCAGAAAAGGCCTGAAAACCTGGCTGGCCCAGAGGGTGTGGAGTGCCATGACGGGAGCTGCCATGTCCCCAGGCTCATATGACTACCCTAAATAACCTGTCATCTGGGGAGTGTCTGGGGTCTGCTTAAAGATGTTTTTAATTAAGCTGTATTTTATGTTGACTGTAAGCCGCCCTGAGTCACTGTGGTGAGTGGGTTGTGATATAAGTCTAATAAATAAATAAATAAATTGATGAAGTTGCTGTCATCCATCAAGATGGATTTAAGTGGGATTTTAACCTTTCCTTGTGGACTTGAGCACCCAAGCCATTAGTTCTCAGGGTGTTCAGGTTAGTTAACTGCCACTTGACACTTGGTGTTGAGTCCGTGGCAGTATGGTCTACTCTATTCCCATAAGCAGGATAACTTGGCCAGATGGGTTATTTTGGCTTTACAGTACTTTATATATTGTGCAACATTTATGGCTGACATATGAGTTTTATGATAGACCATCACCATTCCTCCCCTCTCCCCTACTTTCTATTAATGCTTACATTTCTACAAAAGGGGCTCACTTCCTTCTCTCTGTGGGACTCTGGTGGCTCTGTGGTTAAGAAGGATGGCAAGTCCGCAGTTCGAGACCTGGGTACTGCAAGACGGATTAAGCACCTGTCTCTGTCCCAGTTCTTGGGGACATGAAAGGAACCTCATTTGGGCATTCCCTGAGTGGAATTTCTTCCGCAAAAATCCTTTCAACCCGGAAGAATATCTGACACAAAATTATTATTACTTTCTTCTCTAATGCTCCTGAACAATGCTCCTCTCCCTGTCTTTCCTCCTCATACCCTCTTCCCTCTCTCTCCAACCTTGATTACCATAAATAAGGCTTTGCCCAAAATAAACAAATATACCACATTTGCTGGTGTATAAGACACAATTTCCCCTTAAAATACACCGGAAAAACAGAGTGCATCTTATACTCCAATGCATCTTATACGCTGGCAAATATGGTACTTCTTTGTTTGAAGCTGGACCCAGCATCCAAGTTGTTCTATTGATGAAAGGGCTCTTGCTTAATGCTGGGCACCACCTTCTTTGTTCTACTGGTCAGTTCAAACAACATATGTCCCTAGCTAGGAAAGACAGATCATTCCCCTGGATAATAATAGAAATATCTCACTTTCCCATCAGTTTTCAAAGGAATTATAGAAAAAACTTCACAGATGAATTGCTTAATTTCATGTTAATAAGAGAATGCCACAGTCTCTCTTTTTTTTTCCTTAAAAGAAGCAGATGGACAATCTTTACATAACTCCTCCCGCAATAAAACACACATGGCCAATGTGTCTATTTCTAAGCAGATGCCGGATCATATCAAGTAGAAGGCTAATGTATGAATGGCAGTGGGACACTGTCCATCAAGGGTGCAAAACACATATCTTCTGTCCTCATGATAAGCTTTGTGAGTGGTTCTGGCCAACTGGTTCTGGCCAGGGTCCACAGCACTTGCACAATTTCCATGAAAATGAAGGTTTTGTTGATGTGGTTAAAATTGGCTCACATCATAAGGGCAATGCTTCACACAAACTGCACACCATGTGGAGCAATGCCCATCTGGTTTGCATCCTCTGTGGCCACCACATCACAGGATGCATGTATGAAGTGGCGCCCCTTGGGCTGAAGAGGAGGAGTTACTCTGCCAGCTGTTTATTACCAAAGGAGAGTGCAATACTTCATGTCTGGAGAAAGGGAGGCGGGGAGAGGGGGAAGATCTGCAAGCAAACAGGTTTTGGATGAACTAGACAGAGTTTCCAATGGACTTCAGAACCAGTAAGATTTCTCCATTTATTTCTCACGTTTCATATTTTCTGTCCCCTGTTCCCTTCCTCTTCTCAGAGAAGAAAATGTTCCTTTTTTGCTTATTAAAAAAATGCAATTTCTTTGAAGCAGACAACATCATGAAAAATAATCATGTACAAATGTTGCTGCATGCATTATGAAACTTGCACCATTCATCCGGGGCACAGAAAACCACATTTGGATTTCTAAGTGCAAAGTACACACAACTTTAGCTTAAAAAAAAAACCTCTCTGCTATTTTGCCATCTTTAAAGCTAGTGCGTTTCTCATGCCAGCAGGAAACAAAACTGTTAGGACCTCTACAGAGAACATTGAATCCCCTAATCACATGTTATTTATTTATCTGAGTCTGAAGCACTAAAATTGAAAACCAACATAATTAAGAAAACCCCAGTAATCATCTAAAAATGTATTCATAAAGTACATGTTTACATATTCACACTCTACTTTTCCAATATTCAGCCGTTTGAATAGCCTTGTCATTTGCCTCAAACAAATCCTCGATATCACACTGTTCAGGCAAGCTGTCACAGATTAGCAGATGTTCAAATTCTTCTTTCACATTCCCACATTCATATTGTTTGCCATCATCAATGCGGCCCTCTTAAGGTTTCTTTTGCATCATGACACCCCAGTTCTCAGCCTATTCAGCATCTTCCACATCCTATGTTGGAGATAGTAACATGCTATTGGTTTCTCCTTTGTTGCCTATAACCCTCCGGCTGATAGTCTTTTCCATAGTTCAGTTCTAATCACTGAAAGATAGCAATGTGTTTTTGCTTAAGAGCCCTAGGGACCATTAAAATTAAGCGGATGTGTTAATTTCAGGGGAGCTGGATTATGTTCATAAAGGACTGCCAAAGAATATAGCATTCATTACGGTTATGTCAAACAGGTTGGCCTCAGCCAACTCTAGATCTTCTAATCTAGCACACATCCTTAATTTATAAACATTTATATGGATCTGAGCTCCCAGGCTGGGAGCCACCTGAGGCTGCAATGAGGGTGGCTTTGAGCCTATGGCAGGCTCATGGCAAATGGGAGAGAGAAAGAGAGAGAAAGTGTGTGTCTTTCCCCCTTGACAAACATAAATCCACCTTCTAATCTCTGGAGTCCTTCCCAGTTCTCCTAGGCTCAGCGGTCCCAATTCCTCTTTGCTAAACTCCGACAATGCACACAACTCTGACCAAAAAACGCTGTCAGTCTTATTACTGCAGTCATGTTTGCCAGCTTTAACCCTGCTAGTTGGATCAAAGTATTTCTCAGGACTTGGTTTCACCCCCACCCCACCCCAGATGTATCTCCAATACTCGTGGAAGTGATAATTTGATGGAAAGAGCTCTTGTACCTGGGTGTTATCGAGAGTGAATAATTCATATTTCTATTCTGGAAGCCAAAGGCAGGACAGAATAGTATTCAAACCTGTTCAGGTTATGCAAAACACATTTTAATGTTAGTTTTCTTACTTACTTTCTCTCTTTCTTGGTATTTGATTTCAACCACAGCAGCTTGTATGTATTAGCTAGAAAGAATTAGACTGTGGGTAATTCACATGTCAAAAAGGACAGCGATTACCAATACACCTCAACACATTCCCTATAAACGGCACTCAAAATTCTCTTCCCTTCATCCTTAAGAGGATTTTCAGTGTGTTTTATTTATTTTACTTATTTATTAGTTACACTTATACCCCACCACTCTAGGGAAAAATGAATCCCTACATAAGGCGACTAACAGCATAAAATCTCACACACAACAAACAAACTTATTAAAAATACCCCCCCATAAAACTACAATAAAAGCTTACAGTAAAACAGACCATAAAAATGGACCAAAATACAGCATACCAGCATCCTAAGCAACCTAATTGGGAGAAAAATAAGCCAGGCTCCAGTCCAACATCCAGGGATAGGCGAAACATTTACAAAGGCTTCCTCAAAAAGCATAGTCTTCAGTTGCTTTTTAAAAGACTGCAGCAAGGAAGCCTGGCAAAGCTCGAGTGGAATAGCATTCCACAACTTAGGTGCTGCCACCGAGGAGGCTCTTCTCCTCTTCCCAGACTTCCTAGCCAATCTCAGGGATGGCATGTGAAGCTGCGCCAACAAAGAGGAGTGAGTGATGCAGGCTACAGACATGAAGGGAAGACATTTTAATACATAGTATCATCACCCCTCAGAAATCAGATGCCTAATCATCTCGTGTCTCTTCACAGATAAGCATATTCATTTTCATTGCAACCTCAGCCATTTATCTGTCTTTCAAAAACCTTCTTTATTCCAGGTTCTTTATGTTTTGCATGCTGCTCAAGCTTGTCTTGGCAGTGCAGAAAGGTACTGTAGGATGCTCAAGACACCAATAAAAATAGAAACTCCAACGTTTGAAAGAAAGCACCTGAAAATGTTCCGAAGCTCATTCTTCTCTACCCTAAACTCCCTTTCCCCTGAGTCTAGAGACCCCGCCAATCTGGGAAATTATACACCCCCAAATGGAAAATTGCATATAAATAGTATGGTTAAGAGATTGATTGTACTGAAAACAATTGAATTAATTTGCTGTTGTTTTTTCTTCTTTTGTATTATGTTATATTTGCTTGTTTTTTTTATTTTCTGTATAGTAAGATGTAGTTTGTTTTGTTTTCTGTTCTTTCTTTTTAATATCTCTTCTTGTAAAAAAAAAAGGAAAATTGCATGTCAGAAAGTGCTAAGGTGCAGTTCTCAGCTAAAACAAGACATATTCTAAACTCTGTTTTATTCTCCAGGCTAAACGAAATGAGGCCACCTAGCCACTGCCAGTTTCACTGAAAGATGGAAGAGTGGCTTTCAGAGGACTGGAGGGAAATCTAAAATGGGGCAGGTGTGCCCTCCAGATGTTTCAGGGCCACCCACCCCGCCCATAACTCTAAGGTTACAAGGGTCTCCTTAGGAAGTGATGTTTCATCACCAGCTTAGCAGGCTGTACCCATTGCAATGCTCTTCCAATTATTGCTCCCTTTCGTTACACTCACAGGATTTCATCTGTAATCTTCTTATTTCACAATGTTTGACCGTGCTACGTAATCCCTTACCTTAGTGGTCTCAGTGTCCTCAGTAGCCTTAACACTCTTAGCATTCCCAGAATTTTTGTGCCACTGTCAGAAAACAGTGAAACCAGGATGTCAGCCAAAGAGATGAGCACCAGCACACCATCGAGCACATTCCAGCTGCTTCTCAAGTACGCTTTCTCCCCAAAGCACAAGCCCAGGGCCACCACCTGCCAAGATGCCAATGGCAAATGAAACATGATTAATTCCCTCAATAAGTTGGCTAACCCCCTTCCAATCCATCATTTACAGATATGTGACCACCACTGTAACATGTGCATCCTCTTCTCTTGATTGACTGATGGAAGCAGATCCGGCTAGTAAAAGTGTGCAAGATCTGGCTAGTAAAAGCGGATACAAGGTGGTGCTATGGAAAATAATTTTCATAGAATGAAATATGGCTAGTTGCTGGAAGGAACTATGGTGCAGTGGTTCAACACATCAGAGGTAAATGCAACAAACAGCAGTAGATACTTCATCATTCATATTCTATAATAACATGCATCCGTTTAAGCTTCAACCTAACCATTGCAGTCTGCCATATTTTAATCTAATTGCCTGTAACGCTCTCTCCCCATCCCAGCCATGCACAGACATATTTAGAATAGCACTTTAGGCATCTGACAAAACAGACCATCACTTCAGGAAACTTTTGTTCTAATCAATGCATTTGTCTTTAAAGTGCCAAAAGACAGGTTTCCCGTTCAATAGGCTCAGATCCTACTATGCTAGAAATTGTTTCAAACATCTGTGACTTTAAACACTTCATGATATCTCTTGAGATACAATAGGTTGAAAGATAGTTATATAGAACATATAGATGTTTTGAACTCAATGCTCCTGACACCCAAACTCATCATCTGTTCTTGGGGACAACCATGCGTATAGTGCCATAGTCCTTGGACTATTAGATTGCATTGAGTGAGCATTAAAGTTGCATTTCGTGAGGGTTTTATGTGGGCCCGTATGGTCAGAGATTTACCTTTATGGTCATTTCAGCCAGGAAGATTGCTGTGAAAATGTAGTTGGAGAGTGTGAGGAATATCCGTTCCTATTCAGAAGAAAGATGTTCAGTGTTAACAATCTTGTTTACCAAGCTGTACATGTTTACATATCCAGTAGCTGCTAAATCTATTGTTACTTTGATGCTCAACATTTATTTTTTTTACTAAAGAAGAAACTCCTCCTCAAATGTATTAATAATGAGTTTTGAGTTAAAGACTTTTGTCTTTTCTGACCTTGTTCTTATCTCTACTTAGGACCATGGACAGCTGCAAGTTCTCTTATCTGATGGGATGGGCTATTTAGATCTTTTCCTGTACCACAATGCTACTCATCTGTACAACCTGCTGCCCTTCTCCATATCTCTAGACTCTCTGGCAACATATTTCTCCCTTTACCAGTAATTCTAGAATACATAAATATATCAAATGGAAAGTAAGAGGAATAAGAAACGGCATGTGGGAGGAGCTGCAGTGCACACCAGAAGACCTTGCCTACATTGAAGGCCTGTTGATAGTGTTTCAAGTTTGAAAAGCATTATTTTTGTGACATAGGTTAGAAGGAAACAGCTCTTGAGAGGGGAGGAGAATCTAGAAGCTACCCTTCATATCCACTTCCCTTTGAATTAAATCTATTGTTTGCCAGATATTGGTTCCATGTTCCATAATAGGGCACATAATACAACAGAGATGTAAGCATCCTGTCAAATGTCACATGTGGTTTCTTCTTTTCTCTCCAAGCAATGGGAAGTTCTAAGAAGCTGCTATAGGGAAAGCAGCAGCAAACACTGATACTTTCATTAAGAAGATAATCTGTTCATTTAGAAACATATAGATTGAAAGGAGATATAAAAAAGTTACACTGAAGTTGTAGAAGGTTAGATCAAATCCTTCATTCCAACAAGGGCAGAACCATTGGCAAAATCCTGTTGTTTGTGTAGTAAATTCCACTAAAATAGGACCACTGAATCATCAGGGATTTGATAAATCAAATTCCCCATAAATTTCATTAATTCAACTGGATATACAGTACTCTAGTTGTCATTTACTATGCTCTAGTAAGCTGCAGTTAGATTGATTCAGTGGGCCTACTCTAGTTCACTTTACTATGCTAAGCAACCAGATTTTGGCCATTGAACCAACAGGACATATGTAAATGTTGAATTCATTATTCTCATTTTGATTCATTCATGGATCTAATCTAGATTTAGACTCACCAAGGTTACCTTGAAAACAATTATCAATCCAAGTCCTAAAGCTGAGGCATCTATGAGCACATGAAGCCAAATCATTTTTTAAGTTGCCTTTGCACAGCAGGGCCATAGCCAGGATTCTAGATTTGGAGTGAGTATTTTTTCAGGAGGGGCAACAATGTCTCTCTCTCTCTCTCTCTCTCTCTCTCTCTCTCACACACACACACACACACACACACACACACACACACACACACACACACACACACACACACACACACACACACACACACACACACACACACACAACATTGGCATCCCGGGATGGGTTGGGCGGGGGGCAGGCAGGCTGTGAGCTCAGGACGAATTTTGCGTGCCCCACCCCCAGCTATGGCCCTGTTCCACAGCTAACAAACCCCAAGCCAACTAATCTTCCTTTGGTCCCTACAGTAGTCAGTGATCCTCAGGGAAGTTTTACATTGTCCTCCTGCTGATTTATTTGCTGGAACAAACTGCCCAACTGTGAACTGTCCCACCACGAACAGTCCTACCCTGGGAGCTATTTAGCACTACAGCAAGAAGCAAACACCTAAAATGTTTTGTTATAAAATATATGGTTTGACAGTGGTGGTGGTATGAAGAGGAACATGGCAACCAATGTTTACATTATTTATACATACAGTAAAACACAGGATAACAATTGGATCAGATAACGCTAAAATCGCATAACGTTAAGTAATCTGGGGAGGAGAATTGGATTGAGTAACGTTAAGGTCATATGGGATGGATCAGATAACAACCGCTAAAGCCTGTGCGGTTACAATGTATCTCTATGGAGCTTTAACGTTATCCGATCCATCCCATAGAATTTTAACATGGATCGGATAACACTAAAAATCAGATAACACCAAGACTTGTGGAACCAAGTCTTAGCGTTATCCGGTGTTTTACTGTACTGTACGTCCAAGATGTGAATCCACAAAATGACTTATAGTCCTTATCTAATCAATTCTAGTAATACGTTCATCATCATTATTCTTCCCGTTTAATTGAAAGATCTGGAAAAGACTGAGGATAACTTTATTGTCCACAGTTTGGCTAATGAGTCCACAAAAATCTAAGGATCCTCTGTGAATGTTATTATGAGTGATTAATAACTTGTGATAACCAAAGTAACTAACAGAAGTTACACTTTATAATAAAGTATAAAGATATTTAACTGTATGTCAATTCTCTTAGTTATGCCAAGAGAAAGAAAACACTTAACATAAAATGTAACTGAAAACCCAAACATGCTAGATCATGATTTACAGAGAGTGACTCAGGAATCAATCAGTAGCCACTTTTAGACTAGATAGCCACTTTCTGTAATTAATCACATCTTCCAGGCTCTGGCAATGACCACTCAAGTTTTACATAGACACAAATGATGGCTTGATCAGATCAGCAGCAAGTGTGCCATGCTGACAAGAGAGCAGGGTAAGGCTCTGCTTTAAGGTCTGCAGCCAGAATCTGAATGGCGGGCAGAAGAGGTCAGTGAATATTGGACTCCTTGACATGAAGCACGTGGCAGTTTTCAATCATGATCTCCACAGGCCACAGACAGAGCTTCCAGAAAGAGATTTCGCACTGTCTAGAGATAAAGCAGCCTCCCTCCATCTACCATGGAAGTGACAGGCTAGCTGGATGTGAGAGAGCAATGGAATTGGCTTGAGGCAGCTAGAAAAGCCACATCTCTGGAAGGCAAATAATTATTTGAGACAACTGAAGCTCAAATAATATCTATTTTGGTTTCTAGGCAAGAGATGTTAGTGTGCAGCTCTGGCTCCCTCTTGGTATATTACACTCCCCCCTCCTCCCTGCACTTCTTGAAAGGACTTTTGATGTCCCCTGCCAAGGCATGATTCATGCACCAGATCCTCTTTTATCCTGCCTGCGCAATTTATTTCCATGGTTAATATGCTCCCATGCTCTTTCATTCTGGGACTCTCAAGACTCTTAACACTTGTATCTCAAGCCTTTCTAGCTGAGTCAAAGCTTATTTGCTTCCCGCTTTCTGATATTCTTCCCTAATCCATCTTGTGGTTCTCATTTATTTCCCCCGTTTCCCACAATATCATTGTTTCATCCACCTCACTCCTGCTCTGACACTTCCACTTTTAATTATTTTAACATTTTTATTGTCCATTTCGCATCCTCAGCTGAAGTTTACAACCACCTACAGATCTAGGTTTTGTTCCTGAAGTTGTTTCCTGAAGCAAAATCAATATCTTCCTGATTCTCACTTGTATCTTACATGGTTTTTGGTTGGCATTAAATAATTTCTCATGAACTTTCATGATTTGTCAGTTGCCCTGTGCTCTTACCGTTTGTGTTCTGAAATCCTTCTATTATTCCCGTTTTTGTTGTTGTTCAGTCACACAGTCGATTCCGACTCTTTGTGACCCCATGGACCACTGTCCGCCAGGTACTTCTGTCCTCCACCATCCTCCTCAACTCACTCAGCTTTGTGCCCATTGTGTCTACTTCTTTTGCCCTCCACCCTTCCCAGCATCAAGGCTTTCTCAAGTGAATCCTCTTTTCTCATTTGATGTCCAAAGTACTTTAGCTTCATCTTTACTATTTGACCTTCTAATGAGCAGTCAGGGTTGATTTCTTCTAATATCGACCTATTTCTTCTCCTCGCTGTCCAGGGGACTCTCAAAACTCTCCTCCAACACCACATCACAAAGGCATCTATTCTTCTGCGCTCAGCTTTCTTTATGGTCCAGCTCTCACAACCATACATTGCCACCGGAAATACCATTGCTCTGACTATATGAATTTTTGTTTGCAATATGATGTCTCTACTTTTCACTATGTTCCCCAGGTTTCTCATCGCTTGCCTCCTAAGAATCAGTCGCCTTTTTATTTCATGGCTGCAATCACCATCTGCAGTGAGCTTTGATCCTAAGAAAGTAAAATCTGTCACTGCTTCTACTTCTTCCCCATCTATTTTCCAGGGACTGATAGGGCCTGTTGCCATGATCTTGGTTTTCTTGATAATGAGTCTCAAGCCAGCGTTTGCACTTTCTTCTTTCAACCTAATCAGGAGCTTTTTAAAGTCCTCCTCACTTTCTGCCATTAGGGTGGTATCATCTGCATATCTCAAATTGTTGATGTTTCTCCCAGCAATTTTGATCCCAAATTGTGATTCCTCCATCCCTGCATTGCACAGTATGTGCTCTGTGTATAAGTTGAATAAGCAGGGTGACAAAATGCAGCCTTGTCTTACTCCTTTTCATATTCCAAACCACTCTATCATTTTGTATTCTGTCCTAACCGTTGCTTCTTGATTCATGTACAGGTTTCTCATGAGGCATATAAGGTGTTCTGGTATTCCCATCATTTTAATTACTTGCCACATTTTGTTGTGGTCCACACAGTCAAAGGCCTTAGTGTAGTCAATGAAACAGAAGTAGACTTGTTTCTGATATTCCTTTGTTTTTTCCATGATCCAATGTATGTTGGCAATGTGGTCTCTAGTCTCCCTGCCTCTTCGGAACCCCACCTGCACTTCTGGTAATTCTCTCTCCACATGCTGCTGCAGTCTATCCTGTATTATCGTGAGCATCACCTTGCAAGCCTGTGGGATGAGCGCAATTGTTTGATAATTTGAACATTCTTTTGCATTACCCTTTTTGGGGATTGGAACCTATACTGATCTTTTCCAATCCTGTGGCCATTGTTGTGTTTTCCAAATCTGCTGGCATACAGAATGTAATAATTTGATTCCATCGTCTTTTATGGCTTTAAAAGTTCAACATGGATAACAGCATCTCCACTGGCTTTGTTGTTTGCAGTGTTTTTCAGGGCCTTTCTGACTTCACTCTAAAGGATGTCTGGCTCAAGTTCAATTTCCTCATCATTGTTATTATCAGGAATGTTGAGGTCCTTTTTGTAGAGTTCCTCTGTGTACTCTTTCTATCTTTTCTTAATCTCTTCTGCATCAGGTATCTCCTTGCCATCTTTGTCCCTTATCATGGTCATTTTTGCTTTAAACGTTCCCTTAATTTCCCCAATTTTTTGGAAAAGATTTCTAGTCCTGCCTCTTGTGTTGTTTTCTTCTATTTCCTTGCACTGTTCACTCAGGTAGATTTCCTTATCTCTCCTTGCTTTTCTTTGAAATTCTGTATTCAAGTGATTGTATTTTTTTCCTTTCTCCTTTGCCTTTTGCGTCCCTTCTTTCCTCTGCTATTTTAAGAGCCTCATCGGACAACCACTTCGCTTTCTTACACTTCTTTTCTTTTGGTATGGTTTTCCTTGCTGCCCCCTGCATGATGTCCCACATCTCTGTCCATAATTCTTCTGGCACTCTGTCTATCTGGTCCAAGCCATTGAATCTGTTCCACACCTCCACTGTGTATTCCTTAGGGATGTTGTCTAGGTCATATCTATCTGGCCTAATTGTTTTCCCTATGTTCTTTAGTCTAAGTCTGAATTGTGCGATCAGTGTGATCTGAGCCACAATCTGCTCCTGGTCTTGTTTTTGCTGACTGTATGGAGGTTCTCCATCTTTGGCTACAGAGTATGTAATCAATCTGGTTTTGATGTTGGCCATCTGGTGATGTCCATGTGAAAAGTCTCCTCTTGTGTTGCTGGAAGAGAGTGTTTGCTATGACCAGTGCGTTATCTTGGCAGAACTCTATCAGTCTTTGGCCTGCTTCATTCTGTGTCCCTATAAATGGCTAATTCTGAACACAGTAAATTTTCTCTAGTTCTTTAGCAGTGTCCTGCATGCAAAGAACAGCAGCTAAACTCAACCAAACCAGATGTCAGTCTGTTCTTTAGGGTTCATTTTTAAATGTGTGCAACAGTTTCCTAACATCCTCCTAACAATATGTACTTGGGGTGGTGGTGGTGGGGTAGCTCTTGTACATCCAAATCACTCATGTAAGATTCGTTGGAAAGAAAAGTTAATATAGAGCAGCATCAATCTTTTCTCATTAAAAGGGTGTTCTTTCTTTAATAGCTTCAAGCGGATACATAAGAAACCTTGCCTCATAAATGTCAGAAAACACTCAGTCTTAATAAAGACCACATTTAATGAACTAGCACATACATTCAGGATTTTTTGGGGAAGGGAAAATAAGCCATGAAAAGGCGGTGACTTCTATTTATTTCATGCTACAGCCCTGTATAAACCAACACTTTCAAGACAATCTTCTACCCACTTAAGGTAGCACTGAGTAACCTGTATTCCTGGGGTCGGCCCAGGCCTTGCCTAATGTCAGACATTCTCTGAAAGCTATCAATTTAGACTGATCTGTCCCTTCCCGGGCCTTCAGTGGGTACAGGAAAAGGCAAAGAGAGAGACTGAAAAAGAGAGGAGTGGAAAGGAAAGTGATAGAAAGGAAAGAGATAGAAGGGAGGCCTGGCTGGTTTGTACTCCTGCATCATCTACTGCTGTAGACTACTATCATATGATCCACCATCTCATTATCCCTCAGGGAACATAGCACTCAATAAGAAACTGATTTCCCACCTCAGACTTACATCAAATGTGGTTTAGTAACAGTGAAGATTACAAACGATTTGAAGGCACTCCACTGAAGGACTACAGAATATACGCTCTGCTCTTGGACATGACCCAGGGAACACAGAAGCTTTGGGGGACACAGATGACTGTGCGAGACTGATTCATGCATGCTTATTTGAAAACGAACCCCACATAGTTTAAAAGAGGCTTATCCCTGAGCAAACCCATTAGATTTTGTAAACTTAATTTTTGTCGCAGCTGCTTCTACTATTTTCAACTTGCTTTTAAAACGCCAGTATCCCTACCATATCTTACTCCACTTTTAAAAACATCACTTTGACAGGCTGATACTGGAAGACATGCTGCCAAAATTATGATGAGGCAGGATTAAAATGTGTGAAGCTGTGTTTACAGATTTTCAAATAATGCACTGTGTTTTAAGTTGCCATGTCTGTGGCTACAGTTGCTGGCTTGAATCCTGAAAGAGACATGCCCGCCACAATAACATTTAATATTTGTACATGAATCTCTCATTGACTATGCAGCTTATGTGGCTACCTTCTATTCAAAATACACAATTTCAGCTGCTAGTAAACAGAATTAATAAAAGCATTTTCGTGGTCACTTCTGCCATTTTGTATCCAAATTTCATACAATTCCTCCTCCCAGAGTACCCAATGGGTTAGGATTGGGTTTTTTCCCCTTAATAACAAACTGTCTCACCAAACTTGTATTTAAAATTAAAAGTTTAAATCCATATACTGTACATTATATCCAAAGACGATCTCCGAAACTCGTAAGAATAAAATTTATTTATTTCATCTGACTTAACCACAATCCTCACCCCGCCCTACTTTTGCTCTGGATTTAAGTTACAAGAAAATAAGGGCATACAGTTAGTGCCTGAATAAATGTTGGCAGTGTCAGAGATGTGATCTAAAGGAGATGATGAGTGGGTGATGGTGTTTTTTCTCCTTTTTGCTTTTTCTAAAACTGCTACCTTAAGCACACTTACAAGGATGTAAGCCTCATTGAACTCGGTGGGACTTATCTCCAAGTAAACATGCATAGGATCAGGCAGCAAGAAACTGAAATAAAATAACAAAACAATGGGATTAGTGTGCTTTTCTGGCAGGGATTTGATTGACAGATGCTGTGGCGACAAAAATCTGGCTTTGGGGAGAAAACCCATCACAAATCTATCAACAGAAATGCTGCAGTGAAGTGGAACAATTGATGTTTGTTCCCATTAAAACAAATATGAAAAAATGGAAGGAGAAAGAGGAGTGCAAAGGCAACTATTCCTTTTTCCTCCCATTCTTCTTTCCTCCAGCTTGAATGGCAACATGGGACAGATGGAAAGACCAAAACTCAGCATTACACCAAGGAAGCAAACAACAACAAGAACAAGAAGAACAACAAGAACAACAAGATAGCCATATACTGGAGAGGAAAATTGTGACAGATGCCATAGCCATGTCAAATATTAAAACATGCTGATTCCACCTTGGGAAACAGGATGCAGAAAAGGGGGGAGAAATGTGGAATATATATATATTTTAAAAGACTATGTCTTGCTATCTTTAACACATGGATGTAGCTCTTGGGCACCAGAATTACAGAAAGCTTTGTAGAGGCAGAACCAATAGCAGTGAGAGTGCTTTTCACCTACTGCTGAGAAAGAGGATTGATTGCTCAACTAACACCATCCAGGTGAAGAACAGAAGACCAAGTCCACAGCCAATCCTAAACAGATGGTGCCTGATCTTTGTATACTGTATTGTCACAATATGTAAGGAGGGAGTGGGCAAGCCTATAAGGATATTGCATCTTGGTACAAACATTAAAGCCAGATGTATATTTATAATGGGAAGACATACAACTAGTAGGGGCTGGAAATTGCTTGAAGGTGGCTGAAGAGCTTTGGATTTCAAGGTGCTTATGCGATCTGATGCTAACACAGCTTGTATGTTGTGTCTGTGACCCCCATAATATAGGGCTGGGGAATAAGCAACCCTGGGGATGGCAACTCCTCTGTATCTCCCACCAGAGATTCTGCAGCAGAAATCCCAGTGAATCTGAACACTAACATGGCATCTGGGAAGCATGTACCCAGCAGAGCTCCTAAGGCAGGGATTCTTAACCTGCAGTCTGTGGGCCGGATGTGGGTCACAGCACCATTTCATGTGCCCCCCACTGCCTCCACCACACCAGGAAGTGCCATGTGATGGAGAAATGGCAAAAAGGCCATCAGGCCCCAGAACTGTCTGAAGGAACATGACCCAGCCCCCGGCTTTAAAAGGTTGAAAACTCCTGTCTTAAGGTTTTGCTGACAGTGGCGATATTGTTACTGGCAGAAACAATACAGGAGCCATGTGGTGTAAAGGGGCATAGACGTTGCTCACTTCTATCATAATGTATGCTCAACCACACATCTATCTATTTAGAGAGATACAGAGGAGGAGGGTTGAGATTTTATGACAATACTCTGTCTGTAAGTCCCTCCTTGCTGAGTAGGGTTCTTCTCTCCATCCATATCTTTTGTGAAAGGTTACACATGTGCCAGAGTGAAGAGAACGGAGTTCTGCATGTCAGTCCAAAAGTGTTTTCTCTTTTATTTCAGCTCAATCCATTTCGTATTACAGTAATACCTCGGATAACGCTAAGACTTGGTTCCACAAGTCTTGGTGTTATCCGATTTTTAGTGTTATCCGATGCATGTTAAAATCCTATGGGATGTATTGGATAACGTTAAAGCTCCATAGAGATACATTGTAACTGCACAGGCTTTAGCGGTTGTTATTCGATACATCCCATAGGACCTTAACGTTATTCGATCCAATTCTCCTCCCCAGATTACTTAACGTTATGCGATTTTAGTGTTATCGGAGGTAAACGTTATCCGAGGTGTTACTGTACTTTTCACAACCCAGGAAGTATAGACACACACTTTCAGTGGTAAAATAATGGTATGCATCTGGTGAATGGCTGCAGTTTCTGTTAGAATAGTCCTTTCTTCCTCAACCCTTTTTCCAAGGGAACTGAATTTTTGGTCTCACCAGGACTGTAGCCGGGGGGTGGGGTGGGGCAAAAACCCTCCTGACCTAACAGGCTGTCCCCCACCCCACCCAGTGATGCCAATGTTATATATGCGAGTGTGACATTGTTGCTCCTCCTGAAAATTTTTTGCCCCTCCTCAAATTTTTTTTTGCCCCCCTTCTCAAATCTAGAATCCTGGCTACAGACCTGGATCTCACAAATGATTGAAGGGAGAGGGAAAGAAAGCCAGAATTGTAGTGGCACTGGATATGGAAATATGTTGCTGAATTTTGACCAGAATTTGTAAAACATTGACCAATGTTTGTGAAAACTACATGAGAATTATAATCTCCAGGGTGTTAGAGGGATGGTTTCATTAGTGCCGTAGATCAGTGATGGCTAGTTTTAGCACTCCAAGTGTTCTTGGACTTCAATTCCCAGAAGCCCTGATCAGCAGGAGTGCTGACTTGGGCTTCTGATAATTGAAGTCCAAGAACACCTGGAGTGCCAAGGTTAGCCATCACTGCCATAGATAATAAAGAGCCAGATAAGGTGTGCACAGGCACCTGTTCTGATCTCTCAGTAATATGAATCAAAGTACTGTACTGTAATTTAACTTAGTTTGTATTTATTCTCTTTTATGCCATTTGGGGGAACTGCAGTGGCTTAGCGGTTAAGATGATGAACTTCATGAGCAGAAGGTCGGCAGTTCGAGAACTGAGTGCAGCATGACAGAGTGAGCTCCTGTCTCTGTCCCAGCTCCTGCCAACCGAGCAGTTCAAAAGCAAGAAATTGCAACTAGATAAACAGGTACCACTTCAGTGGGAAGGTAAACAGTGTTCCATGTCCAGTCATGCAGCCACATGTCCATGGAAATGTCTGCAGAAGCAGACAGCACTGGCTCTTTGGCTGTAAATGGAGATGAGCACTGAACCCTAGAGTCGGATACGAGTGGCTTTCAAGCAAGGGCAACCTTTACCTTACCTACGCCATCAGATTTGCCTTGCCCCCTTCTGGTAAACAGACCAATGCTTACAGCAGACACTGATAAATAGCCAGCATTTGCTAGATCTTCTTTGACAAGGTGATAAATATTACCAGGTACTACTCACTGCACTGTGTGGATCAATTTTGGGACGTTCCATTGCGATAGTGATACAGTTCAGGAAAATTATGACCAAGACAATATGATCAAACATCTTGTGGCTGATGATTTTATTGCATATCAGACGGAATCTAGGGGAAGAAGAAGAGACAAGACAGAAAGGATTTCCAGTAACACATCCTGTACATTGGGACTGTTGTCCCTTGTTCCAAAACAGATGCTTATAACAATCCTCCTTCTGTTCCCTGTGAAGCTGGAACCACAGCTAGTATTAGACGGAATCTCAGCTAGCACTTGTGTCTCTGTGTTTTTCATTAGACGAAAATTGCAATTATTATTAATTGTTTGGGAACAAAGGTTTCTTGAGAAACACAAGAATTCTCTCAGACTTCTGCTCCTCACAAAGCTTCCTTCAACGAATTTCTCTCTCATGTCTAAAAAAAACCCCTTTGCCCTCAGAAACATTGCTTTTAAAAAAGCAACAGGATTGACTTGCTATAACCTATTTATTCCCAAGCTGTGTGCCACGAGATCGGCCAGCGTGTCATGAAAATTCAGCCTCAATTATTTTATTATTTCTCTCTTGTGAACTCCAAAAAGCCAACCACAGGGAAAGTTGCTCATGGCATTGTCCTGCTCATTTCGTCTCTCCACCCCGGCCATTTCCCCAGCATCTACTGCTGGTGGCAAGTAATCCATTTTTCTGTAGTGTCTGCATTGATTGCAGTGGGACCCTCCATTCCCTACTGATGGAGAGATGCAGCAGCATGATCTACTCAAAACCACCCGCAATGTCTCAGTATGAGCCCCTGGTGTGCCCTTGTTGCCTCCCAATCAAAGGCACTGGCAGATTAATTAACCTTGCAAAAGTATGGTGTGTGGTCAAAATGAGATCCTTTGAGAAAGAACCATTCCTTCCCTTTAAAAAACACAACTTTTGAGTGAGGGCAGTTTTACTTTTAAGACGGGACTTCTAATTTACCAGGGCTCGAGAAAGATTGGTTTTACACAATCCCACTGTAAGTCTCCTGATCCCCCCAAATTTCAAAACAAATGACAGTAATTTGTAGCTCTTCCATAATTAAATCAAAAGGTCGCATGTTTATTTTATGATAAATATCAGGGGGGGGGGGAGAGAGAGAGGGAAAATAGGCATGTTCATAAATATCCCAGTTTAAAAAGTGTGTGAAAGGGATTTGAGCTGATTACCTTTCTTCACCTGAATAGTTTGCTAATGCTAAGAGACCTGCTTTGAGTGGTAGCTATATGTTGACCTAAGACTTATTGTTCATCATCATGACATGTATTTGTACATGTCTGCGAGGAGAGAAACACCAGCTTTGGGACGAGCAATTGAGAAACAGTTACCGATAACTCTCTCTTAGAGTAGTCTTGTCCCAGTATAGTGCTTCTCCCTACTGCTTTACTATTGAAAACCTCCATAGGATATTCAAACCTAGGCATTTCTAACTTTGAATCTAACTCAGTTTCTAGCTGAATAATGGTACTTCTTGACAAAAAACCCCCCGGATAATGAATGAGAAACTTCTTACTAAGTTTTCAACTGGCTATAAACACATTTATGGAAGCCTTTCATGAAAAAGGCTAGGGTGCCAGAAAAACATCACTGGAAGGCCAGACAACCGTGAAGCACATGATAATGTTCCAGTGGCCCTAACTTACTGCAGCTGCTTAGGTATGAATGTCATGACAGCTTCCAAATAAGGGGTGGGTAGTTCCTATTCATATCATTAGTTATGTACGATGACATTTGTGGGATTCTTCTGTCATCACAGGAAAGAGATAAAACAGATTATTCTGTTATCGGCATACATGTATTTCCATTGCCACTCGGAGGATTAGATTGGAACAACATTACTTCTTCCCCAGAAAACAGTCTATAGACTGCTTTATATTGAGTCAAACCATTGATCTGCCTTGCTTAGTATTATCTCTAGTGTTTGCTGGTGGCTCTCTAAGGTTTTCAACAAGTGTTTCCCCCAAACATTAGGAAACATAACCTGGGGAAACCAGGAATTGCTTGAGATCTCCTTCTATAGCCTCTTTTGGTAAGCAAAGCATGGATCTGCTGCTGCTATACAGAACTCTTCCTTAATTCCACCCATCAAAGGAATGGTCATCCACAAAAATGCCCAAATGGAATTCTGTCTACTTTTATCTATGATATACCAAATCTAAGAAATCTCCCCAACCATACAACATCCATTTAGAAATATGGGAAATTTCTGCTCTGTTCCAGTATGTTGTGATATTAAACAATGACTATTGCTCTGCTTAAAGAAATCGTATTCTATTATGAAATTTGTACTTCTTGTGGAAGACAGTAGAAAGTCCTAGTTGCCCTAGAGCCAATGGGCAGAATGTAGGGAATAAACAAACAAACGAACAAGAATAGGATGTAGTCTTTTGCAGATGGAGAAGTAGTTTGCTTTAAATTGCCATCATGCATTGATATGATGATCCTCACACATAACTTCGTAATGTTTCTGTTTGTTTTCATAAGAACATTGTGAATCTGCTTCAAGCTAGGTAAGAAAATTAGTTAAAATGCAGTCCTTTCCCAGTAACTGCTTGTCCCAATTATTTATTTATTTTTGCTAAAAGATTTATATTTGTACCTTTTAGAGGACACGGGGCACTTTTGAAGATTCTGAGAGACCTTGGAGATGCCAAAGATCCTCCTGGGATCCTTCATATGTAGGGAAGATGCTCTGCTACTGAGCTATGGTGCCTCTTCAACGCTCTTACCTGTGGTTAAAGCTTGTAGATAACATCCAAAAATGAATTAAACTGATTTCAGAAGTGCTGCTGAGTGCATTGTGAGCAGAAGTTTGGATCTTTCAATTGAGAGCACCTTTTAGGGTTTTTTTTGTTGCTTGGTTTTATCAGCAACAGTTACTTTTACAGTTCTAGAACTGCCGTACTCTATAACCAGTGTTTTTTTTAACCCTAGAGACCTGCCTATCACACTTTCTAATCTAAATCAATCAAATGAATTTGTCTTACTTAGATTGAGGAGCAAAGATGTAGATCGACCAGGAATCTCTTTCTTTGCACCAGACTGGGAGGCGTGCCCTTATCCAAGCCTTCATGCGTTCCTTTTTGCTCTTAAAGGCAGGGGGAGGGAGAGAGAGAGAAAGAAACTCAGAATTTGCACAGTGAGATGTCAGACTCTTACTCTTGACTGACTGCAATGTTCATTTAAAACAACAACAACAGGACCCGGAAAACAGATAGATGAAGAATTCCTGAAGGTATCTTGCGGGTGTGCAGACTGGAGGCTCATCTCCACATGAGACAGCTTGGATGTAAAACAATACATCTGGCCATGTTGTTCACGCTGTGTTGTTAAAGGATGGATTAATAATATCTAACACCAAAGGCAAGCTGCTCCACTTACAGAAGCAGCATAACAAGGTAGGTGGCTAAGAAGAACAGAGATCTGGAGAAATATGCACAGTATCTGTTTAAAGAATCTCCAATTGGGCAGCAGCACTTTAGAAGTGAAGTCACTGGAAAGAAAATGCAGACAGAGCAATTTGGAAAGAATAAATACAATTGTTTCCTCCATCTTAGGTGTTACTAAAACATAAAGATAACAAGATTTTACTCAACATCGAAAATGAATGCAGCATTTTTGGTAGGTTGGCTGGTTGCTTTTAATGAGGAAAGACAGAGTGGCATTTTATTTCATGTTCATTTTATACCAACTGCTCTCAAGAACGCTGCCTGTATATGTTAAAATGGGGCAGATCTGACACATAGGAAATCACCACATCTATAGGTGCATTCATAGCAACAATAGAATATTTAATTTAGGAACTGAGAGACAGAGGGGTGTGGCAGAGGGTGGAGAGTATTTTGGACTATTTGTCCAGGAGCCAAGGGTTCAAAATCCAAATTTAACCACTGAGTAATTTTGGGCAGCTGCTACGTTTCAGTCCTAATATACTTTACAAGGTTGTTGTAAGGATAAAAGAGGGTGAGAGAGCATGTGTGTGTGTTGAACAGCTTGGATGAAAGGTGAGAGATTGCCATTACCTGGATGGTGCTGGAAATAATTATACCCATAGCAGTTCTCACAAAATAAACATAATGTAAGAAAGGGCCCTGCAGACTTGACACAGAAATCAAGCACTGTCGGGAGAAAACCGTCATACACAGTGATGGGCACCAGCAGGTACACACCAGCTCGCCAGAACCGGTAGCAGAAATTCTGGCTGGTCCCACCCATCCAAGTTTTGAAATAAAGTAGTCCTAATTTGGGTGCAACGTAGGGCTTTCCCCCTGGCCACACACCTCATACCATGCCCACAGTGTAGTAGGAAAAATTTTTGGAGCCCACCACTGCTCATACAGTACATCATTACCAGACCGATCATGCCAGGAAATATCTTTTATATATGTGATGCCTATCTCTCAAGCATGATTAGAGGTTTCAGTGACCAATGTTGCCATTTCAACATGTCTAATCTGATTATAAATTGATTCCGTAGAATACGAGAAGCATTCTGATGGACAGTCATTGAGCAGAATGCCCAAATGCACTGAGGAAAATGGCATAATAAAACCATTAAACAAAACTATAATTTTCTTGTTCTATTACACGGCTCAGGTCACAAACATATAAAAATCAGAGTCTGCTGGAAAGCAAATTGAGGCAAGTGAGACAAAACAAATCAAAGAAGTCCTCAAGGGGACAAATGCAAACCTAAAGAGATGTCAAATAATTTAAGCATGTGAATATTAACCATGAGTTGGAAAAAAAACCCAACTTGTATCAGCTTTGAAACATTTGACATTTCTGTTGTTGCCTATTTATCCAGCATTTTCTGGGTATGCAGAGTATGAAAGAAATGTTCATATTTAAAATTAAACTTGTTTCCAGTTAAGTTTCCAGTTCAGATATTAGTATCAGATGTGTGGTCAGGTCAAATTATGCAATTCCCCAGATTCATCCTGCGTAGATGGTGATGATTTGAATGCCCCTTTCTTCGTCACCATCCCTAAATATTTCTATTATAGGCTCAAATTCCAAAGAAACAGACAAATTCAATAGAAAATGATTTCAAAACTACATGATGTTTCAGGAAAAGATCTGTTTAATAGGATATCAGACTTAATCTGACTGCTAATCTGAACTAAGTAGAGCCAATGAATCACTGCAAAATGTGTAAATCACTTTGATTGAGTCAGTCTACTCCAGTCAGGAGAAGGAAATGCAGTCACACATCGAAATGCAATGAAAATTGGGTAGACATTTGGCTCCAGTGCAAATAATCTTGCATTAAGTATCTTCTGTTTAGTTTTTGTTGTTGTTCAGTCACATAGTTGAGTCCAACCTTTTGTGACCCCATGAACCACTGGACACCAGGCACTCCTATTCTCCACCATCTTTCGCAGCCCACTCAGCTCTACCCCCGTTGTGTCAACAATGCCATCTAGCCATCTCATCCTCTGCTGGCTCCTTTTCCTTTTGCCTTCAATCTTTCCCAACATCAAGGCCTTCTCCAGTAAGTCCTCTCTTCTCATTTGGTGTCCAAAGTACTTTAGCTTCATCTTCAATATTTGTCCTTCCAAGGAGCAGTCAGGGTTAATTTCCTTCAGGATCGACTGATTTGATCTCTTTGCTGCCCAGGGGACTCTCAAAATTCTCCTCCAGCACCACATTTCAAAGGCGTCTATTCTTCTGCGCTCAGTCTTCCTTATGGTCGAGCTCTCATAACCATACATTACTACTAGGAATACCATTGCTTTTACTATGCAGACTTTTGTTTGCAGGGTGATGTCTCTACTTCATATTATTTTCCCTAGGTTTCTCATAGCTTGCTTCCCAAGAACTAGCTTTTACTCTTCATCTAATTTATTAAAATATTCTCAAAATTATTTTTTTAAACATTGCAAAATTACTAGAAGGGGAAGGAAATATATAATTTGGCTCCAGCAATTGTTGTGTCATTCAAACAGTTTCCCAAATGCTGGTTTTTGGACTTCAATTCCCAGAAGCCTAAGTCATTTCCCCAAAGCACTGATCAGCCAATGTACTGACTTAGGTTTCTGGGAATTGAAGTCCACCTGTGGGCTGTGTACCCCCTGTTGGTAACCACTGAATTAGTACATGCAGTTGTTGACGACACATTGTTAGGACCATGTTAGACATGATAGCAAGAGATCTTGATGTTTTATAAAACTAAATGCAGCTCTCTTTGTATATGTATGTGTTTGCACATGCGCACACATGTACAAAAACCAGGAAAAAAGCATGGGAATAAGGAGTTTGGATATACAGTACTAAACTACATCTTTGGTTCAAACTGCAGACATGTTTACTGCCCCCCCTTTTTTTAAAAAAATTGAGATATTTTATCAAAAATCTCTCAATAATCACATTTTAAGGCCTTAAGCAATGGAACTTGCATTTTCCCTAGTCTAAACAGGAACTCCAAAAATGCAAAGAACTCTGAGTTTATTCCAAATCAAGTTTGGAAGATTACATTGTTATTACTGTAAGTGTTGCATACCATGAAATCATCCACAACATATGGTGATCCTATGAATGAGCAATCTCCAAAAAGTTCTGTCTTCAACAGCCCTGCTCTGCTCTTCTAAAACTCAAGCCCATGGTTTCCTTTAGAGCAGTGGTTCCCAAAGTGGGGCCCATGCCCCACAGAGGGACTTCAATTCCCAGAAGCCTAAGTCAGCACATTGGCTGATCAGTGCTTTGGAGAATTGATTTAGACAAAAACGTTGTGGTACCTTATAGACTAACTGCTGTACAGTATTTTAATGTGAGCTTTTGTGGATCAAGTCCACTGGCTCTTTAGCTATAAACAGAGATGAGCACTGAACCCTAGAGTTGGTAATGACTGACTTTCGAGGAAGGGCAACCTTTACCTAATAACAGAAGATCCCTGACTGGTATTCAAATTTGATGTCAGGTTTTGTCCTTGCAAGTAGTTCAAGGTCTCCCTTGCTCAAAAGCCAGTCATATCCAACTATTGAGTGCAGTGCTCATCTCCATTTACAGCCAAAGAGCCAGTGCTGCCTGTATTTGCAGATATATACATGGTCATATGGCAGGCATGACTAGATCACTCATGATGTAGGCTCTGCCCACGATGTAGGCTCTGCCCACGACGTAGGCCCCGCCCATGACATAGGCTCCACCCATGACATAGGCTCCACCCACAGTGTGGTAGCAATTTTTTTTGCTGCCCACCACTGGTTGCATTTGATGATCTCTTCATTTGATGATTGAACCAATGTATTCAAAAACCTTTCACTATTTCAATTTCTTCATTGTCAACATCAAAGCAGTGTAGTAGTGATAACTAATGCAGTAAACATTTCTGGTAGTGATAACTTTGGGCTTCTTAATGTTCCACTGAAGTGTTGCTTTGGCACTTCCTTCCTTCAGTTCCACTAAAATTCATTTCAAGTCGTTGCAAATATCTGCCAGTAAGATGTGTCAGCCGTATATCTAAAATTGTTGATGTTTCTTCAATTAATTTTTACACTCCGCCTTCATTTGAATCTAGTTTAGCTTTCTGTATGATATGTTCTGCATAAACTTACAAGGGATAAAATGTACCCTCCTCTGACATACTTGCCTATAGGACAGGGGTTCCCAACCTTTTCAAGCTGGGGCCCAAGTCACGCTCTCTCAGTCAGCTTTGAGGGCCATTTTGTCACAACAGGGGCAGCCATTTTGTTTCTCAAATGCCCTTTGGAGGGGTGGGGGCACATGAAATGGCACCATGGGCTGGATCTGGCCCATGGGCCTTAGGCTGGGAACCCCTCCTATAGGAAATCATTCTGCCTCTCCATATTCTGACCTAATGGTAGTTTCTTGACCATGATACAGGTTATGAATCAGGGCAATCAAGAGCTGAACTACACCTACTTCTTTCAGAACAACCCAAAGTTTCTTGTGATCTCAAAGGCTTTGCTAATTGGATGAATAAATTAAACATATAGTTTGAGGATTATATAGCCAACTACATTTATGTTTAACTTGGTCTTCCAATTAACATTTCTTCAATCGATTTTATTTTATTTTTCACAACACAATAAATTGGTCCAGCTATTCAGAATAACCATCATTCACATTCCCTGAGAGCTCCTACTGAAGATAAAACATCAGTTTGGGAAATGCAATGAAAACTGTAACTTCTAAAAGAGAAACAGAGCCTGTGAAGCATATTACTATTATGGATTATGGCATTACACAATTCTCACAGGGTAAATGATTATTTTAATTTTAAATGCCTGTCACTATGAAGTACTGGGTGTGCACAAAAGAAGAATAAAGATCTGTCTTGCAGAAGGGAGTGCAATTCACCTGTTGTTTCTGTTCACAGAGGGGCATTGCAATATCCAGTCAATGTAATTTTGTATATGTCTACAAAATGGGAACAGGGGAGAAATACACTTGTCTGAAGAGGGTTATTGACTCACTGTTCCACTCTAATATGGCTTATGTGTTTCACGCTTCTGCAAGCTGATACCCTCACTTGGAAACAAAGTGGAAACCTGTGGCAACTTTGAGCACTGGAGGAATATGTTTGAATCACTGAGTCCCTGGTAGCTATGTCACCAGGAACTGCTAAAAAGGCAATATTGTACCTTATTTATTTATTTATTTATTTATTTATTTATTTATATTTATCCACCGCCCTCTTCACCGAGGTGACTCAGGGCGGTTTACACATCATAAAAATCACAACAACAAATAAATAAATAAAGACCATCCCCTAAAAAACTTGAAATTTAACACTATAAAAGATTTAAAAAATTAAAATCTTAAAACATTTAAAAGGTCGCCAAGTTACAGTAATGATCACAGTTTACAGTTGAGGGAGAGAGGGGGCTCAAACTAACCAGCGAGCTGGGGTCATTGTGCAGCCCATACCCCATACTTGCCCCACCAGCCATGTTTTTAAGTTCTTCCTAAAAGGAAGCAACTCTGTCTGGAGTCATAACTCAATTGGCAGGAAGTTCCATAGGGCCAGAGTGGACACAGAGAGGGCCCACTTTCTGGTGCCAGAGAGATGCGCCTCTCTGGCTGATGGAACAACTAGAGAGCCTCTCTGGTCTGCTCTGGTGGGACGGACAGATGCCTCTCTGGTCTGCTCTGGTGGGACGGACAGCCCGTGGAGATCCAATTGATGCAGTGGAAGTCCTATCCAGGTGCCTGGAGGCTGTCAGGGTCTGGATGGGGGACAACGGGCTACAACTGAATCCCGGCAAGACTGAGTGGCTATGGGTAAGGGGTCCTGCGCTATCTCGGGAGTTACCATCTTTGGTTCTGGATGGGGCAGTTTTGCCCCAAACAGACCTGGTGCGTAATCTGGGGGTCCTCTTGGACTCACGACTACTGCTCGAGGAGCAGGTGGCAGCCGTGGCCAGGAGGGCTTTTGCACAACTTCGTGTAATACGCCAGCTACGCCCACTCCTAGACCGGGATTCCTTGCTCATGATCACACATGCTTTGGTCACCTCCAGACTTGATTACTGTAATGCGCTCTACATGGGGCTGCCCTTGGTGACCATTCGGAGGCTGCAGCTGGTCCAGAATGCGGCTGCTCGGGTAGTGATGGGGTGCGGGCGTTATGCTCGTGCCTCACCACTGCTTCGGGAGCTGCACTGGTTGCCAGTATGTCTCCGGGTGCAATTCAAGGTGCTGGTTATTACCTTTAAAGCCCTACATGGTAGTGGGCCAGGATACTTAAGAGACCGCATCGTCCCAAGGACATCTGTCCGTCCCACCAGGGCGGATCGGAGAGGCTCTCTTATCATTCCATCGGCTAGAGAGGCGCATCTCTCTAGCACCAGAAAGAGGGCCTTCTCCGTGGCCGCCCCGGCCCTTTGGAACCTCCTGCCAACTGAGTTACGTCTACAGACAGAGCTCCTGTCCTTTCGGAAGGGCCTTAAAACCTGGCTGGCAGGGCAGGTGTGGGGCTCCAGGAATTTGGGGTCCCATGTTGGGTGGCTGATATGATGGGACAGCCACCCCTCCCTCACTCTTTTAAACTTTTAAAATCTTTTTAAACCTTTTAACCTTTTTAAATCTTTTAGATTTTTGGAAATTCAGCGTTTAATTCTTTTTTAATTGACTTTTAAGTAATTTATGAACCTTAAGGTTTTAATTTATGAATTTCTGTAAGCCGCCTAGAGTCAGGTTCGCCTGATTGGGGCGGGATAATAAATCTAAATAAATAAATAAATTCTTGGGGTGAGGCAGTCTCTTAAGTATCCTGGCCCACTACCATCTTGTATAATGTGCTGCCATAATATAGCCTGGATGTTCCAGACACACGAATAACCAAAGCCAGATTATCTCTTGAGAACTGGGCACAGTTGATATGTAAGGCAAAGTTGTTGAAAGGCACTTGATGCCATAATGTATTCATTGCAAATTTGGACCCACTACGTCTGCACGCTTCTAATATGATCTTCAAGGTCAATGCAGTCTCAGCCAAAATCAAGTAATTGCCTCCATCATGAGTCAGTAAACCATTTACCTATTGTACTTGATCTTTTTTTTTTTTGCCTGCGCTGGTTAATTAAAACAAATGTACAACCAATACAAGCTCTGTTTGGCATTTGGAATCTTATTTGGAACCTTACTTTTACAAACACAAGGAATTTTGACAACCCCCCCCCCCCCAAGAAAGCAACCAGAGGTAGCTATGTTATTGAAAACTGGGAAGGACTGCCATCCTGTCCATCTCAAACACAAGCTGCACCCGTACAGCATAGAACCACTACGTCTGAGTACTTCTAAAACTAGGTTTTTTGGACAGTCAAAAATTGGATCTGTCAGGGTAACTGAACATAACAGGTGAAAGTGAGAGCAAAGCAGCAAGAGAATTTTGCTTTGCCATGAACTCTGCTCATGTACCTCATTAGCATTGATAAAAAGTAGAAAAATGCCACTGTAATGAAATCACTTGGTGACAAACTGAACTCTTGAACAGGAAATCTACCTATAAGCAAATTAGGAACTGTATTCTTGCTCTTCATTTCTTCATCCCATAGTAAAATTTATTATGTGTTTCATGAACAAGCTAATTTTCCACCATAGGGATCTGGTTCACTCCCTACCTCTAATTCCCATATATACTGTACTCTGGTAGATGGTAGAGCATCTAATTCCCAAATACCAGTCAGACTGGCTTCATTAGGCAGGCTTATTTAAAAATGCTATGTCTACTTGAAATCCTAGCTAAAAGGCCTCCCGTGGGACATTTAGTAATAGCCATAAATTTATCCAGATAATTTTCATCTGAATGAGTTCCAAAAAACATCTATTATGATTCAAAGCAGTCTGGTATTTATCTGAAGGCTTTGTGGTTAAAATCAACATGTGTCAGCAACCTAGAATGCCCCTTTACATCCTTTTAGTTCAGTTTTAATGCCAGAGATATTTTGGGTTTGTATAATTGTTTCAAGCCAGTCATTCAAATGAGAGAACAAACAGGGAGGATTGGGGTGGTGGTGTGTGTACTGTGATCCGATTTTCCATTCAATAGGACTTGGCTAAACATCTGCTTAGCCTCAGACCTAGCAAGGTACAAACTGAGACAGTGAAATTAACACATAGGTGTAGGATTTTATATCAAGAGTGCTGAGCTATCTCAGAGGAAGACAACCCACATTCACGTCCCATATTATGCACAGTGTTTTTAAACAGTCCTTCTAACCCAACTCATGAAGATTCTTTTTCAAAGGCCAGAAACACTTGCTTTCAATCAGCTTGATTGCTTCTAGAGTTCACTTTATGTTCCAAGTGATGCCTCAATGATGTTATTCAAACCCCATCTATTTTAGAAGACACACCTGGTTGGTATGAATAAATAGAAATCTGGAGGAATTAAACACTGTAATAAATATATTTAATAGTAAACACTGTGAGGAAAATTGACACTGTACTAAAACAGGGATTCTCAACCTGCGGCCCATAGACTGGGTGTGGCCCACAGCGCCATTTCATGTGGCTCACCACCACCACGCCAGGAAGTGCCATGTAGTGGAGGAAGAGCAAAATGCCCGTCTGGCCCCCAAAGCTGTCTAAGGGCGTGTGACCTGGCCCCTGGCTTTAAAAGGCTGAGAATTCCTGTGCTAAAATAAGCTAAAGCTTTGACACATCAGCTGTGAATATATGTATCCAAGAGGAATGCTGGATAGATCAAATGTGTTTCATTCCCTCTGATATCAACCTCTGTCTTACTTACAAAGGACATTGGGAGATTTCCCTGACTGAGAACCTCCAACAGTATTACTGTGCATTCAAAGCTAGTGAAGGGCACTGACAGGGAGAGTTCTGACATTAAAGTGTGACCCAAAATTACTGAGGCTGTTCCTCTCTTCTTATAATACATATAAAATAAGAGGACTTGCTGGTAAGTTTTTAAAATATATATATATACAGTATATATAAATTTATCAGCAAGTCCTCTTTTATATATATGATTTCTTTTGAGATCAACCTATTTGTTCTCTTTGCTGTCCCGGGTACTCTCAAATTTCTCCTCCAACACCACATCTCAAAGGCATCTATTCTTCTGTGCTCAGCTTTCCTTAAAGTACAGCTCTCATAACCATACATTACTACCGGAAATATCACTGCTTTGACTATGTGGACTTTTGTTTGCAAGGTGATGTCTCTACTTTTCATAATATTCCCTAGGTTTCTCATAGTTTGTCTCCCAATCATGGCTGCAATTTCCATCTGCAGTGATCTTGGATCCTAAGAAAGTAAAGTCTGTCACTGCTTCTACTTCTTTCCCATCTATTTTCCAGGGACTGATAGGGCCTGTTGCTATTACAGTAT
The DNA here is from genome assembly GCA_030440675.1 of Furcifer pardalis. NCBI lineage: Eukaryota > Metazoa > Chordata > Lepidosauria > Squamata > Chamaeleonidae > Furcifer > Furcifer pardalis. The sequence continues at coordinate 50,133,877 of CP126893.1, forward strand.
CTTGGTTTTCTTGATGTTGAGTCTCAAGTCAGCTTTTGCACTCTCTTCTTTCAACCTAAGCAGGAGATTCTTTAGGTCTCCTTCACTTTCTGCCATTAGGGTAGAATCATCTGCATATCTCAAATTGTTGATGTTTCTCCCAGTGATCTGAACTCCAACTTCTGTGATTCATCCAGCCCTGCATTGTTTCCCCATGATATTTCAAACCTCTTCTCAAGTTAAAACTCTCAAGCAGAAAGGGGGAGGGGAAGGGGTCAGACACATCAGACCACTGAATTGGGTTTCACTGGCAAATCTATCACAGTTTTTTCAAGCCTCTGTTGTAATTGAGCTTCATTAAATCACTGGGGAGACTAAGTAGCTCACACAAGACATTGTCCAGTGGAGTTCCAGCCTGATATGACTGGATTATTTATTTATTTACTCGAATGTATATACTGCCCTCCTCGCCGGGGCAACCCAGGGCAGTTTACAGCATCATAAAACCAAAACCAATCCAACTTCAAGCTTCCAGTTATAAAAATCTTTAAAATTTTAAAATTATTAAAATTACAATAGTAAATCAAAAATTAAAAGCTAATCTTAAAAATAAAAAGATTAAAAGACTAACAGACGAAGGGAGAGACAGAGCTCAAACTAACCAGTGAACTGAGGCTCATTGTACCATCAGGACCTCATACCTGCCCCACCAGCCATGTTTTTAAGATCTCTCTAAAGGACAGCCTCTCCATCTGGAGTAGATTCATTGATCATTGCTTTCTTTTGTTGATTGACATCTATGATTTCTGTGTTTGGGCTCTGAATTAATGAAATCCTTCCTCCCACCCACTGGACCCAGGTGCATTAGGCTCTCTGTCTATCTCACTGCTAATTCATGAATCATGAAGTAGGCTCTGGCCTACAAACTCCCCATGCCGCAGTCAATTTGCCAGTTGTTACCGAGCTGTAAGACTTGTTCTATGTACGGCCATGTTCCTCCACAGCAACTCTTCAAGAATTTGTTCCTAATTGGTGGAGATGTTTGTGTCATTTTTTTTTACCTGCAATGCAGAGAGAAGAAACAGTCCCCAGAGTCCTTGCGTGCCCCTTCAGGAGCCAACACTGTACAAGGAAGAAAGTCTGCAGGTTTTTATTTGAATAGTCACTTCTTGTCTCTTCTGGGTGCCCAGGGGCCTTGTTCCTTCCTAATGGATGCTCTGTGCAATCTCTCTAACTGCACTTGATGGAGCTAAAGCTGGAAATGCCTGTCAGCATACACCTCGTTTCTTGGTAATCAGCCTGTATTTGTAGTTCCGCATTCTTAAACTGCACAGGAATCTGCATATGTCTAACTATAAAGTCCCACTGCAAAACACAAGGACTTGCTGGTAAGTTAAAATACGGGATGATAAAAGAGTTTTGCCCCACTATAAATTCAAATTGATAATGATTCTGCTCCTGTGTCTATAATTGTCCACTGTTTTTAACCAATGTTTGCTAAATAACCCCTTCCTGCTCAAGGGAAGTGCAAAGTTCATTAGACCATGCCCTCTTTCTGTTTAAAAGATATAAAAAGGCTATTGCTGCTCCCTGAAAGTAATAGGGCTGAAAGAAAGAAAATATTGCCGACCCCTTACCCTACCTCATTGCTGCCTATGAGGAAAAATTGCTGAAACCATATATGCCCCCAGTTTATGGCTTCACAAGCCTTGATATTTTAATGCTTGTGGTTTAAGAAATTTTGCCCCATGAATGCATTTCAGCTCACATGTACCTTTTTCTCCAGGTTACTTGAGGCTTTTCTCAGCTACATGTTTTCGATCCCAATTCCTAGGAATCGGAAGGGATGTGCCATCCAGATGATGCTTGGTATACGCACACTGGAGCAATGCTTAGCATTTAAACACACAAGAATGAAAACTCTCCACTCTTGCCTCTAAGACAGGAAAAGTCATCAAAGCAAAGCAAAAGGCACTAGCTCTTACTTACCAGATTGCCTTCATCATCCATATCATCACATTCAGGCAGGGGATCTTCTAAAAGAAGTTGGGGGACCAGGACCCTGGAGGTTGTTTTGCCATTACAGTCTTGCCTCTCTGAGGCAGAACTGCGGCTACTGTGTATGCTCCCAGTCCGGTAAAGAGAAGGCACCTGCAGGGTATCTTGGAAGTCAAAGGAGCCTTTGGTCTCCAGTGACTCCATGCGGTGAGGTATAGAGCCGTTGATGCTCCCAGTCCGGCTGGACTGCTCTTCGTCAGAGCTTTCCCCTTCCTCCGAACTCTGCTTCCCATCCCCTGAGAGGAGTGACTTGCGTTCTCCGCTTTGATGGCGGCGTTTCAGGCTGGGAGCCCTCCCAATGCTGTTCCAGCTCGACCGACGGCTGTTCCAGCTGCTTCCTGCACTCCAAGGGCTGTGCGGAGAACTCCGGGCACTCATCTGTGAGGAAATGTGACAAAAATATGAAGCACTTAGGTTCATTACCAGTTAGCCATCTTGGACCTGCACTTGATTAGCAAGGCCTCAAGACATCCAATGGGTGGTATCAGTGGGAATTACTACAAAGGAAAGAAGTAGAGAGTAAGAGACACAACTCACGTACTGGGGATTTGAGATCATATGCATGAGGATCCATGGAGATGCTGCTAGCTCTCCGGGAATCATAACCCTGAGCTGCTTCTCCATAGATGGCACTTTTTGGCATGGGCATTGGTGTAGCAGCTGTGTGAATGATGACTGGAGGAGTCAAGCTCTTCTTTAACTCTGGGTGATCACAAAGAGCCATCACTGAGAAAAACAAGGTATATTTAGATCATATCTTATAGGCAGGGAGAGTGAATCCATGTAGTCAGAACATCAGCCATAATTTCTTTGAACATCTGTTCTAGCGGAACTTTTCCTTCTCATCCCTTCCACCCTTCTAAACTGGCCTTCTCAAATTTCTATGTGTGGGAGTTTTAGGTGTTCTCATTTATCCCTGTATGCCAGGAGTTCTCAACCTTTTAAAGCTGGGGCCTGGGTCACACTTCCTCAGACAGCTTCAAGGGGTCAGATGGTCATTTTGCCCTTCCTCCACCACATTATTATTATTATTATTTATTACATTTGTTACCCCGCCCCAATCGGGAGAACCCGACTCTGAGCGGCTTACATCAAAACAAGAAATAAAAACATAGAACATGGCACATGGCGGTGGGGGGGCTACATAGAATGGTGCCACAGGCTGAGAATCCCTGCTGTATGCTTTCTCTTGTTTATTCACAAGTTAAAAAGAGCAACATTCTGTGCCCCCCCCGCCCCACTTCAAGATACCAGCAAAGTCAGTCTCCTTTCTTGTATAGGTGCTTTAATGGCACTCTTAAGAAAGAAACCATTAGGCATGGGGTGGAACATGATTATGTACAACTTTAATTCTTAAAGTTGAGTGGAATGATTAAATGTGACTAGAAGCAATACTGTATTAATCCCTGACTTTAATGGATTACTTCATTAGTAGTATAGACAGTTTTTAACCATGTTTTCCTGATCTTATAATTTGGGAGATGACTAACTCAAATACTATTTTGCTGTCAACTGACAGCTCATGATTTGAAAATCTTCCTTAAAGGCATTATTTAGCAGAATCTCTCCAGCATAAGAGCATATGCCTGCTCACGTTATTGTATTCCATAATAATTTTTTCTTTCCTTGAATCATATATTACCTCAAGAGTTAAGCATTTAGGAAAAACAGTATCTGTTGCTCAAAAACACAATACACCAAACTGAAAGAAGACTTATCCTTGATGGACTAAGATTAGAAGCAATATTGTCACTTACAGGCTGGGGTTGGGAAGTTTCTCTTAAATCCACAGTCTTCTTCCAGATTATGAGGGGAAAGCTCCCCATCAGAATCAGATTTTGTAGCATCACCCTAGAGCAAAATAAAATGCCTCAGCTCCAATAATCCAAAAATCCACTTTCTGAAGAAAAGGGTCCCCTTTCCACCAATAAAACAGTCACTGAAATTGTTACCACAATGGGACACCATCTTCCACAAAATGATGCATGCACATATTTATACCACATCAGTTTTTCAAGGCAGTCCTGTTACAAAAGGGGGAGAGGCAGGCTACACATGATTCAGAAGTAGGTAAAAAGTGGGGTGAGTAGAAACAAACTGTTCAACTCCTTCTGTAGGAATCTCAGATTGAAGCACAGCTAAACCCTGAACAGGCAAAAATATGAACAGATTCATCCCCTTATATACTTTTCCAGAACTTTGAAGCTACTAGTGATGTAAATCTTTCTGTGTGTGTATGGCTGGATGACAGTGGCTGTACATGGGCAGGTACGCAGATATTTTTCTTATAATTGTTTTATTCTATACCTTCCCTCACATTCCAGTTATTCAAATGTGAACATGTGAGCAGAGTAGATTATGATGTATATTCATGATTAAAATGTGAGCTGTTATATACATCTATATTCCCAGCATGTGTATATATGTGGACTTATATAATAGTTCACATTTTAATCATAGATCTGATTAAAGTCTGTTGGACAATGGGAATGCAAGGGAAGATGTTTAATAGAAGAACTATAAGGAGGACAGGCACTGCAATCACATGGATAAGCCCAACTCAAGACCACTGCATGCATTTATTTATTTTTAAACAAGGGTGTGATCAATTTATCTATAGGACAAGTTAATTTATGTAACCTGGTTGAAGGAGTAAGATATAGGCTGAAATCCAGCAGCACATTGCAAGTAGAGTTGGCCCATTAAATCACTGGGGAGATGATGAGTCAACTCCTTCAAAACTTCCATTGATTCAATAGGCCTACTCCAGTTGCAGACCACTATTGGATTTCAGCCATTTTCTGCTCAGTCCAACATACGGTAAATTAAGATAAATGGGCACAGGAGCATGTAGCACTGAGAATGGGCTTCTCTCTGCAAAATCAGAAGATAGGGATCCCTAACTGTAGATGACAGGGAGTTACCACATTAGTCAGCTCATCAATTAGAGTGCTTTTAGGTGACAAAATCTTTCCTCATTTGAAAGCTGGCCCAGAACCTCTTTAAGTTCTGTTACACAATTCACTCACTTGTTAACCTCTACCATTTCCTTCACTGATATGTTTTTAATTAGGCATTATTAACAAAGCCCGTTCAACACTTGAACCAATTTGCTACTACATATGGTGGTTTGAGAGTATAAAATCTGTATTATATAACTGGTCAGGAATTGGGTATTGGAGAGTGATTCCAATCTGTTTTTCTACCTCAAACAAATAAACTCAGTTGAGTTTGATATGGTCTTAGGAGGATGTGAAGACAGCAACAACAAACAAGTCAAGGAAAACTCTATTTCAAGCTAGAATGCTGGGAAAGAAAGGCAGCAACCCGAGCAAAGTACAAAGAAGTCAGCATGTCTGAACTAAGAAGCCCTGGCGTGCCACCTTGATGGCATCTGGTGCTTGGGCAAAATGTGAAATGCAGAACAGGCTCTAGATAGGAGGATAAAGAGCAGATGTGAAAATGATTAGGAGTTTGGTCTGATGAAAGAGTAGAGGACCACATCAGCATAAAGGACCTTTATTTCCCTCCCAATTAAACCTATGTTTATCTGTGCAAATGAGAATATCTACATAATGTATCTCTCTCCAATCAAGTGGAGGATGTTTTGAACGATGTTTTTTTCCATCAAAGAACAGAGAATGCATAAACATGAAATCCTCTACTTCTGCATCTTCATCAGCACCACAAGACCTCAAGTCTTACCCTGAGGCCTTCAGTTATCCAGGGGGAGGGATGTTTAAAAAAGTGTGTGCCTAAAAAGGAGAGTTATTCCATCAAGATGGACTCAAACTAATGAGATCTTGTTATGACCATCTGTAACCATGGTGTGAACTTGGTGGCAGTGAGGAGCTCATTACCTAGTGATGGGATACCACCACCACTCCTGCCTGAATCACTGGACATCAGTAGTTATGAAACAAGACTGAGATGAGCTTTGCCAACAGGCATAATGGAAAATACTTGCCACCTTTAAATGTCAACATTGAGGGAAATGATTAAACATGACTAGAAGCAATAATCTATTAATCCATGACTTTAATATATTAATTCATTAGTAGTTTTAACCACATTTTCCTTGACATGAGAGCTTAAAAATAGATAAGGTAACATTTCATATTGAACCTAATGCCTATTAATTGAATTGTAGAAATACCGGTATATCAGTATTTCATGACAAATGGGTCCTTCAATAGCAGAAGATTATCATTCAAACTATCACTTTTATCAATTTCATATGTCCTCAGATTTATAGAGTATAATTTTAATTGAAACCATCTCTTCTGAAAAGATGGCCAAGCTTAAATACTTGGAATGTAAACAGCTGTGTTCCTCCTTACATCCAGTGCCTTCAACATCACTTTTCCAATTCAGAATTATCTTATTCAATGAGGATAAATGGTCATGTCACTTACATATTCCACAAAGGTCCTTGGTATTTACCAATCTCAAAATTGATGTGGTCCAGTGTATACTTGGTTGGGCAATTCAGCAGGACCTGAAATGACTGTATGGTTTGTCCCGTCTGCTTTTTCCCCTGGCTAATTTCCCCCCACTACTGCTCAAATCTGGTGCTAAAATACCTCACGGAAGTAAGAGATATTTCTATGCAGATATGTGCCTTTCTAGATTTGCTGAACATGCCAATGCAGTGGTGGGATCCAAAAAAAATTACTACCACACTGTGATCATGGTATGGTGGGTATGGCCAGGGGGAAAGCCCTGCATTGCACCTGAATTAGGACTACTTTGTTTCAAAACTTGGATGGGCGAGGCCAGCCAGAATTTCTGCTATCTGTTCTGGTGAACCGGTGCGAACCTGCTGATGCCCACCACTATGCCAATGTAATATATGCTCTTAGATCTTGAATTAGATATGGCTTAGTTTGGGTCACCAGAAAGCTCTGTAACTGTTACAAAGTATTTTGACATATATATCTGAGGGGGAAAAGGGGGTTGTTTCTATCCTCCAGTCTTACCGCAGCAAACCTTATTGTTAGTCCAAAATTAAGCAACCTTGACACAAAACACACGAGCGCTCTTTTATATATACTAAAGCATTAAGTTTAGCTGTAAGCAACAATCACCTAGTAGGATTCCAAATAAAATTATTACGTGGTTTTCCACTCCTAGTTTGCCTTTCTGAATGCAAATGGAGAGGATTTGGGGTGGTGTGTAGAAACTTTATTCCTTTGAAATTGACCACAGGGTACTGAAGATACACTTGGAAAGTAGCATCTGGTCATAGCAGAAATGGCTTTGGATGTGAATCAGGGCAAGCAGTGTTTCCCAAATGCTGGTTTTTGGACTTCAATTCCCAGAAGCCTAAGTCATTTCCCCAAAGCACTGATCAGCCAATGTACTGACTGAGGCTTCTGGGAATTGAAGTCCACTAGTGGGCTGTGTACCCCTTGTTGGGAACCACTGAGGGCAAGGAACCCTGTGGCCTTTCTCATGATTTTGAACCATAGTTTCTATCATGCTTTACCCCAATTTGAGTTTGATGAAAATTATGAGATCATCAGGAGGACCACCAGTTCCTTGGTCCTGATCTAAATGAAAACCATTGCATCTGACACTGAATGGAAATGGATAACATGGGAAAGGTTAAACACATGGTAAATATAGGCTGGGGGGGGGGGAGAGGAAGAATTTGTTATGTCTTTCTTTTCCTAGATATTCAGAAATGAAGACATCAGTAATTTCAGCATCTGGCATATTCATGTTTATACAGTATTATTATTCTGGTTTGTTCTCCTCCTCCTTTTTAAACCTTTGAAGAGGACTCCAGATGTTGTTTCTATCTAGGTTTAACAACATTTTATAAATCTATGAAGTAGTGGGAGGGGTCTGACTTCTGTTACACAATCTACACCAGGCAATTTTATCCAGGGGTTGTGGTAGCATGACGTGGTCTGCTGAATAAATCAGCAGAAGTTTTTCTTCATTTTTTAAAAATCTGGAGTTGTCTCAGTTCTAGTTAATGGCTTTTCCATGATGACAGAGTGCTCCCACACATGAGCATCCACAAAGCAGGCTTGATTTTAGGTCCCATCTGTCTTCGATAGGTTTCTCTAGTCTCTCTCTCTCTTTCTCTCTCTCTCTCTGATAAAGGGAACTGAACTGGACAGGGTCTGTGTGTAAGCCATATGCACAATCATTTTTACTACAATATTTTTCCTCAGAGTTCACTTTAGGGCAATGTTTCAGTGACATGAACAGGACCTGGACTTCAGCAAACACTTCTCTGCCATGGGTATTAACATAACTGGACAAGATGGAATAATAATTGACTCTCCTACAAGTTAGAAACTGAAATCTATGTGCAAAAGAGCAATACTCAGAAAAGTGACTTAGTATGGGAAACACAGTCAAGCGCCAGTGATCTCACTCAGCCAAGTCCTACAGTCATTTTTGCCCTATCCATGAAATGGAGACCACTGATCAAGGAAGACAACTTCAAATGGGACTCCTTTGGCAGGTGTTGGGCTGGGGCAGGCACACAAAACCTTTCAATGAAAAATTGTAGCAGTTAACACTGATGAGGTTCTCCATTATTAGGCAGGTTCTGAATTTCCTCAAAGAAGGAAGAGACTTAAAATCAAGTCTAACTTGACGACAACAATGAGTTCAAAACCAAACAGCTACCATGATGAGAACGACAGCAACAATGTGTTTGTTCACTACACAAAGAGAGATAGGGAGAGAAAGAGAGATAGAAACAACTATCAGACAAGGCTCAGGATGTTCATGCCAAGGTCTTACGTACCACTGACGAGTCGACAGGCAGCTGAATACAGCTTAACTGCCTACTCGCTGCTTCCCGTTTGGTGATTTCCTGAAGTAAAAATGAGGAAGGAAGATAAGGAAAACGGAAAGGAAGGAAGGAAGGAAGGAGGATGTTCACGTTTTTCACATTGCAACATCAAAACTGAGAAAGTGGATCAAAAAAGCAGAGGGAAAGGTTTTGATATAAAATGATGAAAACAAAAAGGGAAGGGTGATGGAAGGGAAAGCCACCCATTGGGGTTAATTTCATATCATGGAGAAGCAGTGGAACAGGTTACGCTACATTTGAGTAATCAGACATTTCCATATCTGCTTTGTGCAAACAATAGATCCAAGACATTTAACACCTCCTGTAGGAGAACCATCCTTACCTTTAAATTAAGAGTTCTGAAGATTTGTATTTATTGCTACTATTTTAACAAATTATCATAAAAATAGTAAGAAGAGTTTTCTTTCACAAGACCCAAATGCTTCTGAAACAGCACACCAGAACAGGTTCCATGGCACCTGAAAAAGCACTTTTGAAACTAAGGGGATGCTGAAAAGTAGTTAGTGGTATAATTATGCACTGTCAAAAAGTAAAGTAAAGTACCAATCCTGCTAGGCAGAACCAAGCTTTGGGCATGCCTAGACATGTTCTTTGAATCTCATTTTTTAACACCTCCACAACTAAATCTTTATTCACCCTGTCACACAAACATCAATGCATGGATTCAATTAACACTGTATTACTATACAATATCAAACATTTGAATAAAGATAAAATAATATGCATCTGCAATGTTCACTTCCTCGCAGCACTGCGGTGGCTTAGTGGTTAAGACGCTGAGCTTGGAGACTAGAAGGTCGGGTTTCGATACCCGAGTGCTGCACGACAGATCTTGGGGACATGAAAGGAGCCTCATTTGGGTGTCCCCTGAGCAGAGTTTCTCCAGCAAAAATCCTTTCAACCCAGAGTAATTTCTGACCCTTCCATGCTGTCTAATTAGGATGGCTTCACATCTTACATGTCAACTGAGACTTAGACAAAGATCCTGTTGAATGTATTTGTTTGCTTCCAAACTAAATATCTAGGCACTGAATGCATTAAAACATTATCCACAGGAAGGCCTTCAGTTATTGATATATGTTTTTTCCCCCTTGTGTTTTTAGTACTCTCAGTTCACAAGGAGGAGAACCCCTCCCAAGGTTCTGGAGTGACTTTGTGTGTCACCTGGACATGAATGCTTGAAAGGCCATTCAAATGTTCATATCAGTTGCTCTGATGCTAAGAAGGAAAAGCTAATTTATGATTTATGGTTTTCCCTGAAAACAACACAGTCTTAATTTAAGCCTCCCATAGAACAGTTACTTTGGGACAAGCTCTTGGAGCTTATATGTGATAAATTATTTAAAACATGGGTCGATTTTATAGTATGTTATTAGATCAACTTGTTCACAGGCACTTCTTTTATATAGTGGCACGCATTATTGAAAAATGAATAATAATTCTACAGTCATTTAATGCTATGGGCGGGATACAGTCGTTAGTCCCAAACCTATATGAATGAAAAGTAGCTGTTAACATTTGTATGTAAGTTTATGTAAATTTCATAGATTCAATTGGTCTACTCTAGATGGGGCTAACAATAAGTACATTCGTCCAATTTAGCTATCATTTTTTAAAATAAAATACCACCTCCACCCCAAGATAATCATTTTATAGTCCTAGGAGTATATAAAATGACTTTTAAAAAAGGTTTTACATGTAAGTTGCAGTGGGAATGTATGTCTACAATTCTTGGAAATAATAATAATAATAATAATAATAATAATAATAATAATAATAATAATAATAATAATAATAATAATAATAATAATAATAATAATAATAATAATAATAATAATAATAATAATAATAATAATAATAATAATAATTTTTATTTATTTATTTATTTCTTTAGATCCCTCTTTTGATTTAAGGAGTTTGATTACCCTGGCTGTACCTTGAATTTCCATCTGTAAATTGAGGGTACAAAGCAGTTAGGAACATCAGAGCTTATATCAGTACTTATTAAAGATACAAACTGTTGTACAAATAAGCAATGCTTTCATATTATTTTCAGTTAAGTCTCTCACACACATACGCATTATTTTCTGTTGATTGCTGTGGTTGGTAATGGATAGGGTTGCCTTACATCCTGGAAAACCAGGATTGTCCTGGATTCAAGGTTGGAAAAATTGTCCTGGCCAGTTCAATAAAAATCATGTTAAAGTCCTGGATTTTTAAAACTTACTGATCGTGTATTATAACACACGATTGAAATAAATTTGAACTCTCGCCATCAAACAAGCGATTTCCTGCCACATTGGAGCTGCAGTATACCTGGAGACAAATTTTAACCTCCTCACCTCACACCACCACCAGATAAGTGTGACCAGTGTGTTTCCTGGAACTGAGGATGTTGACTGCAACTTCTCAGAAATACAACAGATCATCTTATAGTAAGAAGTAACTGTTGTAAATAAATTCATTTATATATTGATATATTTAAGGTGAAAGTGTTTTAAAGCTGTCATTATATTATGTTTATTTTTAGAAAGGCAATTTTGTAGATAACCCGCCCATTTTTGACAAATATACTTCTGTCCTGGTTTTGTGGGAGAGAATTATGGCAACTCTAGTAATGGATGTAACATGGAGGTTTCTAGGGTAATGATGTGAATGTCTCAAAACCATTTGAAGGAAAATCAAAAAAGGGGCCTAAATAAGACAGTATTGTTTCTCTCATATTGCAAATTAAAAAGCAGACTAAGGAGCAAAGCTTTTGCCTACACATGGTTCCTTGCTTTTCCTTTCACGTTAGCCAGCAAATAACTTGGATTGTGGTACTTTCTTTGAGCTCAATCAAACATTAATGATTCACTTTCAAAATCCATGACCTTAAGCCAGAGTTCCCCACTGGTTTGATGTCTTGGCTTGTTCTGAACCTGTTTATCCCATCTAAGAGGGAGAGCTACGCTTAACTAAATATGTCTATATTTGTTTTGTTTTATTTCCTGTCAAATCACATGAAGGGTCGAAAACGGGCTGCATATAAACCTGCCCAATCACTTATGATCTGCTGGACAGGCAGTAGTGGGATGTCCATATTTTTACTACCCCACCGTGATGTCATCACAGTGTGGGCGGAGCTAACATCATGATGTCATGACATTGTGGGTGGAGCCAAAGAAAATAAATAAATAATGATAATAAAATAAAATAAAAACCCACCCACCCACAACACAAGGACAGCAAGGAAGACAGCAAGGAGGCTGTGCATATGCACCAAGCACTGTAGGCCTGCATGCACATCAAGTGCTTGGCACATGCACAGTGGGGGAACCAGTGAAAAGGTAAGCCCCTAAGGTGGTTCCCCCCAAAAGCTGCTACCGGTTCTCCGGGACACTGGGAAAAGTTACTACCGGTTCTGGCGAACTGGTGAGAACCTGTTACATCCCATCGCTGTGGAGAGGCCCTCCTCTGTATCCCACCATCCAGGCCAGTTCTTTGTGTGCACACATGGGGACAGGAGTTCTCAACTGTAGTACCCCAATTGTGAAATGTCCCCCATTGAAGCCTTGAGTGGCATTAACATTGGCATCATTTTGGCACCAAGTCAAAACATACTTATTTATCAGAGCCTTTGAAAGTTGAGGACTGTGGCCTATCCTAGATTGCAATGGTTTAACATAAATATCTTAATGTTGTGCTTTAAACTGTTTTAATTAAAACCGCTTTAAACATCTTATTTTTCTGAAATTGTTTTCTACTGCTCTGTATCTTCTTCTAAGATCCTATGATATATAAATGCTTTAAATAAATGAACGAACAAATCAACTAACAAGTAATTGAATGAATGAACCAACAACAAATGAATGAATAAATGAATGAAATTAGGAAGTGTTGGTTTCAACTTAGAACACTATACCTAAATATGAATGTGCTGAAATGGTCATATTAAGAATTTGAAGTACAGTCAAACCATGCATAAAGAGCGCCTCGCTTAAAGAGTAACTCACTTAAGGAGCAGGATTTTCTCTGAATGTTCGCTTCGCTTGACTAATAAAACCAACCAAAAACTCGCTTAACAAATAAATTGGGGTTCACAATCCCCTACACCAGAAGTCACAATTCGTGATTTACAATGGTGTTTCACTTAAAGAGTAAACTTGATTAAACTCGCTTAAGTAGCAATCCAGTGGAACGCATTATGCTCTTTAAGCGAGGTACAACTGTACTACCAAACTGGCCTGAAAAAACATCAAATAAACCATGAAAACCTAAAAAGATCTCCATTAGGTAGGTTTCCTGACAATAATCATGAGATACAACTTTGGTTTAAGCACAGAACATGACCATAAATGTCACAAATGATGTCAGGAGACAGACAGCAGTTTCCCTTCTGCTGCAGAATTTAGAACCATGCTGTCTTTGAGGTGAAACCTGTCAACTAATTTACAATACACAAGGGACACCCTTTCTCTATAGAACATTTTTTAAGAGAGAGTTTAATGTTTAGAAAAAGTCAACACAAAAGAGGGATGAGAGATGAGCCAGTTTCTAGGAATTGAGAGACAAGTGCAGAGAATATGAGAAGATTACCCATGGGCAAATATTCTCTATAGACAATATTACCCTGAAGCCCCTCAGAAGGAAAGCCTTATTGCTGATAAGAGAACTCACTCACTGGGAACCAAGGTTTGTTTCTTAGACAAATCTTCAAGGCAGACACCTGATAACTCAAGCAGTTGGCAATTTTGTTTTACCAGCGCTACAAGAGTCCTACTCACACTCCTCTTCTTCCATATCTTACAAATGCTGCAAGCAGACATAAAATTGGGAATGAAGACAATTTTTAGTGTGTACACTGAAGGCAAAGCAATACCCTCATGTTGCAGAAAACATCCAACGTATGCTTCTTGTCCTGAGACACCAACTAAGGGCACATGTCTCTGTGCGTTTAAGAACAGACCCATCCCTTCATGGGCATGCCTGATGGTTAGCAACAAGAATGTCCTTCATAGTCAGCTACTAAAATGAACAAGGTGTTTCTAGAGTTGAGGAAAGGCACTTGAGGATCAAAAAGATTAAACCATCAGTAGCACTGAGAAGAGACTTCAGAGGAAGGGGGAGTTGGGGTTGTGTTGGTGGAAATAAAGCTGCCTTTGAGGTGACAAAGGTAAACCTCAATTTTTTGGGGGAAAGAAAGCTGTTGTTGTTGACAGGAACAAATTTACTCATGAGTAGGACTCCTTGCCCACAGGTGGTTGGCTCCTGCTTCTGAGCTACCACCCTCCTAGCTAAGCAACCCAGGATATTAGATGTGTAGATAAGGTAGCGCATAGCCAAATAAACACTCCAGTCATCTTCGGGTAATTTAAAAGTAAGCTAAATTAACATTGAAAGAGCACAGGATCAAATTATTAAAAGATTGGAGAGAGTTGTGTAGAGACCGCAAAAACAGACATGAACTTTACAGCAAATTAAAATTAAACTGGTTTACAAGGATAAAGATTGAGGCTTGTGTCCGAAAATATAGAAAAATATTCAAGAATGGAAGAGACCTGAAAATTTTTGAAAATTAAATTAAGGAAGTAAGGAAAGATTTATAAAAGTTAAAGGGAGAGGTAAGTAAACGATACAAAATACTGAACGATGATGCGAACCCTCAAAAACACTAAAGGAAATTTGGGGAAAGGAGTTGGAAATCAAAATTACAGACCAAGTTTGGAAACATAAATGGACAGCTAGGATAAAGAGAAACATGTCTGTTAGACTTAAGGAACATAATTATAAATTATTTAGGAGATGGTATTTAACCCCAGTAAGATTAAATTTAATCGATCAATTCAAATCAAATAAATATTGGAGGTGTCAAACAGCAATTGGGTCATATAATCATATGTGGTGGGAATGTAATCATATATTCAAAGTCTGGAGAAAATTAGGGGAAGAAATTGTGAATGGAAATGGTTATGTTGGCACCATCCGAGGAAAAAAAGATTTATTGATGACTTTCTCAACCATTGTGAGATTAATGATAGCTAAACAATGGAAAACTATTCCTAATTTTAAGATTGAAGTTCTGGGACAGCAAGGTATGGGACATTACGCTAAATGATAAATTAACGTGTGAGATTAATGTTAAAAAAGGTGTTATTAAATAAAATTAATTTTGGAATACAGTATATAGAAATTCTTTATTGAATATACAATTGAAAAGAATTTTGGGCATAGACCTGCCCAAGAAATTTTGAAATGATAATACAGTAAAACACCGGATAACACTAAAACTTGGTTCCACAAGTCTTGGTGTTATCAGATTTTTAGTGTTATCCGATCCATGTTAAAATCCTATGGGATCCGATGCTCAAAGCATCGGATCAAGAGAGAGTCTTGGCCCCACCTTCTGGGTTTTATCTCCTTACACACGGTCCACCCCCTTTCCATCCCCCTAAATGAATCCAGCCAATGATAATACAGTATGACATGTCCATCACACATTAGGTTTCATTTCTTCCAACAAATAAAGCCAACATGTTTACACATTCCAATCCTACTAAGGTATATGCTAAAGGTTCTCCCACACATGGAAATCTCCATCTTGGATGAGGCTGAACCCAGGGCACAAATCCTGCCCTGACAGTTGTTGTTGCTGTTATTAGGCTGAGGTACAGCCTTTTAAAAATGTAACACCCCCCCTCCCCAAGATGGAACAAACATTTTAAGAAAAAAAGGAGGGTCACATCCTAAATCTGTGTGTGCTGGCGATCTAGGCATTCAATGAATTCTGCTGCTGACCTATATTCTGACTGTAGATATAAAAAGCTAACTTGTTTATGTTCTATGTATTTGTTTTAGACATGGGGGCACCCTATTTGTGTCAGGTGAGGAACCAAATGGATAATTGGCATAATGAGCTATTTTAGCCAATCTTCTAGTATCAACACACTCAATCCCTGAGGGGGGGGGGGGATCCTCTAACAAGACCCAAAAGGTGGGTTTGCCTCCGCTATCTGAAGGAAGAAGAATCAACCACTTCTCCAATGTAAACTTTTGCTCATAGAGCTAGCACAATGACCCTTCTTCCATTATCTAAGGCAAAGACTATGGCATGGAGACATGGGCATGATATCTAGCAGAAGTAATACAAATAAAATGCAACAAGCTGGGGGGGGGGGGTAGATTAGCCAAGACCCCTGGCTAGCTTGTCCTAATGGGCCACAATGACTCTTTGGCAAGGGGAACAAAAGGTAAATAAAAATCCCATGCTGTTTCCCAAAATGGTTTTATATAGTGTAAATGAATATGCTAACCAACAAAATGGCAATCCTGAAAGACTGTTATTCTTCTGTCACACGTACATTAGCAACATAACTTTAACTTATAGCCCCTACTATGAGACGCTGCTGCATAAAGCCAGCTATAATACACATGCTTGAGGTCTCATGCAGAACAATGCCCACTGTAGATCTTCATCCCCTTGACATTTATTGCCTTAAAAATAGCTGTACTTCTGCTACCCTGACAACTGCGTGATAGCTAATTCATAGAAGACACATATCCGTTGTAAATTGGCATGTCGTTATGAAGTGGACACCAATTTCACTTCACAGATTTGCTTTCCATTAGACTGAAGATGGTGGGAGGGAGAGATTCTACTTAATGAAAGATCCAGACTTTGCTTTGTCGCTCCACATCAAACAAAGGGAAAAACTGAATTAATTAAGATGCAAACATGTTTCTCTTTTGCAGCTAGGAAACTATCCATTAAAGTACAACCACAAATGAGGCAGTAAGTTCACTCATTTCTCAACACAGCATGTATATAGAGCAGCTTTTAATTTGGTATGCAAATGCAAACAAAGTTTGGTTCAAAGGTGCCACCATTACATCTGTTTTATCAGATATTCTAGGAATTATGCATTTGCTTTAATGTTAATAATGCTTTAAACTGATGTAAGCTAAAGTCTGGTTTAAACCAGAAGTAAATCTTCACAAATAACTAATTATTAGTAATTAGTTCTTTTCTACAACAAGAGCATAAGTCTGTTACGTTATTGTAATCATGGCTGGCATAAGGACCGAATAGGGAAATGTCCTGCCCCAATATGTTGGTTCCATTACGACCAGAGGAAGAGCGGTTTCACGCCATTTGTGGCATAACTGGCATTTTATTTACTTTTGTAGATTTGAGATGCAATCCTGACCTTAGATATTTGTTCTACTTTTTAATATGCTCAAAGTTGCAGCTGCAAAGGAGGATAAACTTTTTAAATATGTGTTTTTGCGTTTCATTCTTTCCCACCCCAAATTTTGCATTTGTTCAACTCCTCATGTTTTTCAGGACAGTTTGAGCTCTAGCTGTGCCTCATCCCATAAAGCTTCCTCTATCAATGAGGAGATGTTTAATGTCAGATGCATGTAAGACTGTTTATTTTGTAAACCTAACCACTCAAACTGTTTTCCATCAGAGATTCACCTGACAAACTGATTGCATTTTATTACCGGTTGTAAATACTCATTGATTTACATGTCCGTCTCCTAAACCAACCAAATTTTTACAATTACTCTGGGCATCTATATGAAATGTATAAATGCATACCATGAAAATCTACTCTTATGTCTGATGAAGTGGACTTTGTCCACGAAAGCTAACATTAAAATACAGGAGTTTGTTTTTAAGGTGCCACAGTGTTTCTTTCCTTTGTTATTTTGTTTACTCTCTGATATCCTCATTTTATACAAAGATATTGCATAACCACAGCATGCAAATGGGTAGATTTTGAATACTTTGAGAATTTTCTGCCCATGTCTGTCTGCTTTTGTGCAATTTAATCCTCTTTATTTTGTATTAAAGTTGTATACGATGGATTTGTTTGTCTTATATTGTTTTTTTCACAATATTTTTTCTGATTATAGTAGACATGGTGAGAAGTTGTTTTGGACATTCTTTGTTGACATACCTTTTAGGTACAGGGTTGTAATTCTGAACAAAATATATAAGATTACAAAAATACTTCCTAAGATTTTTTGCCATTTTATCTTACTTTATAGTGAGTTCTTGGTGAAGTTTCTTGACATACTGCTACACAGTTCTCTTATTAATCTTACAGGTAATCTGTAAAATTTATATCATGTTAATGTGGACATTTGATTTTCTTTGTAGACTATTGTACTATGGACCAGTGGCTTGCATCTTTCATATTTCCCCCTTAAAGAGTAGCTAAAATGATATTTGTAAAGATAAAAGATAACTTTTGACGAATGAGAAAAATGAAGTGTTACTTTCTAAAAATTCCAAAAAGTCTTGTGCAAAAGTAGGGATGCCAGACTGGCACAAGTCAAATTCTAAAAACCACAGGAACCATAACAGACTGACGGAAAAGGTACAAAGGAGCTTGCAAAAGCATCAAAAACCACATGCAAACTTTCAAGAATATAATTTCTCAATCCAGCAAATTGTAAAATGTAAACAGAGGAGGGGGGAGGGAAAGCCAGCTTTTAAGTCCTTGCTGCTTGCATGTTGCTCCGGGGAAAAAAGGTAGGAGGAAGGTTGTAGAGACTTTGTCAGTTTAACAATAACAAAAAAGAAACAAAGAGGAATCCTTGGCATATTAAAGGCAAAAAAAGTGCTTTATCTGGCACAAACCTTTGTACACTGTACCTTACTTCTTCAGATACAAGTTTATTAGTATTTAAGCTACTGTGTGGTTTTCATTGCCACAGACTAACCTGCCCATCTCCCTGAAAAAAAATTAAAAGCTGAAATTATAATAGTAATAACTACTCTGGTTGCCTTCTCTTTATGGTTTTAACTAGCTAGTTTTTCAAAATAACCTTCCAAGTTATGTTGTGTATTGTAGTACTTGCTAGAAAAAGGAAAATAATTTTAGCATTCCTCTTCCACCCTGTCAAACAAGATATGGATTCTGAATCCTCCATATGTAATCCAATTATTTTATTATCAAAGACAAAGAAAGCAAACTATCGAAGGCTTTACCTCAGTTTGAAAACCTTCCACCAAGATGGCAACCAGCAAGTTGAAAAGAACATAATTTCCAAATGTCATGAGGGCAATGAAATAGAGGGCTGCCCAAGAAGAGGTAGAAGCCATGCCATTGTACAGGACTTTATTCCAGTCTTCTTGAGTAAGTATCTGGAATGGGGAAAAAAGAAGAGACAAAATAACTATGTGATATAAAAGAGTGAAAAAAACACCCATAATTCTTCGTAAGTGTGGGTATCTACCTTCCTGAAAATATGCATTCTAGATAGGGGAAACCTCTTTCCCCACAACTATGCATCCTATGCACATACAAGTAAAATATTGCTTTTAGATGCATAGCATGTGTTATATTTCACAGAACTGTTTCCTCCAGAAATCTGAGAACACCAGAAGGATTTTAATCCGTATAGAAACAGTCCACATAAATCTAGTTTCTGAGTCAGAAGTTCCCAGTAGCTTACAGTTTTTATTCGTTTTGGCAAAAATTCATGTTAACTTTTGACTTGTGATATAAGAATGGCTTAAGATTCAGTAAACCTGTTTCTCAAAGATAGCTGAACAACCATAACATTCAGCTAACCACGTGCAGGTTACACCTGTCTTTGTGTATTGTCAATCACTTCTTGGACTTCCAAGGTCGTCTGTTCCTCATTTAGGCAGTAAATAAGCAGGATACACTGTGTTCAGTACAGTAAATGAGTCAAGCTCCAGCAGATTACATGATATTGGTTTGTGTTTTGGTACGATTTTATTTATTCTTATGTCCTAAAGGAGCCAACAGCTACAGGCAGATGAGTCCCTTTAGGTGGGGTGATGGTCTCCTCAGTGGAGGAAATGCCACTGGAAACCATCACATTGAGCCCAACAGCAAAATGAGTGGAAGAGGAACTCTGATTCTCAATGGTCATGGAGGCGGAAGAGGCCATGCCAGATGGACTGGCTGTGAAGGCACACCTTGTCCATATCCTCAAGGCTGTGGCAGTCCATTGCAGTCCCGGTGTTAAATCCTGCATGTCTCATTTCATGTGTGCCACAGGAGATGGCTCCGTTACCATAGTGTGTGGGTCACTTCATGGTAAGTTGGGATACCCACCTTAAACAAATTCATGCCAATGACATTTTTCCTGCTTCAGGAAAAAATACATTCTCGGATACAAGTTGCAGTCGACAACAACAATTTATTGTTCTATATTATTTTATATATGTCTGCATTTTCTGATGTCTTAATATTTATCGTGAGCTGCCTAGAGTAATGTTGAACACTAACTATAGCATGATACAAATTAATTAAATAAATTAATATTAAAAACAAGGACAAAGACCATGAAGCAGAACCAAAGGAAGGTGTAGAGATAACATCAAATAAATATTACAAGAACACCAAATAGCACCGGTGGAGGCCGCTAAAAGTGTCAGAACAAAAGCCTTGCAACTCCCTTGACGAGATAAAAGAGGAAGCAAAGAGGGAAAATAATATTTAAAGCATATCTGCAGCTTCAGAACATAATTCTTATCTCCTATATCCTCCTTTCTGCTGAAGCATCCTAACTAACCTCAATTTACTTGACATCAGTGGCTCTATTAAAATAACTAATTTTTCCATTAGAAGTGTTTCTCTTTTTAATTGAAAAATCCACTGCTTTCCCCCTAATAATACATAATCTAAATTTTTTTTAAAGTGACAACCAAAATCTCAACCACCGGAAAGAATGCTAACTCTCCCTTTATGAAAAGGTCTTCCTTGGCCTTCCAGACTGGAATGAACAGACACCTCTATTAATGCTGTCAGACGTTCTTCCATTTAATTCATATTCCCTATTTGTCAGCGCCTCCCATACCAGAATGTCAGTATGGCATTTCAAAGAACAATATAATTTCTGGTTTTGTCTCCATTTCCACTAAACACCATAATTTCTGGCTTCATTTAGGTATTATAATTCATGGGCATACTTCTGGGACTCTGTACTCTCTGCTCTAACACTCCACATTATGTTCTCTAGGTCCTTGGAGATCTGCAAGCCATTGTGAAATTATCCCAAAGATCAAGAGGCTTACGGTGATGTATTACCTGGAAAACAGTAACAATGGCCCACAGTAAGGAATCAAAGTTCTTCCTGTCGGGGAGGGTGTCTCCATCTCTCTCGGAAGCAAACTTACAGCCAAAGAGGTGCATGCCAAGGATACTGAATTCAAAAGGAAAAATTACTGGGTGAGAGGTTAAGAAATTGGTACAAGTCCATGTTGCAGTGAGCTAAGAGTAATCCAATCATCATAACAAACCAAGTTTGAAATAATTTTACTCCTACCACCCTCTTCTACTGCTATAAGAGAAAAAGAAGAGCAGATAATTATAGTCGTCTATTTTTATTTTTTACTCTTTTATTGTATCAGCCTCCATGCTGATCAAAAAGTCCTGGTGCTTCACTCCCGCAAGTCCTGCCTCTACTGTAACACTGGTGGAAGTTTCCCCAAATACTCATAAATTGCAGCACAGTATACCTGAATTGCCGTCTTCCACTTATTATCAGAAGTAAATCTCATGGAAGACTGAAAAGTCCTTGTGGGTAGTAACCTACAGCACTACATGATATACCGGTATCTTATTTTGCTGTTTGCACTAAATTAGTGGTTCCCAACCTAAGGCCCGTGGGCTGGATCTGGCCCATGGTGCCATTTCATGTGGCCCTATCCCTCCAAGGGCATTCGAGAAACAAAATGGCCATCCCTTTGAAACTGTTGGGACAAAATGGATAGCCCCATTGTGCAGGCAGGGCAAAATGGCTGTTCAGCCCTCAAAGCTTACTAAGAGAGCATGACCCGGCCCCTGGTTTGAAAAGGTTGAGAATCCCTGCACTAAATTGTCTGCCCTGCCAAATTTTTTCTTGAACAAGTTCCTCAACCATCACCCTCCCCACCAAAATAATGAACATTACTAAGTACTCACCTGAAGATAAAGATGAAAAGCATCAATAGCATGCAAAAGGTGGCAACATTGTCCATTGTCTTCATGAGGACGACTAGCTGCCTCTGGAGAGCAGGCATGAAACGGACCAGCTTCAGGACTCTCATAAGACGGAAGGTCCTTAGAACAGATAGGCCACCACCTTGCTGTCCCACTATCTCCCACACACTAAGAAGAGAGAGTTGAATGTAAAACTGGTTCATGATGGGAAGACACCTATAATCTGTGCATGTAATACCTACAGCAAAGCGGGGTAAGCTTGAAGTTCAAGCTAGTGAGCTCTAATAAATATTTCTACCACAAAGTGAAATTTATAGCACAATCCTATGTAAGCCTAATCAGAAAGAATTCCCATTGGGGCCAATAGCTGTTATTCCTAGTTAAGCATACACAGAATTCCAGTCTTAATTATAGTACAGATAATTTGAAATTCTGAGATTTTCCCCTTTAACTTTTTATCCTCCTGCACACTGTTAAAATCTGTGCAATATTTCTAATTGTCCTTTCCAGTTTACTTCGTTTTTAATATTGGATGCTTTAGATGTTCTGATGTGAAGAAAATCGGGGGAAATTACACCTTTAAATGATACAAAATGTTACACATTTTATTGATACAAAATGGACTTCATTTTCTTAAACAATTATTAATTAAATTGGATAAAATAAATTAAAACTCTGTATATTTTAACATTTCCTATGGCTTCAGAATTTCTGAAAACATTAGACTTTTAGTCTAAAACATGCATTTCCACTGTAATAAAAGACCTGCATCCAATCTAACAGACTTTTCATGTGCTCTAAAAGTGAACACTATCCAGATAGATCCAGAACCACCTTAGGAATAAGAAATCTATTGAGTAGGTATGTACATTAACCAAGCTCTTAAACTGAAAAGCTAGGCAGGGAGAACTACCTTGTAACTTGGCATGCACTTTCTGAATGGAACGGTCACCTGTGTGATTTTTTAAAACAGATAATGCTCCCTTATTTCAATCTATTTTCTATTTGAAGGATCATGTTCAAGATTTAAAAAAAAACAAATCCTATAACGGGAAAGGAGAAACCTTGAAATTGTTCATTCACAACAGAACTTTGATAGCACATGTAGGCAGTCAATTCATCCAATCACAGTCTTTCTCACTTGCTTGAGATGCATCTCTTTCTAAACTGTTGTAATTGTTTCTGAAAATGGTTCCTATACAAATAGGTTACTTACTTTAAAAAAATTTTTTTTAAAAAAAACTATGTCCTCTTGTCTTTTTAGTGGTCAAACAAATCGTCTCCCCCTCTTTTTAGGATGTGTGGAGTTGCTGGCATACATATTAAAATAATGCAACAATAGGCTTGATAGTCAATCATGGTGAAAGAGCCAGCCTCTGTGACCTTTGGCAAGCAGCATGGTCCCAGAACACCACCAGAAGGAACAACTGGCAAAACAACTTCTGAGTACAGGAATACCCCGGATAACGTTAAAGCTTGGTTCCACAAGCTTTAACGTTATGAGGTTTTTAACATTGTGGGATACATTTATTGCACAACGTTAAACCAAAGCCCACGGTGGCCGCATTGAGTTGGGTAGGGCCGGGGGGGGGCACAGCTTCTAGGTACCTCCCGCCCTCAAAGTCAAAGCAGCCAGGACAAGCTGCAGGTGCGCCTGCACTCACCCGCAGCCCGTCCTGGAAGGGAAGAATCCAAGCACTTGGCCCCTTCCCTTCCAGGACAAGCCTCGTCTGGGGCCTAGCTGGTTGCCTGCCTCTTCGGAAAGGGAACCAGGGATCAGAGCGTCTGATCCCAGGTTCTATTTCCAAGGAGGCAGGAGAGAAGAAATCCAAGCCCCAAAGCCGGCAGGGCTGCTCTCCACCTGGGAAGCGCCTTCCCAGGCAGAGACCTGCCTTGCTGGCTTTGGGGCTTGGATCTGCAGTGGTGCCCTCACTTTTTCGAGGTTAGCCTCGAAACAGAGAGGGCACCTTGGAGATCTCTGTCCCAAAGTCAGCAAGAATGGTCTCACCCCTGTGAGGTGCAAACATGAACCGGGGTATTACTGTACTTTATATCACACACAAGCTAAATTTGCCTTTGAGATGAACAATTATTTTTCTTGGTAGCCATTCCACTGTTTGTGTGCAAATGCCAAGGGGAATGAAGATAGTAGCAGTGAATGCTCTGTCTGCTATAGGAAGCTACAAGTTGTTAAAAACTCTATATAGGAGACCCTGGAAATCCTCCTGACAATGATAGCAAAATACTGTTCTTGTGCATAACCATGAGAACAAAGAGATGAAATTGGCCAATACCCTATTGCTGTTGCTGACTAGATAAGACCCATTGGCTTGATGTGATTTGCATAAGCATTGGCTTACAACTCAACAGTTGATTCAATGAGTTTACTCTTAATTAGGACTTGCAATAGAATATTGGCCATTGAACATCAAAAATTATTCACAGCAATTCTGCAGCAACAAAACAAAACACACACAAACAAACTAAGATGATCTTAAACATTTCAGTCTCTCCAGACAATTTGTTTACTATTTTCAAAACCCACTTGGGAGGAGTCATATGGAAGTTTAGGTGAAGATTACCTGATCACAACAATAATCCCATCAAATATATTGTATGGATTTTTTATGTAACCGAAAGGTCCATATACAAGGAGCTTCAGAAGCATCTCAAGGGCAAAGAGACTAGTGAAGACAATATTGCTGATTTCTAGAGCATTAGTAAGTTCTTCGGGCTGGAAGAATGAAGAACAAGGAGACAAAAATACAAAGGTAAATGTAAGGTGTGTCAGGATCCTCTTACTCACAAGTAGTACCTTGGCCTCCTCATAATGGGAGCCCACCTGATACTGCCTGCTCTCCTGGCTAGACAGTCCAGACTTTTTAAGGTGCACTTGGGTAGACTAGAAAATTCGTAAGTCATATAAACTGCAACAAATTGCAATACTTTACTGCAGTCTTACAAGGCAGTGAGACAAGGCTAGAGTATCTCTGGCCTGTACATTTATTTATTTATTTATTTATTTATTTATTTATTTATTTATTGGATTTATACCCCACCCATCTGGGATCAACTCCATTTCTTTAAGCACTGAAGTGTCCTTTTGCATCCCCTTGTACAGATTATACAACATGATGAACAGCAAATGTGAAGGGGAATTTAGTATTTAGATCAAGGTTTCTCACCTGTTTCCCTACCAACCAGTAACAAGTATGCTGTAGTAAATTGACAGCCTAAGAATTTTAATAAGTCACTATTCATGATAGATTTCCAAGGTAATTATAACACATTAAGTAGAGAAAGACGGCTACTAAAAGTTCTGATGTTTGTATTACTGTTAAATGCTAATAGAGCATTTCAGGCAACTCTGAGGGCACATTATCCTCTCCTTTATCCTCATATATCCTCATTAATTAAGAGTCTTTAGAAAATTAACTGAGATGTGAAATCAATATTTTGAATAATGAGCAGTGATTTTCATTCCCATATTTTGAGACTAGATCTTCAAGTATCTCTTCTGTGCTTTTCTCTGATTGCCCTTCATTTCAACTGTAAGAAGGGCTTGCTGTGGAGATGAAAGGGATCAACAACAACAAGAAGCAATCATTAGAAACAATAAAAAAGAGCAATCAGCAAGATTTTAAAACTGCTAAAAGTTTAAACCTGGGAAAATAAAAAGTACATTGTAGGAAACAATCAGCCGAGCCCTTCTGGGAAGCCATTTCATAGATGGTACATCAGAACACAAAAGATCTTTATCCGCTTGTCAACCATCTCAACTCTAACAAAGACATGTTTCAGATGCAAAAACAACAACACCATAAAAGCATAGGAATTGACTTTCAGCGTTTCCCAAACTATGTTCCGCAGAAACTGGTGGACGTCATTTCCCAGAAGCCTAAGTCAGTACATTGGTTGATCGGTGCTTCTGGGAATCCAAGTCCAAAATCCAAAGATTGGTAAACACTGAGACCATAGAATAATTGGAATAAGAGAGTTGGAAGTGGCCGACGTGGCTATCAGATAACAAACCTTCCAGTCCAACCATCCTGTTTCTCATGCTGGCCAACCATTTGCTTCTGGGCAGTAACGTCATGTGAAATTCAGCCACCCAGCGCTGAAGCCAAATTTGCCACCCCCTGGCGGATGCTGGCACCCGCTCCCGCTAGGGCTTCTGGGAATTGTAGTCCAAGAACATACATAGCCCAAAAAGTGCTGCCCGGGGCCGGAGCCCCCCTAGCAATGCCACTGCCTCTGGGACATCTGCAATGAGGATATGATCACACCAGCATGCTCCAACTGGTCTTCTGCAACAGCTGTTGAGGGAGATCTCATGCCTCTTAACTTGAAGGCAGCATCCAGCCTGTACGGCTAATATTAGGGCCATCATATTCCAGCCCTCCAAAGCTGGGTACAGTACTGTAACTCTCATATTATGCAGCTTAGATAATCTTCTTTGTATGAGATGCAAAATTGTGTCTTATGCACAGTAAGAACATTAATTGTTGCACTTTCCTCCCCTATAATACATTTTACCTTTACCACCATTTATTAACCATTGATCTGAGACTTCCAGAATAATAGAATAATAACCCAGGTTAAAATCTCTGCCCAGTCTGGTAACCTGTTGTCCTTGTGCCAATTAGTGCCCCTTAGTCAAACCTATCATGGAATATGAATGCTATTCAATACATTGGGTGTTGCCCTGCCAAACTAAGTACCGGATGCAGTCTAACGCTCAGGAAAATGTTCACCTTCCATCAAAGAAAAGGAGCTGAAACCCTGAAGCGGAACAAGTCAAAATGATTATACAGTAATACCCCAGATAACAATTGCATCGGATAACGCTAGAATCGGATAACGATTCTGGATAATGATTCTTAGCGTTATCCGATGCAATGGTCTGCGGGTGTGGGGTGGTTTGGGTAGAACTACCCAATCCACCCCTCACCCGCAGCGGTCTCTGCCACTGCAGTAGGGTCGAGGAAAAGCACCCGCCTTTCCCCGACCCTACTGCAGTTGCAAAGCCTCCTTGTCTCTTTCCCTCCCTGTATTTAAACTATAGGGAAGGGGGAAAGAGAAAGATGTGATTGGTTCTCTAGAGAACCAATCACGTTTCTCTCTTTCCCCCTCCCTGTAATTTAAATACAGGGAGGGAAAGGGAGGGGGAGAAAGACGGAAGCAGTTCTTTTTTCCTCCCTATTTTTAAACTACAGGAAGAGAGAGGGTTGTGTTTTCAATACAGGGAGGGAAAGAAAAAAACACAACCCTCTCTCTTCCTGTAGTTTAAATTTAACCGCTGCAGGTGGGGGATGGCTTTAAAGGCAGGGAGGAAAAGTTCTTTCCCTGCCTGCCTTTAAAGCAGTTTGTCCCTGAAGTCAGGGCTCTTTTTTTAGCATTGTTCGATGCATGCATCAGACAACGCTAAAAATCGGATAACGTCATGACTTGTGGAACCAAGTCATAACGTTATCCGGGGTATTACTGTAGCTCAATGCTTTAAAGATTTTTTTAAAAAGGACTTGGCAGTCTAATAAATGCCCAGGCTAAATTTGCTTAAATATCTGACAGAGATATTGGGGGAAATGCAGTCCCCTTCGTCTCCCTTCTTAGCTGACACAAGAGAGGCAGCAGATAACTTTGCAATGTGCTAGGGACCCAGAGTTATGGATTCAAACTCTAAGAATGAGTAAACACTAGGAATTTTTTTTAGGAAGGGCTGGTTTGACAGTAGAAAAGAATACAATTGGAAGGTGAGGACTGTCCTTCATTTTGAAGTAGAGGATCGATGAACATCAATGTGGGATTCTTTAGTTGTGGATTCTTTAGTTGTGGATTCTTGCATTAAGAAAAGATTAGACATCATGACCCTTGGGCAGTGATGGGATGTTACTGGTTCGGACCGGTTTACCCGAACTGGTAGCACCCCATCAGGAGAGGTCGCTGGAGTGGTGGTAAACCCCTGGGCGACCGGTTCGGTCGCCTCTCCAGCCCCCTCCAGAAATGTATTTCCGGGCAGCCATTTTGGCTGCCCGGAACTGTGCATGCATCAAGCCTTCGTTTGACGCATGCAAAGTTCTATTTTTTAGTGTGCATGCGTCAAATAGAGGTTTGACGCATGCACACTTAAAAAAGAACTGTGCATGAGTCAAACAGAGGTTTGACGCATGCACAGACATTTTTCTTTTTTTCTATTTTTTTGCTCTGCCCACGACGTCATGACATCGGCTACGCCCACGACGTCCATGACGTCATGGTGGGGTAGCGGAAATTTTGACAACCCACCACTGTCCTTGGGGTTCTTTATGGCTCTACTACTTTATGAGTACTTTACTACTTCAGCTCTGGTGATGGGAGAGTATCCTGCACCATGCCTGAGGACAAGAGGATATGTTAGGGTAGTGCAAGGCAGGCTGGGTGGAACTCACAACTCTCTCTTTCAAGTGAGGGAGATAACCAGAGAATGGAGAATGTCATTACTGCCCCCACCCCCTGCCAGCATCTTACCACTTGGGACAGTTGTCACTCTACTATGTAATGGAAGGTCCAGTCATGGTATTAAACCGTTCCTTCTTTCACCTCTTTTGGAGGCTACAGAGCCACAGTGCCAGGCACCTTGTGTGACTTTTAATCACCCTGGAACACTCTCTTCTTTGCTCCTTAGCCTCTGAAACGAATACTGCCATCTATTCACAGGGATGGTATTCACATATTTTTCATTTCTCTCATCAATTCAGTGGTTGGTGCTACACAGGCATCCTTTAAACTCAAGATTGCTTAGAAAAAACAACAATCCACCAAATGAATGTTTATAATTTGAACAAATTTCCTTCAAAATTGCATACTGCAGTTTAGAAATGTATCTTCACCAACGCTCTGACCATCCTCTGCCAGCTGTGAGGGGGTGTGTGTGTGGGGGGAGAGTAATAAGGTGGCCCTTGTTAGTGCACAGATATTCTTTTTGTTGCACATCTTTAAAGCATGTTTGATATTAAACTCATTTTTCATTCAAAGTCTATAACTCTTTCCAATCATAACTCGATGTATATATATACATCACAAATCTTGTGGCAGGCAAGATGCACGATAAAGCAATTTCAAATGGCCTTATTAAAACATGTGCTTTGAATGAGAGGAGGGGGAAATCTTATTTACAATCTCAATGGCATCAAGGGAGTTCGACACGTAGTTATTTTCATCCTAGAGGCCATATTATTCTAAGAAGTGAAGACTGAATGCATTTGGAGCAGAAATACTAATCTTCTTTTTAATATTGCATCTCACCAATTTCTTATGCAGTTTCTTCTTGTGAAATGTCACTCAGACTAGCACTTACCACTCTCTATATTCCTAAAGGGAAATTATACATCAGAACTACTATCCAGGATAAATTCATAGGCTGTTAATGAAAAAGACCCCTTCATTATACTCAGCTTAAAAGGGCTATGGTACTATGTTTACATTTATTCTAATTATAAAATAGTTTCAGTATCCATTATGCCCCTGACTTTAATTTCATGTTGTTTCAGTAGAAGGCTGCTGTTACAGTAAAAGCAAACACTATAAGAAAATTCAACACTCAATTTTCCCGTCTCTGATTTTCCCAGTAAGTGACTACTGACGTTTGTTAATTTTGTTCATTTTATACTATGGGCAGGAGTTAATTTTGTGAGTTGGTTTATCGTGGAATTATTATTGTATCTCACCACCCTGAATCGTGTTAGTCACTAATTTCGACAATATAAATGTATAATGAACAAACAAATAATACTGATGTGATAGAAAGATACTTGATATGTTACTGAGGCAATGCCATGAACAGTTCCTATATTAAGAAGAGTTTAAACCAAAGAGTCCCTTTTTATTTATTCTTTAAAAGGCATTATAATTAGCACAATTTTTTCTGAGTCTACTTCACAACTCCATTTTTTTTACTACAATACATTCCTTGTGCTACGATACGATACTAAAGATTTCAAAGAAACATCTCTCATTTAAGTAGAACACAGAGAGCTCAATGCCCATTGTAAAAGACAGAAGAAAATCTTAACTAAAGGACAGCATGCAGAAATGAGGTCTGAAAATCAAATCCACATCAGGGCCACAACTGCCCTTCTTCTGGAATAAAAGACTCCTGTAACTACAGGATGCATCCAGACAAAGCTTTTGTTCATGCTATGGACTTAGCCTCATTCATAGAACTTTAGTGGATCTCAACTCTCTATTTCATACTGCTTCTTTATCCACCTTTCTTTATAATAGTAAATTGAATCAGGAGGAAAGGAAAGGTTACCTGCACCATGCCTTCTTCTTATTAGTACTGCTAAGGGGTCTATCTGGAAGCTCCTGCAGAATGACTGTCCCTTACATGTTGTCTTATGCCAATTAAATTATGCTAATGAGTAGCCCAAAGCATATCCAAGCCCAACCCTGCATGGTAGGGCTAAAGTGGGGCAAAAGAATTGTTACGGTCCTATCCTGCCGTTTCTTCTGGACTCAACTATAAAAAGATGCCGCATCTCTATTTATAAATGCTAACAACATTTATAAACGTAGAAGCCACTTGGCTTCTAGCCAACAAGAAGGGTACGTTTTTAACAATAGCAAGGGACTGTGATCGTTCACCACAAAGATTCCACTTGCAGTAATAATAGTGAAAGTTATGAGGATGGCGTGAGTCAACTGTCCTGCCTGATGCACATACATGGGGGAAAAGAAACCATTTGGTAAGGAAATTAAGCCCACCAGATCTGCACAGGTCCCTCCAAGGCAATGTATTTCACCCAATGAGATGGTTATCTGTGAATTTTGTAAAAACCTGAGCTCTGTACCTACAGGGAAATTATATTACATCATGCTGAAAAATATGTGGAGAGTGTACGAGATGAAAGGAGAATGCTGGTCCCTCCTCACTCTATCTTCATTACATAATTTCCAAGTGCTAAAGAGGAGGGCAGCTGCAGTGTTGTGTAGGCTCTCCACACAAAATGAATGGATTTTAAAAAATCAGATTCTGGCTGATGTGGAAAGCCTGAACACATATAAAAATCTCATTCTCTTCAGACTGTCACTCTCACTTGACAAAATCAGGGCAGGGTTAGTGTTCCTCTATTATATATGCTCCATACATTTAATAGGGCTTTGGTTTTAACCCCCAAATATATGTAATTAATTAACTAATCAACCAAAGCAAGCTTTTACACTGCCTATCTAGCACAATGGCTACTCCAGATGGCCTACATAGGTTAAAAACATATACAGTAATACCTCGGATAACGCTAAAACTTGGTTCCACAAGTCTTGGTGTTATTCATTTTTTAGTGTTATCTGATGCATGTTAAAATCCTATGGGATGGATCAGATAATGTTAAATCTCCATAGAGATACATTGTAACCCCAGAGGCTTTAGCGGTTGTTATCCCATCCATCCCATAGGACCTTAACGTTATTCGATCCAATTCTCCTCCCCAGATTGCTTAACGTTATGCGATTTTAGCGTTATCCGAGGTAAACGTTATCTGAGGCATTACTGTACTGTACATAAACATAGACATGAATTTATTAATTACTAAAATAGAAGTAGTCATTACAAAAACAACTACAGTGGGACCTCATACAACGATTCCATTCAATTCCACAGGGCTCCTTGTTGTATGAAACAATTGCTATACGATGCATGCATCGTATAGCAATTTTCCCTATGGGATGTATCGTACAACAATTTGTTTTGCTAATTGGTTTTTCCCATTGAAAAATTGTTGTACGGTTTTTTCCACAGGGAAAATTGTTATGTGGGACACATTTTCACCCCAAAACCTAATTGTTATGCGATTTCATTGCTATAAAGGGTGATTGTTGTATGAGGTTCTACGTACAGTATAAGCAACAATAAAGTAGCAACAGAATGTTAGGCAGTTATGACTGAGATTAAGAGATATTAGGATGGATCTTCCCCAAAACTTCTTTGAATAGAAAAGTTTTTAATTACTTTCTAAAAGCAAGAAGGAATAGAGTCTCACATACTTCTTAAGGAAGCTTCTTCCATAGTGAGGGTGCCACTGTAGAGGAGGCATGGTTTCTTGTTACAGTTTTGCGGGCCTCTCTTGGAGTAGACACCCTCTGCCACAGAGAATGGGGGAATCTGGTATAACGGGGAGATGTAATAGGATGGAGGTGCTCTGCCAGGTAACATGGTCCAAACCCCATAGAGGCTTTTATATGTTAAGATCAAAACTTTAGACCTGATGTGACAGCTAACAGGTAAGTAGTGCAAAGTGGCTAGAGATGGGAAAATATGAGAATATCTATTTACACCTGTGATCAATTTGACTGCCTCATTTTGGACCTGTTGGAGTGTCTGCAGCAGCCTCAAGGGAAGCCCCATATAGAGAATACTGCAGTAGTCGCTACATGAGATGACTAGTGCATTAACCAAGGTTGTTAGGGACCTACTCTCTAGAAAAGGTTACAGCTGGGAGATATGGAGAAGGTGGAAAAAAGTCTAGTGGACTACAGCAGCAATCTGATGTTCCATTGAAAGCGTTGGGTTCAGCCACATGTCCAAACTGTGAACCTGATTCTTGATGGGAACAGCAACTCCATCCAAGGAGGGAGTGATTCCCAATGGGCACGATTCTCCAACTTGTCTGGGCCCAGCTTTAGTCTATTCACTATTCAACCACTACTATTCTCCATGGGCTCATTGGCAAAAACACAGAGCATGTAACCTCTCGCTACTATTCTACTACTTATGTTTTCTAATTTATTTTCCTAACAAAGCTTTGTACCCTTCCTCCATTGCTGTGTTCATCATGTCTGAATCCAAAAGAACTTCTTGTCAGCCTTAATAAGACACTGCCTTGAACCCCTGGAAAACTGTGCTGCAGAGGTACAATTCTTTTGTAAACCAAAGTGTCCATGCACATTATTTCAAACCAAAATAATTTGATTTCCCTTTCCCTAAAAGATTGGAACAGAATTTTTCAAAATTGTGAGTAACCTTCTAATAACTCTTGGTGTCACTTCCAGATGACATAGGATAGGAAAAATGCCCTGTGGATTCTCACAGCATACCCAACATCCATTTCTGACCATGTTGTGTAATCTCAGAAAAAGAAAGTTACACTTTCTACAATCTGCAAGGAAATCAAATACAGTATTTCTATCTGCCAGGGCATGTATCCCAGAAAATGGAGGAAGAACAATGTTCCCCCTTGGCAATCATCTACAGTAATTCAAACTTTACAAATTAATGCCACACTTTAATTATTCCAAAGTATACAGGGTTTTTTTTTCCTCGTACTAATTAATATTGTATGAAAGTATCCCAAAAGCTTGTCTTTCTACAATGGGCAAAGGACCCAGCTTTTCCACTGCAGTACCCATCAACTATCCTATGCTATATATTGATTTCATTTCAGCAGATTTCTATTAAGGCATTTAAAAACACTGTACTAATGTACTTCAGGGTATGCCACTCCATGCTCAGATACAACATAAAATGCTTCTAAAGACAATCTCTGTACATACACACAGACACACACATATGAGTGAGGCTGCAGTGCTATACGCCCATGGTTGGAAGAGCTTCCTAGATGCCATTGGGTGGCCACCCTCAATTGCCATTAACTATCGTAGTTAAGTGTAATGGGGTTTATACTCCAATAATATCTGGAGGGCCACACATATTCAACTGTGTTATAAGAACTTTGTAAGGCTTCTTTCTGACTAGGTATGTTTTATGTTGCACTGTAAGAGCAGTGACTGAAAGTAGCATCTGTGTGCAAACATAAGAATAAGATTTGTTTACATACAAAGCTACTTTGATACAACACCAACCAGATTTGCTGAGATATGGCCTTTGCGACATCCCACACATCTTAGCAGATTGTTTTTGTATGAAGTGTACAATTCTATGTGGGCTTCACCAGAAGATGTGTTAAGACACATTTCCTTGAAATCAACTAGCAAACTTTTCTTCACATTCTTTTGATTTGGAAAAAAGTCCAGGTGTCACACAGAGATTACAGAATCCACCAAATCAAAATGAGTAACTTCTATTAATTTGCTCAAGTTGAAATAAAAAAAATAGTTGTGCCACAATATTGGATGAATGTGAAAGGGAAAAATTTATATTGAATAAAATAATAAATAAATTACCTCTTAAGGAAAAAATCCAACATAACAATTTCTGTTTATTTTTGCAAAACAATGATCACTATTCTTCTGGAAGAACTGGAAGACAAATATCACACCAGCATCCTTTTCAAGTATGCAACACCTTATATTTTCTCAGCTTTCCCATCTTCACTCTCATAGCACATTCAGAAACCGACGTAGCTCACATTTTACCTTCCCATATGCCCCAGTGAAATACACACTGTCTAGGTGTGTCTAGGTTGCTGAGTATACTGGTTGCAGTGCTAACATTCCAGGAACTTTCAGCATTTCACTAAGTGGAGAACATAAAGATAAAGAAAATAATAGCAGGGTGCTCTTAAATTATTTAGGATTATTTTTTCTGGGAAGTTCCTCTTCTCACCAGTTATTCTTTCTATCCAGGAGAGTGAAAGACATGCAAATGAGTAGCAGAACTGTCTGGAGAAATATAGTTCACCACAAAATAGTTCATTAAATAATTTTAATATAAATATACATTTTATATAGTCTTAAATGTATATCTTTTATGTTTATTATACTTTTAGATACCTTTACTTGAAAAGACTGAAGCTAACTTATAATTATTCATTCTAGCTCTAATTATTCATTGTTTGAGGAGGGATGTGTCTTCATATTATAATACAGTAATACCTCGGATAACGCTAAAATCGCATAACGCTAAAATCGCATAACGTTAAGTAATCTGGAGGGGAGAATTGGATCGAATAACGTTAAGGTCCTATGGGATGTATCGGGTAACAACCGCTAAAGCCTGTGCGGTTACAATGTATCTCTATGGAGCGTTAACGTTATCCGATGCATCCCATAGGATTTTAACAAGCATCGGATAACACTAAAAATCGGATAACACCAAGACTTGTGGAACCAAGTTTTAGCGTTATCCAAGGTATTACTGTATAGTGCTAGTATCTGTTCTTAAAGTGTAATTTTATTTTATTAAGACACATCCCTCCTCAAACAATGAATAATTAGAGATACAATGAATAATTAGAGATTTATCCCCCAAAATGAGGTCCAAAAAGGTGAGTCGACTTATACATGGGTCAACAATCACGAGAGTCCAAAACCCCTTGCTGGATTTGGTGCAGTTTGGCTTCAGGAGAGGGGAAAGAAAAACATTACACTGATGGCCACAAGAGGGCGCAAATTGTGATTTCTCATTTAAATGCATTGGAAATCAATTTCTTGTATTCTAAAGCTTTTCTATTTGTATGTTCCCAATGCATTTTAGTGGGAAACCAAACCTGTGCATCAAAAGAAAGTGTTTCACTTACCTTTCCTGCCTTTGTCCCTGCTCCATGTGGTCAAAAGGGGTAAGCCATGCTTCCTGGTTGCAGGCAGAGCAAGAAGCTAGGTTAGTGCATCGCTTCCTGCCTCAGTGCAATTGGCCTGCCAGCCCGTTTCCCCTGCAGCGGCACCACTGGTTGGTGGTGCAAATACAGTTTTTAAAAACGAAGTAACTACTGTAAACACTTAAAAACATGCCCACACAAATGTTTAAATTAATTGATTTTACTGTATTTCCATGTTGTTTTTATTACTGAAACTCACTTTTCTTTTATGCATGGATATTCTCCCCAGTGAGGCCCACCTGACTCCAACTATCATCTTTTCAATATGGTGTTGGCAGCTTTCTCGCCTCCTGTGTATTTTAAACAATGGAATTGGCTAATTTTTAAGTATTTCTATTATGCCATTTGATGTATATACTTGAGTATAAGTTGATCTGAATATAAGTTGAGGTACCTTATTTGGGCCTCTAAAACTCGGGTCAATCTACCGAGTATAAGTTGGGGGTGGAAAATGCAGCAACCCGCTCAGCTGTTTGGGGACGTGGTCAGGCCTATGGCATTAAAAAGTTGGGAACCCCTGATCTATAGCCCCACACTACGCTGTTTGACTCATAAAACTACATTGTTCATTAGGCCACCTGCAGCGTAGAGCACAGTCAACACTTAGGATGGAATGATTGTACAGGCCATCTACTCCACATCCAATACAGAAGCCTCTTTTCAACAGTGGAGATTTCATCCCTCATTTCAACTACAGAAATAAACCCTGCCCTAATTCCCCTTGTGTGCAATCCTACTCCAGCCGCTACAATTAAAGTGTGTGTGTGTGTGTGTGTGTGTGTGTGTGTGTGTGTGTGTGTGTGTGTGTGTGTGTGTGTGTGTGTGTGATCTCACATGTGCAAAGAGAGGCAAAGCAAAATGTTCTGTAATCATTTGCCACGGGAGAGTAGCTCTTTCTCTCCACCTCCATTTCAAACCCGGTCAAAGAGATGTCACATCCCCTGGGAGATGCTGGCATAGCATGCATTTAAGGTAGTGTAAACATCAGCCAGTAGCACTAAAAATAAAAGCTCAAGAAAAGAACTTATTAAAAATACTGGCACAGCAGATGAATCCCAAACAAAGATCTAGTTCTTGCTACTGAAATGCTGTCATGTTGCCTTAATTTTCTTGATTAAAGACATGACAGTTAGTCATGGTGGCATGGAATTCCCAAACCCAACAGCACACTCGGTTTTTTTAAAGCACATTCTCATTTCACCAGGTTATATCCAGATCACACTCTATTACAATTGTGCCAATACCACTTCCCTTTGTATTCTTTCCATTAATGGAATTGTAGGATTCTTGTTTTTGGTTCAAACTGAAAGAAGAGTTATTCTTTCCCCTGAAATGATTATTTTGGCCAATTTACTACTCCGCTCTCTCTCCATCCCCATGTAATGCAGGTACTGTAAAGGTAAAGGTCGCCCTTGCTCGAAAGTCAGTTGTATCCGACTCTAGGGTTCAGTGCTCATCTCTACTTATAGACAAAAAGCCAGTGCTGTCTGTGTTTGCAGATGATTCTGTGGAGATGTGGCAGGCATGCCTAGACCTCTGAGAGTGGAGACCTCTGAGAGTGGAGACCTCTGAGAGTGGAGGTAGCCCCTAGAGCAGACTCTTTGGGGCAGATGAAGGAAGCGAAAAGCACTGACAGAGGACACCATGCAGATACCTCCCCCACCTGCCTGCTCCCTCCATGGCACACCGGCCATGACTGAATTCCGCACCCATGCAGCACATCAGGAGGGGAAGGCAGGGTTCTCAAGTGTTTTTTTTCCTGCTGTGCTCCATCGACCCCTTTTCAAAGTCAGAAAATATCCTGTCGGTGACACGAGAAACAGAGCAGTTGAAGAACTTCAGAAAAATGGCTGTTGTGAGGAACAGGATTGGCTCTTCTGTCTCAAAAGTTTGCTGATCCCTGGAGTAGACCATATTGCCAGTGACTCAACACCAATTGTCAGGCAGCAGTTAACTAACCTGACAATGCTGAGGACTAATGGCCTTGGGTGGTGAAGTCCACAGGGAAGGAAGATGGTCCCCAAGTGGATTAAATCCCACTTGAATCCATCTTGATGGAGGGTAACAGCTTCATCAATACTAGCCTGGGCGTGAGGAGGACTTTGCGTGCCAAAAGGGCTCAGGACCAGAAATTGACTTGTGGAACTGGATCAGTGGTACAGGTGTCATACTGCAATAGAGTAGGCAAATACAAGATTACTGCATTATATTGTGGGTGGGGGGTTTGGGTCAAGTATTCTGAATGGACAACCTTCTCCTGAGTATACTGAAGTATTATTTTAATATTTGGGGGTTCTTCTCCACAACCTCACCTCCTGACTTAGATAAAAGATGGGTAGTGCCAGGGGACTGGGACATTTGGTGGTGGCATTTCAATTACAGCCTGTTCAAAACAAAGTGGCCTGTCTGGTAGCAAGTTTGATGTAATTTTCCCATGGAAAGGTGAACCCATTTTTTAATTTGCCCAGTCCTTTGAAATCTGTGTTTTTAAAAAAGAATGTTTTCACTTCTTCCATAGTAAGACTGTTGGCAATTCTTATAGAAAAGGTTTTAATAATTGTCAGCTGAAAGTCTTCATGATTGAAGAAGTGGGTTGAAAATGCCTGCTATACGTTTGAAGTACAAAAATATGTCTACATAAACACTCTTAACATCACCTTGCAAGGATGAAGAGATCGGTGAAAATGTAGAAAGGCTAGGCTGCTTGGCTGTAATCTCATAGTTTCATGGAGTTTCATACTGAGTTGAAACAATAAAATATATTATGAACACCTCTTTGTTGCAATCTATCTAGAAGTGTCTACAGTTCTTTCAGCTCTCACAAATCCAGGTAAATTGGGACAGCTTGAAATAAAAAAAGTAATTGAATTTGAAAAGTAAAATTATGTTAGCTGCCATTCTTTGGTCACCCCACAATAATTCTATTTTCTGATATGCCCTTAGATCCTTCTTAAGAGAATGTAATAAAATATATATCATTATTGCTATGAAAATTAGGCTAGGTTTAAGCTATTTGAATATTGAAATATCTCTAAGGTCCTTAAGTCTACTTCAACAGAGAAATAACTAGGAGAGATTGAAGCGTGTCAGCAGAAAATGTTTATACCATGGTTTGAGCTCTATTAACATTTATCAAAATCCTAAACATAATCAATTCTCTCAGCAACAAAGGGAGTTCTGATTCTGGGTCAGAGAAAATATAAATTCAAACATAATGTGAGGATATAAATAATACATACAATCATACACTCTGGGTAATGTTCTGGTCCATTTTTCAAGCAAGGTATTTATTTATTCCTCACCTAGACTTTCTACAAAAGAAATATAGAAAAGCTGAGTATAGGTGGTTATGCCAGTGGTGGCACACGTGCCAGAGGTGGCACTTGGAGCCCTCTCTATGGGCAGCTGTGTGGTCGCTCCAGCACAGAGTTTATCCTGCCCGTCTGCCCAGCAGCCCAATGGGAGTGCGTGTTTGCACTTTGAGATAAATACTGTAAGTGGGTTTGCAGTTTGGGCACTCGGTCTCTAAAAGGTTTGCCATCACAGGGATATGTCATTCTCTACCACCACCACCACATAAGGTGAAATTAAAGCATCTGATGGTGCTCTATTCTTTGCTTAAGCACCTCCAGTGAAAATTGTTCACTGTACAGTCTACTCCATTACCATAGCAGGATGTCTGGCCAGACACTTGCACTGGAGTAGGCCCACAGAATCAATGGAATTTGGTGAGTCAACTCCTCCGGAAGGTCCACTGCAGTCAAAACAGGACCATTTGAATCAAAGGAATTTATGGAGGAGTTGACTTGCCAAATTTCCATTGACTGAATGGGCTGACTCTACTGAGATTTACTACACTAAGCAACAGGTTTTTGACTCAAGGAACAGGAAAGGGGAAAAAAACCAGGCAAAGCATGAATGCACTACCACTGATAATACATTTCCCTTGTTTTCCACAGTCACCTGAAGTTCTCCAGAAAACTCTGCAGCTCAGATCATGAAAAAATAACATACTACACAGAACTAATTACTTGCAATGAGTTCTATTTCCCTAATAACTAAGGTATAAATAACTTACATTATTATAGTTACTTAACAAGGGATAAATTCACTCATTTTGCAGTATAATTGACTGTAGCAGACCACTTCCTTTTAAGATACAGTAGAACCCCACATAAGGAAAAAACTCCGCTCCACAGAGCACTTCATTGTGCAGATTTTTTCGTTATGCAGGGTACCTTTGGCGGTACCCCACATAACGAAGAAAAGTTCGTAAACCGGTGTTCCATTGAGCGGTTATACCACGGCATATGAAAATTCCACATAATGAACATTTTTTAAATGCAGGGTATCACCCCTGCATAAAAAACACTTTGTTGTGTGAATTTTTCACTATGCGAAGCGTTCGTTATGCATGGTATTACTGTCTATTTAGAGCAGGGGTCCCCAACCTTTTCTTGCCAGCGGTCTGACCATGTGGTTCATTCCTGGCGCTGGCAGCGGTGCATGTATTTATGCTGCATTTCTGGGTGTTTCCCCCACCTCTACCGCTTCCCTTGGAGGTGGAAGCAAGGAAAGGACATTTTTAAGCCATTTTTGAATTTTTTTTCCCCTGTATTTCAGAGGCATTTTGGTGCAAAAACGTGGCAATTTCAGCACTTCCAGTGACGTTGGGGCACTTCCAGCATCAGCAGCAATTTGGCCCAAGGGTGTGTGGATGAATCTGGCCTAGGGGCCATAGGTTGGGAACCCCTGATTTAAAGTTATGGTCAGGGGGCCTCACTAGATGAAGAAGAAGAAATATTACACAGGTCAAGTGCTAGTTTGTGCTCTTGCTGTGTTTGTTGTTGTGGGTTTTAAAATAATGATGAGGTGTAGAGGAGGAATATCTTTTGCAATACAAATCAACAGCTTCTAGCATTCAGATTTTTTTAAAAAAAGGAAACAAACAACTTAAAAATAACTAACTTACCTATCAATTTTGAGAAATGGGTTAAGTACTACTTTGAAAAATTGTAATTCTAACAATAACTTAGTAAGGGGCTGTGGTGGCTCAGTGGTTAAGAAGTTTGGTGGAAGGCTGGCAAGTCGGCAGTTTGAGACCCGGGTACTGCATGATGGATTGAGCGCCCGTCTCTGTCCCAGCTCTTGGGCACATGAAAGGAGCCTCATTTGGGCCTTCCCTGAGCAGAGTTTCTTCTGCAAAAACCCTTTCAATCCAGAATAATTTCTGACAAAAAAATTATTATTATTATTGAGTAGTTCCTTGAATTGTGAAGCTAACTACATTTTTAAAGTATCATACTATCCTTCCTTTGCATCCCCCCACCTCTACATATTAGGCATATTTCAACACTCCAACCACCATCAAAGTTATTTTCTGATTAATCTCAGAAAACATATTTTTGCTGGTCCATTTGTCATATACTATAGCTAGGACTCCTTACCCACATTTTAGCATGATATCTGAGTAATGTCATTGACTTTCCATTACATTATCTTAGGGCAGAAGGTGATTTTTTTATCATAAAACGCTTCAACATCTTTTACATGAGCCTGTTTGGGTTAAGATAAGGGTCAAGCAAAACTTTAAAGGGATGAAAACACAAAAGGGGAGGAGGGGATTTCAAGAAAAGCAGCTGCTGGCAAAGATGACGCATATTCAGAAGGAAGGCAAAATACCTATACAGTACTGGAAAACAAAGAGATATCATTGACTAAGAAAGATGAAATAGCAACTAGGGGAAATCTAGCCATTGCTGAAGCACAGGAATGGAACACCATAATTACACCATGCATTTGTGAGATAAATTTCATCCATATAAGATGGAGGAATGCAACTTCTTATCAACACCACTCTAGACTCTTGACTTCAAGATTCTCTTTCTGTAAATAGCTTAATTATCAGACACAGTTAGAGCTGAGTTTCTTGTGTAACCAAGAATAAACCAGTTACGGAAAACACTGTTTCCATGCAAATCATCTTTCTGTTTGCATGGCATTTGTACACCCACCCACACATGTAAGAAGAGATACAAACACACAAACTACATTCAATAAATACACTAATTTCATATAAATAAAAATAGTTCATTCTCGAAATGTGGTTTCTTTCTCTCACATTAATTCATTCCTGAATGAAGGGACCACCTGCCTGCCAGAAGAGGAGCTCTCTCTATTGCAATATTTTGTTGTTGATCCTATTCAGATGCAATACCATTCCCATAAGGGACTACAGTGGCTTAGTGGTTAAGATGCTGAATGTGATGACTGGAAGGTCAGCTGTTCAAGAACCAAGCAGTTTGAAAGCAAGAAATTGCAAGTACAGTAATACCTCGGATAAAGCTAAGACTTGGTTCCACAAGTCTTGGTGTTTTCCGATTTTTAGTGTTATCTGATGCATGTTAAAATCCTATGGGATGGATCGGATAACGTTAAAGCTCCATAGAGAAACATTGTAACCGCACAGGCTTTAGCGGTTGTTATCCGATCCATCCCATAGGACCTTAATGTTATTCGATCCAATTCTCCTCCCCAGATTACTTAACGTTATGCGATTTTAGCATTATCCGAGGTAAACGTTATCCGAGGTATTACTGTAATGTAGATAAATAGGTACCGCTTCAATGGGAAGGTAACAGCATTCCATTCGCTCAGGTGTCTAGTCATGCCTGCCCCATGACCATGGGGACATCTACAAACACAGACAGTGCTTGC
This sequence comes from Furcifer pardalis, assembly GCA_030440675.1. Classification (NCBI taxonomy): domain Eukaryota; kingdom Metazoa; phylum Chordata; class Lepidosauria; order Squamata; family Chamaeleonidae; genus Furcifer; species Furcifer pardalis. The sequence goes on from CP126893.1 coordinate 50,175,948, forward strand.
TCTTTGACTCCAAATGGATACAACTGGCTTTCAAGCAACCAGACTGGAAAAAAGCATGGCTCTTTTTGAAGCCAACGTCCTGCCTCAAATTAGGTGAATGTTATCATGTGAAGATTCATAATTAATAAAATTTCTTTCTTATTATTGTTACTGTAGTGGCAACATTCCTACTCAACAGCATTTTTGTAATTTTCAGAAATTAATGGAATTACTCTTTTTATTTGTGTTTCCTACTACGTTAGTACTATTGCAATGAGAGATGTCTTTACTAGTTAAAATGAATGATAAATATAACAACCAAATGCCTGTAAACATATAAATGTTCTTGTAAGAAAAATTGTGTTGGTTCCACCTCCCTTACTACTACCAGGATGGTATCTAGGCTTTCTGGAGAATTGTGGGATATAATGAAAAATTGAGAAGTACCACACAAGGGACCCTCAAGGAAGGAAATGCACTACAGGGGATCGTGGTTGATTGCAACATGTGTCTGAGAATGCATTTTTTTTCCTACAGCAGGAAAAATGTCATTGGTGTGAAATTGTTTAAGCAAGCCCACTTTGAGTACAAAGTTTGTAGACTATACCTCCCAGATTCCTTTATAATGGCTAGGGCATTCTGGGACTTGTAATGTGAAAGACAACTTGTTGAAGCTCTGCCTATAAGATTATAAGACTAAAAACAAAGCAAAGTGCTTGCCTTTTAAAATAAAACTCTACTTATAGATGTTACCCAAGCTGACATCCAGGTTTTAAGAAGTTTCAAGATAAACTGCAACCTATGTTTCCAAAAACGGGACTGTGGTGGCTCAAGTTGTTAAGACACTGAACTCGATGACGGGAAGGTCAGAATTCGATTCCCAAGTTTGCTCCTGTCTCTGTCCCAGCTCCTGCCAACCTAGCAGCTCGAAAGCAAGAAATTGCAAGTAGATAAATAGGTAACACTTCAGTGGGAAGGTAAACAGCATTCCATGCACTCAGGTGTTGAGGCAGGCATGCCACATGCCCATGGAAACATCAGCAAATGCAGACAGTGTTGGCTCTTTGCCTATAAACAGAGATAAGCACTGAACCCTAGAGTCAGATATGACTGGCTTTCAAGCAAGGGCGACCTTTAGCTTTACCAAGTGGTGGGCAGCAAAAGGTTCGCACCACCACCCCGGGAGGGGGGGGGGTAGCAAAATTGGGTGGCCATGCCCAACTCCCTGCCCTGCCCCATCAGGTTTTGTCCCTGCAAGTGGTTCAAGATCTCCCTTGCTCAAAAGCCAGTCATTTCCAGCTCTAGGGTGCAGTGCTCATCTCCATTTACAACCAAAGTACCTGTGCTGCCTGTGTTTGCAGATGTATACATGACCATATGGCAGGCATGACTAGATCACCTATGATGTAGGCTCTGCCCGTGAGGAAGGCTTCACCCACAACGTAGGCTCCACCCACAGGCTGGTAGTGAAATTTTTTGCTGCCCACCACTGCCTTTACCTAAGTTTCCAAATACAGTAATACCTCATATAACATTAGTATCGAATAACACTAAAATCGCATAACATTAAGGAATCTGGGGGGAAGAATTGCATCAGATAACATTAAGATCCTATGGGATGCTTCAGATAACAACCGCTAAAGCCTGTGTGGTTACAATGTATCTCTATGGATCCCATAGGATTTTAACATGCATCAGATAACACTAAAAATCATATAACACCAAGACTTATGGAACCATGTTTTAGTGTTATATGAGGTTTTACTGTACAGTAATACCTCGGATAACGCTAAGACTTGGTTCCACAAGTCTTGGTGTTATCCAATTTTTAGTGTTATCTGATGCATGATAAAATCCTATGGGATGGATCGGATAACGTTAAAGCTCCATAGAGATACATTGTAACTGCACAGGCTTTATTGGTTGTTATCCGATCCATCCCATAGGACCTTAACGTTATTCGATCCAATTCTCCTCCCCAGATTTCTTAACGTTATGCGATTTTAGCGTTATCCGAGGTAAACGTTATCCGAGGTATTACTGTACTCTGTTAATCCATTGATCAAAATGCGCACAATAGGAAATGTGATATGGTCACATCTGGGGATTTACAGATTTCTCAGAAACTGATAGTGCACTTAGCTGAGACCAATTGGAACCAGGCAGCCCGAACCTTCTCTGTCACACACCTCCACTTCTTCCCTTACTCCTAAAATGGTTCAGCAAGGAATAGAAAGTCCTAAAGGGGATTGCATTTTTATCCCTTTAACATTAACAAAATTGGCCTTGCCACGAAGCTGAGAGATGAAAGCCCTTAGTGACCCAAATGATTCTGCCCACTCGGCATCCAGAACTGTTTAAAAAAAATCTTTGAAATGCAAACATGATCTGAGGCCATTACCATGGCAACAAAAGAGTCTAAAGATTCAAAAGAAGGCAGCAGCTTCAGCTATTCCTTAAGAACCGCCAAGCAATATTTTACTGGCTCGTCATTTGAAGATACAGTACTTGAGTTTTTCAGAAACGGAAAAGAAACACAAAATTATTCCATTCTCTCCCACTACTAAATTTGATGTTGATCCATGAAGATGCTTTTAATACACAGTTTAAAAATGTGGCACCAAGCAATGAGCATTTGTGAAGTGTTATGCGGGCCAAAACCCATTAAAATAATCACTTGACTATCTCAACAGAAACAAGTTAGGAGATCCTTCAGTTAATTTTAGTTCAATGGACCAAAATGATCACCCTACTAAAAAAAATTAACTACCAATTGAAATATCTTACAACTGTACAAAGAGTTATGGTTATGTGTTTCAGATAATTCTGTGCCCCAGAATGTGTGTGTGTGTGTGTGTGTGTGTGTGACCTTTTGTCAATGTAGACGTGTTTCTTTTTGCTTTTTTTTTTACAAGATTAATTTAAAATTAGTCTCATATAGCAGTCAAATATCGCCAGATCAGACTGTGGAGAATTATTGGTCCATCTTCGTTTAAGGATCAAGGATGGTGCAAACTGGGTCTGAACTGCTAAGCAACGCAAGGTCTTACCAGCCTAACCTAAACAGAAGTGATATCTGTATTTAGAGAAGTACCATGAGAACTTCCATTCCAATATACATAACTTGTTTTTATACATATTTATTTGTTTTATGTTTTTAAAAAAAGAAAGAAGAAAACTTCCATTGCAGCTGTACAAGTAAAATATACTTGGAGGTTCAAAAGAACGGAACTCAATGTTCACAGCTGTCTATCTGGCTTTTTCTGGAAGTATTCAGCTTGCTTCCTGGTCCCACCGACTACAAAGCTACGCATGGGATTCTAACCCTCAAGCCTGTTCTCATCTAAACTTCTTAAATCATCTTGATGGAGAGACTGACGTTTAGTCACTAAGTTTTTCTTAAAGCTAATTACTCTCTACTGTTGCAATGTATTTGGTTGCTGGCATTAATTTAATCAGCAATGCCTCCCAATTCAATCAAGACCGTGTGATGAAAAGCCATTTCCAGCCACTAAGTCAGAGGGAATCAATCCTGCGTCTCTTTAGATGTCAGACCAGGCCACACAGCTGGTTGAAACTGTTCACATGCTGAGTAGGGACTCATGCAACCATGTGAGTAGAGGCGGGGGAAGGGAGAGAGTTTTCATCATCTTTCAAAATCCTGCCCTTAACAGGCTGTCATAATTTTAACCCCCCCTCCCCTTAAAAATTGTAATTTGCCCTGTTCTCCAGCCTCCCAGCCAACAAATCAGGACAAATGGAAGCTGAACATGTTATTAATTTATTTTAATGTATTAGTAGTTTACTATTGCTGTTTTTTAAAAGGTATTCAGTAAAACATGTAACAAATGTTTCATATTATTATTGTTTTTGTTGTTTTCTTTTGAAATTAAGATGGCAAACTTTCCTTTGATTTATCTCCTTTTCTACAGTCTAGCGATGACATGTCTTCTAAATATCCTCTTCTCTTTTCTCTTTGTGACACCCACATGCCTCATTATTTCCGACGTGCCTTTGGGTCTCGGTGGAATTCTGAGACATCTTCTGAAGCTCCGAAAGGACAGCTTGTAGCACCTCCGCAGGGTTCTTCTACTCTATCCTCAGAGAGGGTTCAGGAAAACTTCTGCAGAGCAGTGGGACTTTGCAGAAAAGCCTCTCTTTCCTTTGCTATGAAGAAATCTGTCAAGCTACAAGTTACTGCTTCCTCTTTTTATTAATAGAAATGAACTCTGCAGATATGGCATTCATTACCCCAGAATTTCCCCTCTTTAAGGAAGTGATTCCTATCAACAGATCTAGTTTATCCTACTAAATTAGGATTAGCTTTCCTAAATTTTCCTGTTGGTTCTACTTTTCCCTTTTTTTTTACCAAACTGGCTAAACATGACATTTCAAAGAAAACAATTGCACATACAACCAATAGTTTTTCACTGGTGCCTCTCCTCTTTTCTTCTCTCTTCTCTTTTTAAATGGTGACCTCCCCTCAGATCTCACCTTTCTTCCATTTTGTTGAGAATATCATTTCCTCAACTGACAGTGTGTCTTTTCACAACAATCTATTCTTTGTGAAATCAAAGCTTTCCAAACTCAGCTCTGGGTGGACATCAAGCTCTTCAAAATATGGCAGGCGACATTCAAAGTTGGCCAATTTGTCTTCCCCAGAGCAGTTGGGAATGCAGAAGATGGAACTCATGCTGAGATGGAACTCATGCTAAGAGGCTCCAACATTGACCAAAAATGGTTGATTTTATATCCATTATGATCTGAAGTTATCTTAAAGCTATGCCTCTTTCCAGTGGTGGGGTTTAATTTTTTTTTACTGCCTAGTCGGTAGATGTGGTATGGTGGATGTGGCCAGTGGGAAAGCCCTGTCTTGCACCCTAATTAGGGGACTTTCAAATACCACGTGACCATTTTAGGGGGGGGGAGAGGGGGTTGACCAAAAATAACTGAAAGTCACGGGGGGAGGGGGTTCGGCGTGAAGTCACGTGACTCCAAAAATTTAACCCCCTGGCCAGGTGGAAGTCTGGGGGTGGGGCGACAGGCTTCCTCAGGCTCCGGGCGGAACCGTTCTCTGCCGCTTGAGCCAGCATGGCTTTTAAACCCCATCCAGCCAGGTGGGAGTCCGGGGGTGGGGCAGTAGGCATCCTCAGGTTCTGGGTGGGACCACCCTCTGCCGTTTGAGCCTGTGTGGCTTTTAACACACACCCCCGGGCCAGGTGGGAGTCCTGGGGTGGGGCGGCAGACGTCCTCAGGCTCCTGGTTGGCCATGCTTCTGTTGTTTCTCTTCAAATCAGGAAAAACGGAGAAACCACATGATTTAGGGGGGTTGGTCAAAGTCATGGAAAGTCACAGGGGGGAGGGGGTGTTGCCTATTTTAGGTCACGCGGTATTTGAAAGGCCCCTTAGGACTACTTTATTTTAAAACTTGGATGAGCAGGGCCAGCCAGAATTTCTGCTACCAGTTCTGGCGAACTGATGTGAACCTGCTGAATCCCACCACTGCCTCTTTTCACTCCCCTCACTCTTTACAGTCAGACCAAGGTGAGGCTCTTCTTTGTCAGTACCTAATGGTTTGATGTGATATATCTGTACCTTTATAATACACCTATTACTGCATATTTTTATCCTTAAATGTAGAAATTTATAAGGACAATCAAGATGATCCTGGGACGGAAGTAACTTCCTTGCAAGGAAAAGATTACAATATTTGGGATGTTTAGCTCAGGACAGAAGTAAGAGAAGACAAAATTATGCCTGATGTGAAAAAAGTAGAAAAGAAATCACTGGTCGGCTTCTCCCATAACACTATAGCCAGTGGTGGGCTGTCAAATTTTTTACTACCCCACCGTGATGTCACGACGTCGTGGGCAGGGCCAACATCATGACATCATGATGTCGTTTGTGGAGCCAAAGGAAAAAATATATAAAATAAAATAAAATAAAAATAAACACACACACACACACATAGAGCCCGGGCTTCTGGAACCAAGCTGCGCATGCATGTCTCCAAGCCCTCCACTAGCCTGACCAATGCATTGGTGAGGATGATGGGCAGTTCCGGGACCAGCCACATGCACACACAGCTTGCCCGTGAGCCCTCCATCAGCCTGACTGATGCATCGGTCAGGCTGGTGGGGGGTTACGGGACCAAGCTGAGTGCGTGCACGACTTGCCCCCAAGACCTCCACCAGCCTCACCAATGCATCACTGAGGCTGGGGTTTTTTTCCAGGACCAGCTGCGTGCACACGCAGCTTCCCTACGAGCCCTCCTTCAGCCTCACCGATGGATCGGTGGGGCTCGAGGGGTTTCCGGAACCAAGTAGCGTACGCACACGGCTTCCCTTCGAACCCTCCTCCAGCCTCACTGATGGATTGGTGGGGCTGGGGGGGGGTTTGGGGGAAGCCATGCGAGTGTGCATGTGTCAATTGGAGTTTTGACGCATGCGCACTTCTGAGCAGCCATTTTGGGCTGCCCGGAACTGCAATCCGGTGGGCGGCCGGAGGGGTGACCAAACCAGTCATCCGGGGGTTTACTCCCCTCCCCCCCAGCGATCCCAACACTGACTATAGCTATACACTGAAATAGAATGTTGGTAGATTCAGATAACAGGAAAGACATCACCAAATGCATAGACTATGGAATTCACTATCAAATGATTGAGTTGTGACTTTCAGCTTGGATGGCTTTAAAAGGAAATTCTGTAAATTCATGGAGGCTGGGCCATCAATGTTTACTAGTCAGTATGAATATTTATTGCTTCCGGTTTCAGAGGCATTATGACTCTATGATGTGAAACAGAGGGTGCAGTTGAAAACTCATCATGCTGGTGACACAGCAGGAAATTGGTTGGCCACTGTGTGGGCAGTATGCTGGAGCAGATGGGTTTCTGATCTGATCCACCATGGTTCTACTCAAATTAAAAAACTCCCCAACAATATGGTTAAGTAAAAATGCATCCTTTTCTAAAAGTATAAGGTAGACGAACACAGAAGTTTTAAAAATCAGGGCTGTATACCTACTATGCAGTGGTTAAGCTGCTGTCCTGTAACAAAAAGTTCGTGATTTCGATCCTGACCAGGGATCAAGTTTGACTCAGCCTTCTATCCTTCTGAGGCCGGTAAAGTGAGTACCCAGCATGTTGGGGGCAAAATGCTAATTAACTTGTGAACTGCTCAGAGAATGCACTAAGCACTATGGGGCAATATATAAGTGTGATTGCTTTGCTTTCATCTATCGGTGTTTTCTCTACCACTTCTTTTTTTTACTTTCACCTTCTTCCATTCCTCCATTATCATTGGCATCAGTTATCCCAAGATTATTCTCGTGAATCTACCAAGCTCATGAATCTACCATTCCCCCCCCCCCATCTGTGCAAGAGTTTGCCTGATGATAGAGATGATTTTGTTGATAATACTTTGCTTAATTTATGAAACAAGACATTCTAGGGCAGTGATGGCAAACCTTTTAGAGACTGTGTGCCCAAACTCAACAGGCTGTCATCTGCGCCACAGAGGGGTGGGGTGAATTCTGTGCTGGGGGGAGAGAGGAAGTGCTCCCATTGGGCTGCTGGACAGAGGGGCGGGGTGAACTCTGTGCTGGGGGGAGGGAAAAAGTGCTCCTATTGGGCTGCTGGGCAGAAGGGCAGAGTGAACTATGTGCTGGGGCAACAGCACATGTGCCCACAGAGAGGTTCTTAGTGCCACTTCTGGCACATGTGCCATAGGTTTGCCACCACTGTTCTAGAGCTTATAGCCATAAAGAAAGCCACTCCTGCTGACTAGAATCTTTGTCTGTGCATCTCAAAAGGATGAGCCATCTGTAACTCCAAAGTGATAAAAGTAAATAATTTTGTACAACACAAAATATATTTAGTATATTTAGATCTCCACCTGGCTAGTAGACAGGAGAACCTAAAATATCACTATATTAACCAAGGCTTCCTCCTAATTTGTGACAACAGTACAAGGCATGAGAGACAATTAGAACCCTATTTAATCATTAATTAATCTAACTTCTTCAGCTTACTTCTTCAGGCATGTAGGCCTGCCCTCCTTTGTCACTGCTTTCTCTACATAATCTTAATGATGGAGGAGGCTGAAGCACATTGTCTGCATGCACAAGTAAGAATCTAGGATTTTTACTTGCAGATAGTGGTCTTCAAATACTTCCATTGCTCATGAAAGTAGTGATGGAGCATGATTAGGGCTTCTCTGAAACAGTGTTGTAGAAGATGGAATCATGTCTGTATAAAGTGAACATGTGTAGCTAGTCTAGTGCAGGATTAGACCCCTATGAAGTACTGTATACAGATATAGTTTTAAGTAATTTCTGCAAACAAATTTCCAGAGAAGAAGGACAAAAGAAAGGAAGAAATTAATTCTAAACATGCTTGCAGAACTAGGGACAATTCCTTTTCCTTTGTAAATTCTCTAAATGTAACTCTGCACTCCAGTAGAAGAAAGAATTCCTCAAATGTTGGTTCTGTGTGAATGTCATGTCAAATGCATTTCACAATTCCTGGACTTTGCAAATTCACTTCTTTTCTTTTCTGACTGGTCTTCAAGTCCTAAGCATATTTTCTATTGTACATCTGACCTATTAAGATATGTATTGAATAAAAACATCATTTCAGCTTTAGTGACAAGCTACCAGTAATATATGCTAGAGCTCTAAGAGCCAGGATGGAAATCATTATTCCTTTTGTTATCACAGGTGAAAATGAAAAAATTAGAAAAGTTTCTGCCCATTGGGCAAAATTACAACAGTTTTGGTGTACTTCTCCCTCCTTTGGAGACTTCTATGTGAAAAACTTATGTAAGACAGTTTTGGTGCAAACAAACAAACAAACAAACCCAATAACAACCCCTTGCATTCTATAGTTTTCCATTTTTCACAAAATAAAATATTTTGGGCGAAATTAATTATGTTTTCTACAAAACCATACTTTCTATTTCATTCCATTGCTATTACTGCAGCACCAGCAGCACCTGCTGTTGCTAAAAAAAGATGCTGATGTTTTTTCAATCTTCTGCAGGGCACAGCTGACAAATTTTTCAACATGAGCATTTGTTGCATCCTTACTCTAAGCTACATAAGCAATTGGCACAATCAAATCTGAGACAACTTCACTTCCCATGGATGTCTCATTCTGCAGAAATAGAAAGCCATCTTTCAGAAGAGAGCAGGGGCAGATAATCAATACAGTTGTTATACTTTTATCTTGCTCCCTGCATTTTGATGCTTTTTTCCGAGGCCTTTGTCAAAAGTGCACATCTCAGAACCTGACTGCTAAAAGCAACGATGGGATGTAACAGGTTCTCATCAGTTCTCCAGAACCGGTAGTAACTTTTCCCAGTGTCCCAGAGAACCGGTAGCAGCTTTTGGTGGGAACCACCTTCGGGACTTACCTTTTCACTGGTTCCCCCACTGCGCATGTGTGCCAAGCACTTGGTGTGCATGCACGGCTACAGTGCTTGGTGCATATACACGGCCTCCTTGCTGTCCTCCCAAGCGGGGAGGAGGAAGAGAAGCTGCTAGCCTGAAGCTTCCTATTGCCTGCTCCCCAGGTAAGTGACTCACCTTTGGATGTGGTGTGTATATTTTAATGTGTATTTAATACCTTTACATATATTGACATACTACCACAGTTCCTAAAAAGGCCTGGCTTGGGGTTTTTAAGCAAAGTCTTGGAGTTACTTCATCAATAAGCTACACCTGTGCTGTTCCAAGTGCTGTTCCAATTGGAGAACCCTTAAGGAGGTACAGCTGTTTTACATTTACATTAAGGCATATTATCCTAGAGAACTGGTTAGACAAAGACTTAGTACCTAACTTCTTTAACTGTTGAAAAGTTGAAAAGTGCCAAAATGAAGCCATCTTGTGGTGAGTTCATTCTGTAGTTCCTTCCATCTGACTTAGTGCGAGAAAGATTAGCCAGAACAAGTTTTAAGATCTGGGTTACAACCTCTGGTTGATTTGTGTTTGGGGTGGGTGGGTGTATTTTAATGTATTTTTATTTATTTATTTATTTATTTATTTATTTATTTATTTATTTATTTATTTATTTTATGTGTTTGTGTTGTGGGTGGGTGGGTGGGTTGAGGTGTGTGTGTGCTTATTTTTATTTATTTTTATTATTATTTTGTATTTTTTTTTCTTTGGCCCCACCCACATCATGACATCATGATGTTAGCTCTACCCACACTGTGATGACATCGCGGTGGGGTAGTAAAATTTTTGACATCCCACCACTGGCTAAAAGGCAAATGCCACAGTACACAACTGGCTACAAAAGCAGGCCTACACTAGCTCTCCAGAGCCATGCCATCTTCTGTTGTAACCATACTTGAAAGGAGTAACACAGCCTCAAACCTTGATCCATCCATAGATTTCTGGGAACATATTATTCTACCAATGTTACAATACTGCAAACAATTTCATTCCCTTCCCTAGATCTGTAAGGAGTTTAAGCTGAATGAAAAGTTTATTTCCACTTGGTCACACTTCATAAGTACTTCAGTTTCAATGCCACCTATGTCCTGTTAATCTAAACCTCATTAGACTTATCTCTCTAACAGTGCTTGAAAATAAAACTGAGATGAAATCAGATATTTTCTCGCTCCTTCACTTTCGGTTCAGCTCTTCTTGAGCTTTGCTGAAACCAGATTTTTCATACAGGTAAATCTACCCTTAATGCTAACAGGTTTCTGAGTCAGACATGATTGCAGTCACCAAAGAACAACTATAATTGTGGCAAGGGCTGCTTTGGACACATATGGGAGAAACAGAGATAATGTGGGCTCTTTCTTCCCTCTCTCTGGCACTGTGGGACACTGTTGTCATGCTGCATGGCACACAAAGTAGGAAATATGGAGGCAAAAATCATTCATTCAGTCAGTCAGTTAGTCTGTGTGTGGGATTGTTCATGCAAAAGCATCATTGTAGCTGTATCATTTTTCTCTCTCTTAGGCACCAATAACATTACCATGATCTATGAAGGAAAAGGAAGTTTATTTTATATAACATGCATCCTATCAACATTAAAGTGGAAGATGAAAAGCAGATACTGTACACTGTTGTCAAAGTTCTTCTGGGTATATGAGCTCAAGCAAAATGTCTAAATTATTTTCTACCATAAGGAAGGGTCTATTGAAAGTAACTGTTGATGTATGCGTCTGCTCAGCACTGAGCTACTATTGTTGCAAGGTGAATATGGCCACGTCGCTTTAAGGCTGTTTGCAGAGACTCACTGAGGATGGCCAGGTGCTGTGAGTCAGCACAAAACCAACGAGCCTCTGAGTATATTAAGAGGCACATCTGAGTGCGGACTTTGGCTTGCATCTTTTGCCTGCCCTTGGCCTGACATGTTGTTGTTTGCATTCACTGTCTGCCATGATTTATGCCTGAGCCAGTGTCTGGAGTGTGTTCAGCTCAGGGAGCTTCGTTGTGACAGCTGAAAAGCCACAGAGTTACCAGAAGGATTGGTTCACGGCTTCTTCTCAGCTACTCTCTACTGCAGACCTGAAGCCAAAGTGCTTTTGGATCAATGAAGCATGCTACCCACTTGATGCGGTGATATGTGGGTAAGCAGAGACTAGAACTAAAATCCCATAGGATTTTAACATGGATCGGATAACACTAAAAATCGGATAACACCAAGACTTGTGGAACCAAGTTTTAGCGTTATCCAGTGTTTTACTGTATAGCAAATATTATTAAGATATTATATTATCCTTTTCAAAATTATAAATGCCAAGACTTCTTTGGCCATCCCTTTCTCACCATAAACAGATCTGACACCAGTTGGTCTTTAATTTAGATGTCCACTCAATTCCTTGTCTTTATATCCATTTCCCTCAGCTTTTAATATCCAAATGCTATTGATCTTTTTTAAAGCCCCCCCCCCCCCTGATTTCAGTCATGGGTTGGCATGCCCTCATTAGACTTTTATTTTAAAAGAATTGCTCCTAATACATGATAGGAAATGAATTTGTAACAGTCAGCCGTCATCATAGATAAGAATTCAAACAACTGCCATTAACACTGATTTTATTCTATCAAGTTCCAATAACATACCTTTAATAGGAATATCTATGTTTAAGAAGCAATGCCCTCCACATGAAGCCCTAACGTCCTCCTCACCAAATAGTTTGGTACAAATATCCTTAAAGTAAAGGAGTTCTCAACCTTTGAAAGCCTGGGGCTGGGTCACACTCCCTCAGACAGCTTCAGGGGCTGGATGACCATTTTGCCCTTCCTCCCCCACATGGCACTGCCAGGTGTGGTGGAGGTGGTGTTGGGCCACATGAAATGGTGCTGTAGACTGCATCTGGCCTGCAGGCCGAGAATCCCTGAAATAAACAAACGTGGCAATCTCGAAGGCTTAAGAAAGATCTATTATTTACTGTCACCACCAACAATATGAATTAATAAACTCCTAATCAGTGGCATCGTGCAGACTTCAGCCGCCTGGGGCGAAGAACAAACTCGCTCCCCCCCAGCTCGCCGCTGCCGCCCCCCCCCCCAGGACCCAGGCAGAAGGCAGCCCTTTTGCTGCACCGCCGGCCGTGGCTGCCCTTGCTGTGTCTCCTCCGCCACCTACCCCTAATGAGTGACTCACGCGCGCGCGCTGCTTACCTCCACCCACCCACCCAGGTAGCCGTCAGGGTGAGCCCCTGACGGCTAGCTGGGTGGGTGGGTGGGCGGGCGGGCAGAGGTAAGCAGCGCACGCGCGCGCGGGTGCTCATCAGGGGTAGATGGCGGAGGAGGCAGATCGATGGTAGCCACGGCCGGCGGGAGGCAAAGAGGGGGCAGCCTGGCCACCGGCGCAGCAAAAGGGCCGCCTTCTGCCTGGGAAGTCCTGCTTCCTAAGCCCAGGCAGAGGGAGGCCAAAGCGGTGGGGACATTTTGCCACCCCTGAAAGCCGCTGCCCGGGGCATCCGCCCCATCCCCCCACACTACGCCACTGCTCCCAATATGAATTTTGAAATATTTTACTGAATCTTCTCAGGTTCAGAGCAAAGGTTTTCCTTCTATGCTCCCAAATCAGTTCTCCTCACAAGCCATAGTTATAACAAAAGCCATTGAGACTTTGAGACAGATTGACAATACTCTCCATCTGTGTTAAAGTTTTATCGAGCTGAAGCCCATTAGAAAAGGAACTGTCCTTCTCTTCTGGGTCAGAATCACAATTTTCTTGCAGAGGATACGTAAGTGAAAATACCAAAGCTATCGTGAGTGCTGGGCTTAGTCTGCCTCTGCTCGGCAAATTATCTTATGAAACAGATGAATCTTGTCTCTTTTATACCTAGCATCCAGCACCACAGAGAAGCTGATCAGGGGTGTGCTGGGCACCTTGGGAGGGCAGAGGACAGGAGGTGATGGGGGTGCCTATTGGGGGTTTGGGGGGGGGGAATCCCATACATTCCCATTACCTCTGCCTGCCTCTGAGGGTCGCCACTCGCTGAGGTGCACCAGGATGAGTCCCTGTATCCCTGTGGGCCAGCACACCACTGAAGCTGATAAAGAAACCAGTGGGAGAAACAGACTCAGTTAAATGAGCCAGCAAGTTATGCTAACCTGGTCTAGAGCAAAGCAGAGCCCTTGCATTAGAATCAATACTTCTTATCTACAAATACCTAACTGCTGACATTTTTACCAGAAACACTATCTTTTGAATCCTCCTGTTGACCTACCAGTTTCTGATGCATTTCGCAAGCACATTTTCTTTACACTGTGATGGCACAGATGGCTGATATCTTCATGCTGCAGTGGTTACCAGGATTTAATGTTACTTAGTGACAACTTTACAACATTTGTACAGTCACCTGCTCAAGATCCCTGCTGGTTGATGGAGCAAGGATTACGCTTTAACACTATTAAATGAGATTTAAAAGTGCCTGAAAAGGTTATAATGGTATTTTGCAAACTGAGTGTGTACATTAACTACTGTTCTGTGTGAGGCTCTCATTCTGTTAAAAACAACAACAACATCCCCATTTAATGCCTTCTTAATGAATTACTTACTTTTCCAAGCTTTCAGACAATAGCTTCCCAAAAGATTCATCACCTATGTCCACTCTGTACAGCACTTGCTGCACCCACAGATTCTATCTTTTCTGCTACCTCTGTCTTTTTCAGGCATGATTACCAAGAGCAGAAACAGCTGGACAACTGGCAACATGATTTCAGAGTTTCTACATCTGTGGCTACACACCTATCCATGCAAATATATTAGATTTAACTATTGCTTGACTATGAGTTGCCAAAGTGGAGCAATGTTAGAGGAAATGAAGGCAAATGACGAATGAAGGTCTCAAGGAGGCAGCAAATCACATTTCTAGAGTTCTACCCTGGACAGTGAGGAGAACAAATAAGTCGATCCTAAAAGAAATCAACCCTGACTGCTCATTAGAAGGTCAAATAGTAAAGACGAAGCTAAAGTACAGTATTTTGGACATCAAATGAAAAGAGAGGATTGACTTGAGAAAGCCTTGATGCTGGGGAAGGTAGAGGGGAAAAGAAGAAGGGGGTGGCCAAAAATGAGATGGCTAGATGGTATTGTAGATGCAATGGGCACAGAGCTGGGCGGGCAGAGGAAGATGGTGGAGAACAGAGGTGCCTGGCGGGCAATGGTCCATTGGGTCGCAAAGGGTCGGAATTGACTGTGCGACTGAACAACAACAAAAGAAGTCTGCTAGAGAGAAAATTTGTCAACTTTGCAACTTTTTGCGACCCCATAGACTACAGCATACCAGGTTCCTCTGTCATCCACTTCATCAACATTGCTGTCTAACCATCTCATCCTCTGCCGCCCTCTTCTCCTTTGGCCTTCAATCTTTCCTAGCACCAGGGTCTTCTCCAGTGAATCCTCTCTTCTAATTTGGTGGCCAAAGCACTTGAGCTTCAGCTTCAGTATTTGTCCCTCCAAGGAGCAGTCAGGGTTGATTTCCTTTAGAATTGACTGATTTGATCTCTTTGCAATCTAGGAGACTATCAAAAGTCTTCTCCAGCATGACAGCCTTTTAACTACACCACCAATTTATTTGCTTTTTGACTGAGGACAAGGAGGAAAATTCGCATAATTTTCCTTAGGTCCTGCATTTTTCTCCCACACCTATCATTTCCCAGCAATTAAACTATTACTGTTACCCCAGCCTCCACCAGTGCAGACTATTCCTTCAGGAGCCTGATTCTCTTTTCACTTGGTTACTTTACATTAAATTGGAAGTGACTAGTTCTAATTTAATGGAAGTGACTGTGCTTTCTACAATTATTTTCCATTAGTATGTGGTTTGACCTACTGGGATGTCTGCCATACATCCTATAATTTTTCATCTTACCCCTAAGGTACTCTTGGAGACCAACCTAGTGCTAACTGGGATAATTCTATCCTCCAGTCAATGGATATTTAACATGTTATGAGATCTTCTCCTCTAACTGGTGATCTCAAGGTCTTTTATTTCTGGGGGAGACCAAGCAGTTGAATACTGCATACACTGATGTGGTCATGTAGCAAGAGCAGAGCAACTAATTTCATTTTCTTGGTGACATTCAAAGAAAGAAAGTGCCATTCATTGTTCACCAGGAGGGCTTGGTCCTGCAGTGCAGTACAGTTCATCTAGCTGCATTTAAGTCCTACTTGGCTAACACAATTCTTGAAATTCTTTTCAGTAAATCAAGATCCAGATTTCAAAAGCAAGCAGTGAATCTAAAATGTAGGGGAAATACTGTGTGCCATTTATTTCTATTAATAATGAAACAGCCAATTTCTTCCTATAATGGAAACCTAGTTAAGGATAGGTTATACCAGGGGTTCTCAAAGTTTTCAAGCCACGGGCCAGATCATGCCCCCTCAGACAGCTGAGCAGACCAGACTGGTGGTTCCCTCATCATAAATGCTGCCATAAAACATGTCTGTGTCTGTCACAAATGCGTTTATGATGGCCGCAGACTAATTTATGGCTGTAGCATATGCAGTTATGACAGCCATAAATGAGGCTGTGGCTGATTCCAGCGGTGGCAGCAGTGGAGGCTGAAGTGAGGTTGGGGGCCAGATTATTTGGTGCCATGGGCCAGATCCAGCCCCCGGGCCATGGGTTGTGAACCCCTGGGTTATACAGTACAATGCTTTAAGTAATTATGACAGTTCCTTCTTCCAGAATAGCTGATCCTCCAAAAAACAAATCTGCTGAGATTTCCACTTTTTAATTTTTCTTTTTTTAGTACATCCATGACTCATTAGTAGCATATACTCAGAAATAATGGGCAACACTTCCCAAAATGCTTCAGTCCGTTAAAGATAAACCCCCAAAGGATTGTCATTTACAAGTATTTAATGAGGGCTCTAAGCATTGCATCATTTCCCCCCATTGTTCTAAGGAGAGAAAGTTTGAAGAGAAGGCTGCTCTCTTTTCTCTCCCTATGTAGGTTATATGAACAGATATTCCTCAGACTTAATATCAAGACCAGCGTAACTCATTCTTGATACAGCTTCTTAACATCTATTTCGGCTCTACCATGAGACAAATGAACAGCCACTTTGGGCAGTGGATTTTGGGTATTATAACAGAAGCAAATGTCTGATTATGTATTCTCTTTTTTTGTTTTGTTGGAAGCGCTTGTGAAATGTCCTACCTTAAATACTGAAGTAACATCACAGACTACAGCTACAATGTGCCTTTGGCTTGGGGGTACCTGGGTACCAATTGCTGCTGCAATGACCTATCTGAATTGCTGCTCACTGAATATTCCCTACTGCAGCTGCTAATGTGGCTTTAGACTTCTGATCCACTCCTGCCTTTCTCAAAGCAACTGCAGGCTTCTCAGCAATAATCTTTTACCTGGAAATAATTATGTTCATGCCAGGCAACAACAAAAACTCCCGAAGCTACTTTTCCCAGAGCTATTAATTAGAGAGAAACAGTGACTGTATGCCTAGAGAATTAGGTCTTTGTAAATTCCAATATGAACTGTTCTAATGGGTAGATCAGAACTCTCCTCCAGACCCAGGGTTTGGAGTTCCTCAATGTTCTGATGCAAATCTATTTCAAAATGTATTTAACAGTGTGAATTTTGACATGAACACTTCTAGAAATGTGTTCTTTAAAGGGAAAAATGTTTCCAAATGTGTATTTAAAAGCAAATCTTTATGTAGATTAACACAGATCCTTTTCATATTAAATTAGAAACTGGATGGAATTTTGCCATGAGCAAACATGCGCACAGTTATGCCATGAGTACAGGTATGCAAGTCTTTCAGAAACACTCGGTTTTATTTCTCTCTCTCTCTCTTTTTATCTTAAACCAATTTTGACCTGATTCAGAACCAATTTTTAAAATGATACACAAATATTTGTATGCATTTCTGCCCATTTTCCAATGTTCACATTAATCTGTATATTTTTGTGATGCTTGCAATGTTGTTATACAATACATGCTTTTGTACATAATTTCTAGTAAAATACATGTTTTGTGTGCACATCCTCCAAAATACTACAGCACTCTATGTTCATAGCAATTACACTTATATACTACCCCATAGTGCTTGTACACTCTCTGGGTGGTTTACAAGGTAATTAGAATTGTGCCTCCCAACAAGCTGGGTAATCATTTTACCAATCTCAGAAGGGTGGAAGTTTGAATCAACCTTGACCCCCATCAGGACTGAACTCAGACTGTGGGGAGAGTTTTTCTATTAGTATAGCAGTTAACCACTATGCCACGAGGACTCTTTTTAACAACAAAGAACAAAAAGAACTGCTATTATAATTTCTTTGTTGAAGAACTTCAATCATAAAATGTAGGGAAGGGCAAATCTCAGTATGCAAGGTCACTTCAGTTCACATATTTTGTTGTTGTTGTTCTTGTTGTTCAGTTGCATAGTCGATTCCAACCCTTTGCGACCTCATGGACCATATTAGTTTTAATAGTGTGGATTGCATAAGGGATTATCCAGATAGGTGAGTTTGGAGCTTACTGGTTCATGCTCAAAAGGTTCTTATCTTTAGTGCAGTCTATTTTATTTCGAGGGCAAAAGAAGAAGAAGGCGGTAGAAAATGAAATGGCTAGATGGCATTGTTGACACAATGGACACAGAGTTGGGTGGGTTGAGGGAGATGGTGGAGGATAGGGATGCCTGGCGTGCGATGGTCCATGAAGTTGCAAAGGGTCAGAATTGACTATGCGACTGAACAACAACAAATTTTATTTCTCACTTGAGTGATCCTTCAATTCACATGGATCTACACTTTTTTTCTCCCACAAGAAGGGTCAACTCCAATTTTCCCCCTTTTCAATTAATGAGACTTGACTTCCTGCCCCTGCTCCCATTTCAGTCTAGATAAGAATGCTTGTGGTGGGTTTCTGTGATATTCAACACTAGATAATATAAAACCCACTGCCATCCTGTTGTAAATCTATGTAAGAAATTAGAGGAAACCTTAATAAATCAGCTGAAAAATAAATCTCTCACTTATTTCATTGTGAGTTCCTCACTGAGCTCGACCTATCCTTTATTTAATTCACTGTCACAATGGTGATGCATATAAGCAACATTTCTAAGGCTGAACCCTTCAGTTGGGTAACTGAGAAAGCCAAGGTTCACTGAGGATTGTGCATGCCTGTTCATTTGCAAAAAAGACTAATAAAGTCAAGTGCCCTTAAGAGCCTTGGCTCCTTTTTAAACAATTCGGCAATGAAGATACATTTAGTGACGATGATTTGTTTGCTCTGAAGTTTGGGGAGGAAAGGTCACATTCACCATTTATAATCTCATCACAACGACCAGGGCCATCAATCCTCAATTCTAATTCCCTATCTCATAACTGTCAGCTTATGAAACTGTACGCTATAAGCCGCAGAAGTTTACAGAAAAACATCTCCTTATTCTCTTCTGCCACTTTAATCAGATGAATTGCTAAAACAGGATTTAACATTCACTATTCGCTCCAAGAAACTCAGGGGGGAAAACATTAGGATGTTAGCATTCTCTAGATTGATGCTACTGGTTTTTTTTCCAAGATAGCAAACTGAATTCCATAGAGTACTTATTCAACAACCTCCTTCCCATCTCAGTCCCAGATTCTTCCATGTGTGACATCTTTCTGTAGCCATCACTTAATCATCGGTTGCTCCTTTTCCCAGGGCTACTGACAAAGGCAGGGATATTTACCTATGGACGACAACTCCCTGAATCCCAGCACCAGCACAGCTAGCAGCAGTTGCTGTCAAAAAAACACATTGCATCTCTGTCTCATTGGTGCTAAAGATTCTGCTGCTGAGAACACCAGCTCACAAAATAGGTTGATGGGGTGGGAGTAATTCCAAGGAACAGAAAGACTTGGGAAATGCCATCTGGAAGGACACAAGTGGAGCTGTTGTAGCACTGGTGATAATGGGAGCAGCTACCCCATTTGAAATGGTGGCATTTCCTTGTCCCTTCACCGAAGTCAGAGGCAACTTTGGTGGCTAAGGGAGCTATTTCTCTTTGAGGAAACAGGAAAAGAGACCAAGGAAATGCTGAGGCACCCCCAGTACTCCAGGACAAAAAGCAGGGAGGGGTGAAGACAAATGGTAGTGCAAAATCTTGCCACCTATTTGCCAACACTAGATGCACCCATCACATGCCCACTTCTATCACCTGCCTTTTGAGGCTACCTATTCCATTTTGTCTTGGCTCTGGCACTTGAAGAAGCAGCCAGGATGAGTTGTTGAAACAAGTACTTCCAGTAACAAAAGTGAAGGAGGATGGATTCCCAGCTGGTGATCCGTAATGAAGAGATTGGACTTATTAGGGTACTGATCTTCAAGTCCACTATCCATCTGGACATATACATGGGGTGGTGTTCAGAAAGTCTCTCTTCCTGTGGTTGCTGGGGGGGTGGACTTGCTCTTCTGTTTCAAACAAGAGGTAGGAGCAATACTGGGGCAGTGGCATGAGAGAGGGATCTGCCATCAAGAAAAGTTAAAGAGAAGCACTTCCTTCTCCTTCACCTAGTGCACAATCACCGTATCTTAGAAAAGTTATTTTCAGATGGGTGGGTGGGGGGCAGGACTATAAAATCATAGCATTCCCAAGCCTGCAAGACCATAATTTGGGGTTTGATGTACAAAGGAGAGGTTGAGGAAATACAAGGGTTTTTCAAAAATCAAAGAGGAGACATAAAGTTTGAGAGCCTCGGATGTAGATCTCCGTCTCTCCATAATCTCCTGCAGTGTTTGTGGACAAAGACATTATGCTTTCCCATTCATTTAAGAAAAATATATTGGATCTTTAGATTTTTGTGCCCCAGTATGTCTCTAGTAAATTTTCAGTAGAGAAGAATAATGGGGGATAAAAAGAAAATGATAATTGTCAAGATTGTCTCCCTCTCAAAAGAAGTAATCACTGACTTGTATGGAAATGCCATACTTGTGCTTTAAACTATCTAAGATAGGGGTTCCCAACCTAAGGACCACAGGCCAAATTTGGCCCATGGAGACATTTCATGTGCCCCCCACCAAGGGCATTCAAAAAACAAAATGGCCACTCCTTTGAAGATGTTGGGACAAAATGGCCACCTCCATTGTGCATGCAGGGCAAAATGGCCATCTGGCCCTTGAAGCTGACTGAGAGAGCATGATCCAGCCTCCGGCTTGAAAACGTTGGGAACCCCTGATTTAAGATATAGAACATGAACTTTCCATGAAACTTCCTAATTTTGCCCCATCCTTCACAGAAATGATAAACTTCATATATATGTTGGGGTGGGGTGGGGGAGAGAGAATGACTATCAGAAGAATTCATTCATTTGGTTATAGAGAGACATATTTGTGCAAGGTCATCAAATGAAGTTCAACATCCCTATGACATATCCTGCTGGTAAGACCAAAGGATTCCTCTCCTTTTAAGACATAATGAAAAGAAAGGTTTATCAGCCACATTGCATGGAGACTTCAGAAAACATGCTGACTCAAAGGGACACATTTAGCACACAAAATGGACCTCAGCCACCATAATATAGAGCCACTGATGCATTAATACATGAAGGTGGCAGCAGGCTGTGCAATTACACCTGAAGAATTTAATTTGTAGCTATTATTTTGACACAGTGAACTAACTACAAAAATTAGAATAAATGCACTCAACAGCAAGTTGACCATGCAAAGGGAGGAAAGAAGAGACTGGGGAAGAAGAAAAAGTAAACTCTTGGAAGAACAGATTGATCTCATATACGTACAGTGATACCTCATACAATGATTTTAATCCGTTTCATGGGGCTCATTGTTGTACAAACAGAATTGCTATACGATGCATGCATCGTATAGTGATTTTCCCTATGGGATGCATCGTACAACGAATATCTCTATGGGGAAAATTGTACACCAACAAAAATTTGTTGTATGATTTTCCTCATAGAGATGCACTGCATCGTATAACAATTTTAGTTGTTACACGGGGCACAATGTTTTTTCAAATCCTCGTTGTTGTACAATTTAATCGCTGTATGAGGCATTTGTTATATGGGGTTCTACTGTATCAGTTTTTGCCATCTTGGTACAATTCAGTTGTGTTGAACTAAAACATCCACCATTCCCAGCTAGCAAAGTCACTGTAGTTCAACATATGGACAGCACATGTTTAAGACAATGTGAATCCCTGGATGCTCCCAGATAAGTGTGTACTTGTTCGCAGTTAGAGAATTCCCTAAAAATCTCAGGTAGAGAAGGTAACTTAAAAGGTATACACTTCAACAATGTATGAATTGTTGGCAATGCTAACAGACTGTATGAGTACAGTTATGTTGATTTTAATAAATGTGTAGACTACTAGGATTATAAAGATTTGATTAGCAATTGGTTAAGGGGTGTATAGGTAGGAATCAATGGTTTGTCTTTTTTTTTACTTCTACAAAGTTCTTTCCCCATCCGGCTTGCAAATGTTGTATTGAATCTGTGTTAAACATTATAGGTTTTCCAAGTTCTTCCCTATAAAGATGTATTAGTGCACATGGTTTGAACAGAATGTACATCTTAGTACATTGTCTTCTCAATGAGGCATATTTTTTTACTATTTTTTTGAGCACAAATGGCATTCACAGAACTTGGAAAAATACAAACACAAAGGATTAATTGACTCATTTTGCAAAATGTGTATTAGTCTGGTCTATATCAAAAGGCACATCAAACAAACATGGTCTCTTTTGCACATGTAACCTTTTCAACACTAGTTTCTCCCCCCCCCCCCGAAAATCTCACCCATCGGGACCCCCTCCCCCAGCTGCTGCTTCTTTTTTCTGCAGATGATCAGATATCTGTATGTATCTTTTCCTGGTGGTTAACAAAAACACAGGGGCAGAGTTTGAGTGGGTGAAAATATCTAACAGACTTGGCTTCTTACCAGTTTTCTGCTGAAACCCTTAGCTGACCAAGCTAACTTTTAATTAAAAGGTAACCAATATTATTAGCTGGAAGGCTGACAAGTTGGCAGTTCGAGACCCGGGTACTGCATGACGGTTTGAGCATCTGTCTCTGTCCCAGCTCTTGGGGACAAGCTCTTGGCGTCGCCTGAGCAAGGTTTCTCCAACAAAAATCCTTTTAACCAATAATAATAATAATAATAATAATAATAATAATAATAATAATAATAATAATAATAATAATAATAATAATAATAATAATAAAGTAGTTTGTTCTGAGTGATGTTTTTCTCACAATCATTAAAAAATATTTGTAGCAAATACATCAAAAATGATATCAAAATAGCTGTAATACATTGTTATCACAACACCCACCCGTGTTCTACAAAGATCCTCATTATGAAGCTAGCTAACTATTGAGTGGATATGGAGGGGTTGTACTGTGCCATGTGCAAAATGGTACACACAGGGTCTTACCTACATTCTCAAGTGTCCAGAATCAATGGCCCCAATTCAGCTACAGTTCAGAAAAATAGGATGATATTTTCTTTTATGAAGATGACACCAGGTTGACAGTACCTGGAAGTCCTTTCAGACTTTTAATTAATTTTCTATTTCAGAAAACTAAAAATATGAATCTATTGAAAAGCAGTAACCTCTAAAATTAAATGTAAATTGCTAATAATTTAGAACTTTGAACAGGAAGCCGGGAACAAAAAAATGATATTAAAAAGTCAGATTTGACAGAACTGGAAGGAAGCGACATTGATTCATCCTCTGACTAGGAACAGCAGTGGCACAGACTCACAGAGATCAGAGCATGTTGCAGATCTTGAATATAATCCCTGCCAGCAGTTTTTATTTTGGCGATACCAACTGCTTGTTATAGCAGTTAAGTTTCTAAGCAAACATCTCTTCTAAAATATGATTGACTTCAACAAACTCAGTTATATACTAAAGACAGGACCATCATCCAAACTGCATGGAAACTGCTGTATTTACAGCAGCAAAACATGCAATTATAGTACTTATTCCATGGCACAGTTTGCATATTTCATGAAGATTGTTTACAGTGTAGCTCTCACAAAATAAAATATAAATGATGGATTAACATAAGTAGATAAATAACATAAATATAAATGATAAGTAACATAAATATAAATGATGGATTAACATAATCTTGAGGCATTGGGTGGTTAAAGGAAATATGTTGCCATTTTGTTTGTACAATTAAGAAAACAGAAAAATCTATAAACATTGCTTCGCAACTCAGGGAAGATTTCTTGATGAGATTTCTGCATCAACTGCCTTCTTAGTTCCAACTGTGCTACAAGGAGGACCCACTAAGCAAGGAGAGGCTGCAACATTTGGCTTCTTCAGGGCAATGGACAACTGGGCTCCTCATCATCATGGCATGTACAGAAGCTGCTCAGAAAACACTGACAAAGGTGTTGTGGTTTCTACCAAACCTATAGGCATTTAGATCAAACCTATAGGCATTGATCTAAATGACGAAGTGCTAGGAAAGCCACACACCACACACAGGTTCCTCTTCCAGGACCTTACAACATTTTCACTGACCCAGGCCAGTGAAACCACAACCACCCTCGGCCTTACCTTGCCAGTCACCACACTATAGCCATCAAAACAATGGGATGTGCTTTTCACCCTCTCATATGCCTCCTAGCTCTATCCTGTTTCAAGCCAACAAGTATAACTGAGTTACATTCACTGATGTAGATCGCCATCCTAACAAGCTCACAAACACCCCCTGCCCACTTTTGCTGCTCTTGTGGGCCCTTACAGCTTAATTTAATGGCAGACAGGGCAATCACAGCTAAACAGAATAAGAGAAGAATCAACATGAATCAATGCTACGTGGTACAAAATTCCACTCAAGGGCCTGACGGCACAACCAAGATGGAGCTAATGAGGCTGCCATATGGGGCTCTTCCATTGTAGTGAAAGTCTTTAGTTGCTAAAGCAGGAGTTCCCAACCTTTTCAAGCCAGGGGTCGGGTCATGCTCTCAGTCAGCTATGATGGCCAGATGGCTATTTTGCTCTGCTTGCATGATGGGGGTGGCCAGTTTGTCCCAACAGCTTCAAAGAGATAGTAATTGTGTTTCTCAAATGCCCCTGGAGGAGTGGGGGCCCACATGAAATTGTACCATGGGCCGGATCTGGCCTGAAGGCCTTAGGTTGGGAACCCCTGTGCTTCAAGTATAGGCAGAGTTTTGCTTACCTGCTCATGATACTCAATCCCCATGCTGAGGGTATTGATCAGGATGGCAATCATGATCCCACGGCCGAAATACTTGCTATCTACAATCTTCCGGAAGGTCTCACAAATCACCCTCCAGAAAGATAGAAGCTTTAAAGCTTTTCTTCCCTGGGCTTTCCAACGCTTAGGATCTCTCTGATCAGCATAGTGAGCATCCTGGGTAAATTCATATACCCCATCGCTGTCGGAGTCTCCTGTCTCATTGTCTGCCTGTTCTGGCTTGTTAGCCAAGCTCTTCACACAGTATGGACAGCTTTCTGGGTTACCAGGACTATCAGGTTTCCCACCCTGGCTAGGAATCTTGCAGGAACTTTGGCAAAGACCTGAAAAGGAGGACAAACAACCCATATTAATGCAGCACAGACACCTTGTTTCTTTATAGATACACAAACACTCTTCATAGCATAACCAAGCCAACAGAAAAGGACAAGTCCTCCCTCGTAACATTTTCCAAAGACAACTGCAATAATTCTATGCAAAAAAAATCTCTCCCCATCATTATTTAAGAGTGTTAACTTGAAAGTAGTCAAAAGACTGTTTATAATATGACCAGTTGGGTTCTTCTTCTTCTTCCAACACTGGGATGGCGAACCTTGGCACTCCAGATGTTCTTGAACTCCAATTCCCAGAAGCCCTGATCAGCAGGATCATGTCATAATTCTGGGAATTCCAGTCCACAGACAGACACCTACATTTCATTTACCTGCTGCCTATTTAAAAAGAAAACTGCCTTCAGTGCTTTCCTGGGAGGCCTAGGTTTTCGAGGGACGTGGATGTTCACTGCCCATTAAGCTCTACAGAAGCTGCCTTGCAAAGAACTGTACCTCCTGAAAGTCCCATGAAGCTCTGGGGCAGTTTCCTTTTTGAATAGGGTGTAAGGAGTTCTCAGACTTCTGCCTAGGGAATTCTGGGGGAATTCTAGGACATGGAGTATTTAAAAACACACACATCTCTAACTTACAATGATATCTCATATAGGGTTGCCATACGAACCGGAAAACCGTGATTGTCCCAAGGTCGGAAAAATGGTCCTGGCCAGTTCAATAAAAAATCATGTTAACGTCCCAGATTTTTAAACCTCTCACCATCAAACGAGCAATTTCCTCCCACATTGGAGTTGGAGTATACCTGGAGACAAATCTTAACATCCTTGCCTCACACCACCACCCGATAACTGTGACCAGTGTGTTTCCTGGAACTGAGGACGTTAAGAGTTGACCATGCCACGACTTCTCAGAAGTACAACAGGTCATCCAACAGTAAGAATTAACTGTTGTAAATAAATTCATTTATGCATTGATATATTTAATCTGAAAGTATTTTATAGCTGACATTATATTATGTTTGTTTTTAAAAAGGCTATTTTGTAGATAACCCGCCCATTTTTGTCAAGTATACCTATGGCCCGGTTTTGTGGGGGAGAATTATGGGCAACTCTGATCTCGTACCTTACCAAAACCTATATATGAATGACACTTTGGATAGATATCAAACGTCAATCAAAATCCATATTAACAACAATCAAAGACCTCAGAATATCTCAAGGTGTACTTTTAGAGAAACATTTGCTGGCTAATTTTGAGGCTAAGGTGAAAGCTAGTGTGTGCATGTGCACAGACACACACATGCATGCACACAAGTGGAAGCTGTCAACAGTCAAGATTTTGCAGCCACTTCATTACATATCAGGTCATTAAGGTGGAAGAGAAAGCAATAAGCTCTTATGGCACCTGAATTTCGGGAGCTGTAGTAATCAAGGCAGCACCACAGCCAGCGAGCTACTTACAGACTCCTGCTGTTTGCTGATACTTGAGCGTTTACAGAGCTTCTCTTGAAACTATCCTATAATCATTTTTGCTTTGCAGTATCCAATCCCATGTGGCAGATGGCTATCTTGCTCAGGTTCTCCAAAAGACAATAAAGATAAGAAAAGCCTCTTTCTGGTCCTGGCTACAATGGAATGAGAAGCATGTCTCCAGACAGCACTTCAAACACAACTACAATATGAGTCATTTTCTAAGTCTAACAGGATAAGCTTGGGTTACCTGCCTTGATCTCTTTCATAAAGCAAGCCTTAAGACTTTACCTTCCTGGTCCTATCTCTTATCCAGTAAGATTTTCTTGCCTAGAGCACTTGAAAGACAGACATGGAACCAGCTCCCTTGGGTTTTTTGAAGGGCTGCAGTGGCTTAGTGGTTAAGACGCTGGACTTGATGGCTGGCTAGTCAGCAGTTCAAGAAATGGGTGCTACACATGGGAGTTTGAAAGCAAGAAATTGCAAGTACATAAATAGGTACCACTTCTGTGGGAAAGATAACAATGGTCCATGCACTCTGGTGTCTAGACATGCCTGCCACAAGACCACAGAAACATCTGCAGAGGGAGACAGTGCTGGCTCTTTGGCTGTAAATGGAGATGAGCACTGCACCCCAGAGTTGGACACGACTGGCTTTCAAGCAAGGGAGACCTTTACCTTACTGTAGTTGTTTTACACATGTTAATGTGCCCTCTTCTCCAAGGTAAGGAAAAAAGGCAAGTAAGGGATGTGTGGTACTAGTGTATACACTGTAATTATACAAAATGTGGGGGTGCAGAATAGATAAAAGAAGACTTTGTTAAGTTATCAATTGAAAGAACAGAAGGCTGATTTAGCCAGACGTTCTTTCTGATCTGGCTCCCCCCCCTTTTTTTTTTTTTTTTTTGAGGAAGCAGCTGGCTACAAATACTTCATTTGCAGAATGGATTACAACTAAACCCAACATCCAGTGCAAATCCCACACAGTTAAACAAGACTAGATCCAATGCACTTCCAGTGCCTATCAAGGCTTCCTTCCTAAGGGACTATACAAGTACAGTAATATCTCGGGTAACGTTTACCTCGGATAACGCTAAAATCGCATAACGTTAAGTAATCTGGGGAGTAGAATTGGATCGAATAATGTCAAGGTCCTATGGGATGGATCGGATAACAACCGCTAAAGCCTGTGTTGTTATAATGTATCTCTATGGAGCTTTAACGTTATCCGATCCATCCCATATGATTTTAACATGGATTGGATAACACTAAAAATCAGATAACACCAAGACTTGTGGAACCAAGTCTTAGCGTTATCTGAGGTATTACTGTACAAGGGAAACTGCTTTATATCGAGTCAGAACACATCTAGCTCAGTATTATAAACTCTGACTGAAAGCAGCTCTCAAAGCTTTTTGGAAGGACTTTTTTCCTGGCTGTAGCTGGAATTCCAAAATCAGATGAGATTGGGTGTATTAGGAGCCCTGCTAGAGCAGTGGTTAAACTGTTGTACTGCAGCCAAAACACTGTGAGTTCAATCCTGAGCAGGAATCAAGGTTAACTCAGCCTTCAATCCTTCAGATATCAGTAAAATGAGGACCCAGCATGTTTGGGCAAAATGCTAATTAACTTGTGAACTGTCCAGAGAGTACATTAAGTGCTATGGGGCAATATATAAGTGTAATTGCTATTGCTATTCAGAGTGGTACAGTGGATAATGATAGACAAAGGATAAAAATGCATTGGTGTATAATGTGGGAAATGCTACAGGATTGGTGAAGACAGATTGATATTTTTTCCCCCATTGACCACATGGTATAAAAACAGAGGGAAATAGAAGAAGCCTCTTTGAAGAGTGGAAAGCATGGCAAGTTTACTTGGGCATCCTCCATGCAATGGTATAAATCTGGTTAATCCTTCCGAACCAGAAGCACTGTACTGTAAACTTGGTGATGAGCAAAAGTAATCTAATCATGCAACACTCTGACAGAAACAAAGAAAAGCATAAAAGGTACTGCAAATCAGCCTGGATACCTCCGCCAAATCTATAGTTTTCCCCTCAACTGCTGGGGCTTCTACCTTTTTGGATAGCCCATCCATTTGAATCAGTTCAGATAGTGTGCTTACTTGAACTGATGCAGCAAAGTGTACAGAGTGGTACTAGTGATTAGCGCAATGGTGTGGGGACTGGTTCAGGGGTGCAGTGTTAAAACACCAGGAGGAGTAGATCATTGCCAAAAAGATCAATTTCCTTTTTTCAAAGCACTGTTCAGATAGTTTTCTAGTAGTCATCCCTCCTGCAAATCAGGAAGGCTATAGGAGGTTTACATTAAGCTGCAAAACAGACTGTTAATCAATTACTACCTCACTCCCTGTACAGCCAGTTAATTTGAAAATGCCTAGGGAAACCTAACTTTTCAGATGTTGTTTTACAGCAAGTCAGTTTACATTTTTATGACTGTGTTTTCACACTCAAAGTTAAGAATGACCAGTCCTTCAATTTTTTCTGTATTGAAAAAGGAATGTGGATCTGAGTAAGTAATACTAATTTCAAAGATAAAACATGTATTATCTGAATACAAAACTGTGAATATTTGTCTAAAAACCATTGAGTCTGCTCTCATATGTCATTGTGAATACATAAATGTTCTTCTTTTTAAAAATATTTACCTATTCACACTGCAACGTTGGTTTTAGACAAATATCAAGGCAACTGTTCTCAGACCACTGACAAGACTGTGCCATTTAAGGAGGAGGGCTGGAGATTTGGGAACACGTCACTAGTGTCCAGCAGATAGACACTCTCTTAAACACAAGGAAGCCCAAAGAAGCTTATTTGAACTAGACAAGAACACAATGCCTTTTTCTTGTTATGTTGACTTCAAAATATCCAGTAGCTAAAGAGGGCTATTTTTGTTACCAATATGAATTGATTTGCTATTGATTTTTCAAATTTTGCTTCCCCCTTTGTCAAAAGTTTTGGTAACTTTACTTGAAAGGCAAAACCTAATCAAACCAAATGAAGCCAAGCCACCTCAAAATCAACTCCTAGTTGAATCCTGTTTTCTCCTAGATCTTCTAATTTTGAACTGTGAAATAATAATAATTTTGTGTCAGCAATTACTCTGGGTTGAAAGGATTTTTAGGGGATGCCTGAATGAGGCTCCTTTCATGTCCCCAAGTGCAGCTCTTTGGTATTGAAACCTAACCTTCCAGTCTCCAGCTCAGCGCTTTAACCACTAAGTCACCGGGGAGCTGCAAAATGAGGACTCACTGTATTGGCCAGTTGTCACTTCTCTTAAACCCCATGTTTGATCAATTACCAGTAAAACACTGGATAACGTTTACCTCGGATAACACTAAAATTGCATAACGTTAAGTAATCTGGGGAGAAGAATTGGATCGAATCACGTTAAGGTCCTATGGGATGGATCGGATAACAACCGCTAAAGCTTGTGCGGTTACAATGTATCTCTATGGAGCTTTAACATTATCCGATCCATCCCATAGGATTTTAACATGGATCGGATAACACTAAAAATCGGATAACACCAAGACTTGTGGAACCAAGTTTTAGCGTTATCCGAGGTTTTACTGTACAATCAAGATGGAAAAGATCAACATCTCATCCTTAAAACTTACCAGTGCTCTGTGTCTCTAATAATTTTTGCATTGGGCTATAAGGTCCTGGAGGGATGTTCAGATTCATCAGGGTGCTAGGCCCAGGATTCAAGGTGAGTTCTCCTAAACCTTTTTCCTTCAGCAGCTCATGGGAACTACCTGGGTGCACAGTAGGATACACCTTACTGCCAACCAAAGTCCTGGGAAGCACCTCTGGTCCAGGTAAGCTGAGACCGGGCTGAGAGAAAGATGACCTGGAATGAATGGGCTCAAAATGGCAATCCGCATGGTAGATGCTGTGAACTGATTCAGCATTGTTGGGAGCAGAATGAGGATTGGCTGTTGAAGGAAGCATTAGCTGATTGGCACCATTATGAAGTGAGCTGGTGTCAACATCACTAATTTCAGGACTGGCACGAGGTGCCTGTAGACTCCCGTTGCCCAGATGATAGTGGTGGTGGTGGTGGTGGTGATGGTGAATGAGATGATGTACAGATGACCTTTTCCGTGGCCGATGCCTGCATGCCTGTCTCTCAGCATTGTTCTTTTTTCTGGGGCTGGAGAGAAACCCCATCTTCACTCCTGCCATTTGGTAGAGTTCCACCAGTTGTTTGACGGCCTTTCGAAGGATGTAGACAATATACTTGAGGAGTTCATCATAGCAGCTTCCCGGTTCTGAAAAGCTTGCCAGTGTACTTGCATTGGAGAGGTAGCGGATTCTCTGCTCCTTCATCAGTTGACTTTCCCGCTGCTTGGTCTCTGAGAACTGAGTTGCAATGACTACTAAGCAGAGGTTTATCATGAAGAAAGAGCCAACCTAAAAAAGAAGAGCAGGAGATATGATCAGTTCCAAACTTCTAAACCACAATGAGGCAACCAGGAGCATGTGTCTGAAAAAGTACAGGGTTTTGACAATGTCTTTCCAAAAGACATGCCAGGACTCTAAACAGATATCAGTACAATCAATGGAGGCAAAAAACAAACAAACCGCTACAGAAAACTCCCACTTCCTAATCCTGGGCCTTATCTGCCCAGGGAAGGAAAAGACTAACGTCCTCTGGCCAGAAGGAGGAATGGATTTTAGTTGTTTGTGTTGTGTGTGAGTTATTGTTGTTTTGTTTTTGTTTGTTTTTTTCTCCTGATTGTAAACCGCCCTGAGTTGCCACGGCGAGTGGGCGGTGATATAAATCTAAATAAATAAATAATAAAACACCTGAACCTTTAGGCCCAGGTAAATGCTCTGAAGGCATACAAAACAGCAAATGAGCTGAAGCTACCAAGTACTATGGGTCTGGATAGTGCTCATTCAGAGAAGTTGGTGTTGTTATGGTGTGCCTTCAAATTTTCTTTTAGTTGACCCTGGGAATGAGTGACCCCCAAAATGTCCCATCAGACTGCTTGGGGATTCTATGCTCATTACTTGAATTCTGTGACAGAATAAAGATGGAATGAAAATATAGGATTGAATCCAGAGTATCAGTTCTATCTTTTACACAGAACTAGATATCATTCCATTCAATGGGTTTTCCTTTCAACTGAGTGGGTACTCAATTGCAATTCCTTATCTTCTCCTGAAATCAATAGGAATGAAGTCACAACTTGCTTGTGTTAATGACTTCAGTGAGACTCAAATTAGTCTCTATCTTCCCTCTCAAGCTGGATGCTACCCCTTCCTCATGCTGTAACTCAGTCTGAAAAAAGCTTCTCATTGACTCCAGTAAGTGTAGATCACGGTCTGTAAACATTTGAAGAAAGAAAACCAGCCACAACAAATGCCTCTGGATAACACACATAGATAGCTAAGAAAAGTGTGCGAGAGAGAGGAAGAGAGGGAACAGCTCACAGTGAAGACTGTTTTCATGCTGATATTGGTAAAATCACCTTTTTGGACTTTGGGTTCTAGAATCCCTCAGCCAGCTTAGTTACTGCCTAGCTCAGCTGGGACATCTCAAGAGCTATAGCCCCAAACATCCTGTTTCTGATTCATGTAGCAGGAACAGTCTCTTCAAGCTAATTCCTGGCCAAGCGTTGTGATTCCCACCTGTCACTCACAGGGGGCCATTCCCTGTCCTCCTTTCTTTTCTTCCACACCAAGGCTTCTCAAGCCTTCTCAACTCAAGGACTCCCATTCTTTGGCTCCATATAAGGCAGGATGATATCACAGCTCAAAGTAGAACAAGGATTTGTTTTGATTTTAGAGGCTATCTCTGACTTTTGCTTCTTGGTAGTCAGTGCTTGTAATTATCCCCATTAAGCAGCCTTTTCCTCCATTTGGGTGGTGGGTGTTATATGTATCCATGTATTCACTCCAAACCTTTTCATTGCAGATTCTTCCCTTACAAATGGGTCTGACAGCTTTTGTGAACAGATCTTCTTTGTTAACAGGAATTGCAAGATTGTTGCTACCCAACAGCAGCAGCTGTCTGCAGCCAAAGATTTGATAATTTACTCTGAAACAGGCTTTTCATTAGGTTGAATTTTTAGTAGATCATAATCATTACTCAGTCTGAATGTTTTGAAAAGCAGCCAATGACCAGTCCTTCTCTCCTGGCTATCTTAAACCTTCAGGATATAAGCCACATTCATGCCATCTCAGCAATAGGAAGATGCTGATTCACTTTCCTTTACATTGCTGCCTTTGTGGATGCACTGAGCAATAGGCTGCAGAGCAGAACACTGTGCTATTGAAGAGGAAAAGAATAGCTATATACAGTAATACCTCATATAACATTAGTATCGAATAACACTAAAATCGCATAACATTAAGGAATCTGGGGGGAAGAATTGCATCAGATAACATTAAGATCCTATGGGATGCTTCAGATAACAACCGCTAAAGCCTGTGTGGTTACAATGTATCTCTATGGATCCCATAGGATTTTAACATGCATCAGATAACACTAAAAATCATATAACACCAAGACTTGTGGAACCAGGTTTTAGTGTTATATGAGGTTTTACTGTATATATATATATATATAAACACCAGATAATTGCCCATGCATGCAAGACGGTGCATGGGTTCTGATCATAAAGCCAATAAACTTACCAGACTACTCTGTAAATATAAAGCATAGTCTCAGTCACGCATACATCAAGAAACTTTTTAAAATGTGGTAGGTGTTTCATTGATGATGGTGATGATAATGATGGTGATGATGATAGCCATAAGAATAACAGAAATAATAAATATACATGTTTTGATAACATACTGGTAAGAGCAGTCAGCCTGACCCTATGTACAAGGGGGCAGCAATTGACCCAATGTCTCTTGTCCCTCTTCTACTCTGCCTAGACCCCAGACCAGTGTTTCCCAAATGCTGGTTTTTGGACTTCAATTCCCAGAAGCCTAAGTCATTTCCCCAAAGCACTGATCAGCCAATGTACTGACTTAGACTTCTGGGAATTGAAGTCCACTAGTGGGCTTTGTACCCCTTGTTGGGAACCACTGCCCCAGACCATAAAGAAAATGTAGTTTGCTCTCCCCACCACCACCACCACCACCATAGCTTTGCTTCCTGAGTCTACAGATTCCTCCATTAGGGACTAAGGGGGACCTACACAGCATGGGTGACAGTTCTATATCTTCCAAACATTATCCAGAGGGAGAAATTCAGAAGGGAACAGAGGTAGCAAGATGTTTGGGAAAACCTGTTGGAAGTTGTGTGTGTGTGTGTGTTTTTTTTTCTTTTTTTTTTTGCAATCTCGCATGCTGCCTGTAGTTGGAGTGACTGAGAAGGTCTTTTCTGGGTGGAATGATTGTCTATCTAATACTAACCAATAATTCTTTCCTGCCTCTGAGAGAGAGACTCAAAGAGAGCACCACCTCTCCCTGTTCTGTGGTCTTTCCCTTTCTTTGTGGGTTCTCAGTTGTTTTGTTGCTATTGATCTGTTCAGTTGGTTGCTATTAAAAAAAAGCAGCAGCATGCACTTCTCTGTAATTCCCACTAACTGTAAGTAAAAAAAAGGTTGTTGATTCTTTCCCCTA
This sequence comes from Furcifer pardalis, assembly GCA_030440675.1. Classification (NCBI taxonomy): domain Eukaryota; kingdom Metazoa; phylum Chordata; class Lepidosauria; order Squamata; family Chamaeleonidae; genus Furcifer; species Furcifer pardalis. The sequence continues at coordinate 50,210,013 of CP126893.1, forward strand.
CACTCTCCTTAGAGAGAGTCATTGAGTGTCAATACCAGTTAATGAGAAAGGGGTGTACTCTGGAAAACTTTTAGCTTTTCTCTTCTGTGAGTTTTTGTACTTTTAATGCACTATTAAAAGAAATTTTACCAGAAATTCAAGATTCTGCAGCAAAATATGCTTCCAACAAATGAATCTGCTTAGGTTTCTGTTGCCAAAGCAGAATGCAGAATTTTACTTTGGGAATTTTATTTTGGGTAATGTAAAGGAGATGAGACCCAATATGCTCACAACAGATCCTGACTGGCTTTAACAAATGAAAAACATTAATTGCTTCACTGTCTATCCTGCACTTCTTAGCTGCAAGTTGAGGTAGCATGGTTAGGAGAGCAAGGGAAGGAGAGAGGAATAGAGAGAATAACAAGGGAAAGGCCAAGGACATGCTTTCTGTCTATGGGATTAGAGATAACTGGGTGTTTATGCATTTTCTCTGTGCTGTGCATTGTTCTCCCTATGTGTCTTCTGTTTGGGTATAGGTAGAGTGCTGATGGTTCTTCAGGAAAATGACTGGATGTACGATATATATATCTTCAGGATGTGTGTGTGTCAGGGGACGGGGCAGACTTCTCCTATACTTCTAACAAACAATTTACTAGCCTCCTTGAATGTCATCTACCATAGTATACATTTCTTATTTCCTTACTTACTTGCTTTATATAGATCAGCATTTCCCAAACTATGTTCTGCGGAACATTGGTGGACTTCAGTTCCCAGAAGCCTAAATCAGTACATTGGCTGTTCAGTGCTTTGGGGAATTGACTTAGCCTTCTGGGAACTGAAGTCCCAAAACCAAAGATCGGGAAACTCTGATATAGATAATGGGGCAGTAAAGAAGCAAATAAAATTTAGGAGATTCTAGTATGTACAGTGTGAGGAAAATATATAAACCCCTAAGGCCACAACAAAACTGTGGCTTCTCAATAGGCTTCATTAGCAAAGAAGCCATGAAGAGATCAGACAATCACCATCTGTCTGTTACTGTAGGTCAAATGTCAAATTGATGAAGCCCTGGCCATATGTTATATTATGTAGTGGGACATTTTCTCCAGAGTTACTTAAAAAATAAGAACAAAGCATATGGCAGATTTGAGAAGGTATGTGCAAGTGTTTCTGTCACCAACAACAACTAGCACAATCTCCTCACTCATATGCTAATTTGCCATATCTCTGTTTTGGAACACTTTTACACTATATTCAGTGCTAGCAGGATGCTAACACCCCAGGTTGGTTTCTAATATATACTCCAGTCCTTTTCTTCAAGACTTTTGTTTCAGCCCATTTCCCCCTTCCTAGTTATAGCTGTATATTAATGCCTTTGGGTGCCAGAAAGACTGGAGGTAGAACTCACAATGATCAGGAGAATGAAATAGATGAAGTTGTAGAAAGAATGGGCATCCATGACGAAGTACATGATATCCACCCAGCCCTCCAGAGTGATGACCTGTGAGAAAGCAAAAGGAAAGGAAGTAGTTGGTTAGCTTATCTCGGAGGAGGCAGGGCTGTCAAAAATAAGGGAGCGCAGCCACACTGCAGTAGAGCCCCGAGATAATACACCAGTTCATGGGATTGTATTGTACTTCAGTTTAAAGCTAAAAAAATAAATACGGTAAGTAGAAGCAACAGGGGGGAAAGAACATCTACCAAAATGTCAAGTTCACTCAAGAAACCTAGCATACATTGGTTATGCTTAGAGGCAGGGCTCAAACATTATTTGAGGAAGGGTGGTAAAACTTTGTAAGAAAGGCTTTCTCTTCTTTCCTCTTATTCTATGTACAGTATGTCTTCCTTATAATAATATGAATTTAGCCTTTCAACAGCCCCCTATGGACCTCTGGATGATGTAAGGCAATACGAGTAGAACAGCCTAATGAAAGCCTCTCTATCTAAGGAAACACTGGATAAACAAATTATACGCATTTGTTGTTGATTAAAAGAAGATACACAAATATTATTTATGCCCGATCATCTGTTAGTAATACAAAGCCTAAAAAATTATAGTAAATGGACACACCTTTAGGAAATGAGGCTGGGGGGGGGGGAGTCTAAAAATCTAATACCTGTATTTATCATAAGTTAATGAAAGAACACCAACTGAGGAATTCAAAGTACATTCCTTATTTTTCTTTAATGCTTTGAAAAATTGATTATTTTGGAACAAGACGAAATGTTAATCTATGTTCTCTTGTTCCTGAAGAACAGCCTACTGGTTGGATAAATTTGGCACATAAATCATATTGTTCACCTGAAATATTGCAATCCACGCATATCCAATGTTATCGAAATTTATAGCTCCTTTGAAAGGGTTGTGCTCCCCAGCAGAACAGTTTGTGTAATACTGGTTCCAATTGACACAGGAAGTGTTGCTGGTGTCATTGTAGGAATAATAGTCCAGGGTGCATTCCAGTCCTTCTTCCCGCCGTGTGGGGATACTGCGGCAGTAGCGCATCCCATTCTCCCGAGGCTGGGAGCAGATGAAAGGGCTTTCATCTTCGTTCTCTGTCTGGTAGTACGGTTCCAACTCAACTGAATAAGGGCTTAAAGAGAGCAAAGATGTGGCAGGTTATACAGACAAGATCATGAAGGAAATAGAGGCAGCAAATAAAGAGCCATTACTATTTATGTCAGGCTGTCAGCAGCCTGAAAACAAACAAGAGAGAAGTATGTATCAGTATATTCAGCAGAGTAGCCTGTGAAGCTCATGGTCCTAAGATGTTCTATAGGCCTATAGGATAATTGGGTTCAGACAAATTAATTGAGAATAGGAGCATTTTGATTCTCTGAGAGAACAATTTCATTTTTTTCCAGTTAGGTCTAAACTGATGGTGTTTTGAAGTTCAAAAAGGATGTCAGATAATATAGCACTCCAAAGTGCATTTTTCCTTGAACAATTTTATCTGAACTGCTGGAAATTGGCCATAGTCTGAGCTAAGATATTTGGTTGAATGGAGCACATTTACTGACCTCTATATAACAATAATTACACCCATGTGGGTTGCAAGGAACATCTACACCATTTGAGGAAATACAGAATTCAGAAAAGATTGGGTGGCTGGATAGTTATTAGGATACATCAATGACAAGAGGGGGAAATGACAAAAGTCCCAGTCCTTAGAAGTTGGCAAAAGGGATGTAAACCAATAAATTACTCAAAACATGCCTGTTTGAAGTGAACTGTGGCTGAATTGTGAAGGACTCTTGACTCAAGATCTCACAACTTTAAAGTTGCTCTTTAAAATGAGTAGGTTCATCTGTATACATCACAGATGGCATACCTCTACAAGCTGAAGCACATGGCTGCAGAGCCATTATTTATTTATTTATTTATTTATTTTTTATTTTTTGGATTTCTATACCGCCCTACTTGGTGTGACCAACTCAGGGCGGTGTACAACATAATTAACATACAGTCGATTAACTGTGAGTGTGAATGGCCACTGCACCTTATAGAAGATGGACCAGTCAAGTACACCTGGAGTGTGAGTGGCTGAGGGGGGGTTACATGCCCGGCCAGCTCTGTGGCTTTGGGCAAGCTGCCCAGTTCCAGACCACCACCAAAAGGAAGGGCTGATAAACCACCTCTGAGTACTGTACTTTATATGTACAGAATCCTGTGAGGGTTGCTATACGCTGAAAATAATTTAATAGCACATATCTAGTTCTGTCAGTAAAATGTCATTCCACTGAATTAAATGTCCCATATTCCCTCCTAGAATTAAGGTAGCAACATGACTGGTTTTAAACTAGCCAAGGCATGTTAATGCATTTTTAATTCCTCTATTTATTCCATATATTAAGCCACGTTGGAAAAATTAAAGGGGGGGAGATCCCCCCCTCAAAAAAAAAATGAAAAGGAAAAAGGCAAAATATTGTGAGGTTTATTTCAATGTGAGCTTTTGCAGATCAAACTCCACTTGTTCACACACATTAAGTAGAAAGATGTGCCCTCTGTAGTTATACATATCCTCATGATGGATGGTCAAGTCATAACCAAGTGATAATACAGACAACAGATGGAGTGATAATAATTTGTTAACACAGGAACAACACTATTTTGCTGATAATTACTTGAGGTAGCAGGCCCTAGCCAAGCGATAAGTTGCATGCCAGGTAGACTTGACTGTCACATAAATGTGAAGAATTATCTCTGGGACAGAGGCCAGAATCTAGCAAGAGAGTCATCTATTTAATATTCAAAAGCTATTACAGATAGATGTATGTTATTAGTACAGGTAGGGCACTAAAATACTTTTGCCTCTGTTTAGAGATGCAGTCTGTAGAGATGAACTTATTTATGTAGCTAATTTATGCCTTCTCCTTCCCAAACTTCCTTTGTAATTAGAGTGGCCAACAATAGTCCATAGCCATGTGTACTGGGAACCTGAAATGTTCTGAGACTGGGTTCTTTGTGTTGCTGTTCCTGATGTCAGTTTTGTGCCAATATTTTTTTTAATGCAGAGATTGTTCCATTTGTCCTATGTAGAATGTAAAAGGGCATTGCTGGTAGAAGATGGCATAAATCATGCTGCTGGATGGGTGAATATCAGAGCATAAACAAAAAACAAAAAGCGTTGTTATTGTTGTTGTTCAGTCGCACAATTTAGTCCGACCCTTTGTGACTCCATGGACCACTGCACGCCAGCTTCCTCTGCCATCTGCCATTTTCCTCAGCCTGGCCAGATCTATGCCCACCGCTTCAACAATGTTATCCAGCCACCTCATCCTCTGCCGCCCCCTTCTCCTTTTGCCTTCGATCTTTCCTACACCAAGGGCTTCTCAAGTGAGTCCTCTCTTCTCATTTGGTGGCCACACTTGAGCTTCAGCTTCAGTATTTGTCCTGCCAATGACCAGTCAGGGACTAACTGCTGTATTTTGATGCTGGCTTTCATGGATCAAGTCCACTTTGTTAGACTTGACATTTGCTCTCCAAGATTTCAAGCAAGGTTCCCATTTGGAAAGGGGAAAAAACCCCTCTAGGGATTGAAGCTGCAGACTTTAAGGTGTGCTCCATGTCTGAACTACAGTCCTTCCCCCAATATGATACCTGGTATTTCCTAGGAGTCTCCCATGCAAATACTAAATTGACTCAACCCTGCTTAGCTTCTAGTTAAATCAGACAAAACTGAACATCTTCAGGCTGGAATGCTGGTAATACTGTGAGTTGCATTTTCAAATGTTGAGGTGTGTGGATGTGTTACAGTGTTAAATGAGAACTGAACAGGGTGTTTTTTCAAACTTGAAGAAATGACAGAAGAGAAGAAAGAATATTGTTACCAGGACTTCAGAGAGTTTTAAGAAATGCTACCATTTGTAAGCAGTTCCCATTACATGAGAAGCACCATTTCTATTTCCCTGTTTTCCTGGCATTAGAAAACTAAAGTACAGTACAGTACTGTATTTCACAAGATGTTCCTGGGTTAAGGAACTGAGTTCAACACATTTATTGTGATGTGGGAATAGAGGGGAGTGCCAGCTGATTGAAGATAATATCCTCCCACTTCAATAAATGATTATTTCACTAATGCCGGTGAGGCTCATGGTAAAGGTTGTGAAGCTTTATTTAAGACAAGTTCAGCTAGGTTAATTCTTGAGGTAATGCTTTTAATGCTATTCAAAGCCTAGCTAAATGCCCTCATATTCTGTTTCAATTAAATAGCACTCAGGCCAGTAGCTTCATGGCACCTACCCACCTAATTGATCAGCAGTTCATTTATTTTATTGTCAATATATCTAAAGAGATTTTCCGTGATAATGAAAGCCAAATCCCCTATACAAAAAGATGAAGAATTTTTAAAAACAGAGGCAAAAGAATCAGGAAAAAGAATACCAAACAAATATGGGTTCTGTGATATTATTTTGAGGGTTGCCTTTGATATACTGTAGTTTAATCCTATTCAAATATACAAGATAAACATCTTCATACTGCCATGAAAAGTTGCAATGCACGATTTTTCACTCTTGCATAACAGTGAAAAAAAATCAAGGATCTTTTGTGGAGGCAGCAGTATCATCATTATATTTTGCTTTAAAATACTACATTTGCACAAATACAAGGGGGTCCTGAGATTTCCCAAAATTAGTTTGCAAAAAAAGTGGGTTCCAATATGCAAAATAACTACACAAATATCTCATATTTCCACCCAGCAGGAGAAAACTTGAAATTCTACATCGGTATGACACTCCCTCAATGAAGGTCAGAGACTGATAACAGGACAGTGTCCAGGATGGTCAAACTTTATAATCCCTGTCTATTTATTGTGGTAACTAATATTTTTTTATATTGCCAGTAATATAATGTGTGGGCAATGTTCCTTGAAACTTAAAAGAATTTCCTTTTAGTTTTTTAGCCTCTGATTTGGGTCTAATGTGCACTTAGACTAAATGTAAATCTGAAATTATAATTTGTTTTCAACTTCTCAGTGAGGGACAAAGGCACTGTTCACTCAAAGGCACTGTAGGTGAAATCCAACCATCAACCTTAGTGTAATTTTGTGCTACTGGATATCAGTATGCATTTTGTAATAGGCTTGTTGTTGCTGTGCTTCAACATGAACTCGACACAAAACTTCCACAACTGTGCTGCTCACTTAAAAAAACCCCGATACCCTGCCTAGTACACAGTGGTGGGATGTCAAAAATTTTACTACCCCACCGTGACGTCATCACTGTGTGGGCAGAGCTAACATCATGATGTCATGATGTGGGTGGGGCCAAAGAAAAAAAAATAAAAAATACAAAATAATAAAAAAATAAAATAAAAATAAGCACACACACACACACCTCAACCCACCCACCCACCCACAACACAAACCCATAAATTAAATAAATAAATAAATAAAAATACATTAAAATACACCCACCCACCCCAAACACAAATCAACCAGAGGTTGTAAACCAGATCATAAAGCTTGTTCTGGCTAATCTTTCTCGCACTAGGTCAGATGGAAGGAACTACAGAATGAACTCACCACAAGATGGCTTCATTTTGGCACTTTTCAACTTTTCAACAGTTAAAGAAGTTAGGTACTAAGTCTTTGCCTAACCAGTTCTCTAGGATAATATGCCTTAATGTAAATGTAAAACAGCTGTAACTCCAATTGGAACAGCACTTAGAACAGCACAGGTGTAGCTTATTGATGAGGTAACTCCAAGACTTTGCTTAAAAACCCCAAGCCAGGCCTTTTTAGGAACTGTGGTAGTATGTCAATATACGTAAAGGTATTAAATACACATTAAAATACACACAGACACACCACATCCAAAGGTGAGTCACTTACCCTGGGGAGCAGGCTATAGGGAGCTTCAGGCTAGCAGCTTCTCTTCCTCCTCCCCGCTTGGGAGGACAGCAAGGAGGCTGTGTATATGCGCCAAGCACTGTAGGCGTGCATGCACACCAAGTGCTTGGCGCGCATGCGCAGTGGGAGAACCAGTGAAAAGGTAAGTCCCGAAGGTGGTTCCCACCAAAAGCTGTTACCGGTTCTCTGGGACACTGGGAAAAGTTACTACCGGTTCTGGAGAACTGGTGAGAACTTGTTACATCCCATCACTGCTAGTACAGTATCTTCTAGAAAGGCTATTTGCTTATATTAATGCCTTCAAAACCCTCCAACTGTAGCATTCATCATAACCTGCAACAAGTGAAGCTTTTTGTATCCTTACTTGCTGTACTATATTAAGAACAAGCAAGATAATATATGTCACCAATCACTGATTAATAAGAACTTCCCTGTGTACTTTAAGGGTGCATTTAATTATTTGCTGCAAACACTATCTTACTTATGAGTTACTTATGTTTTTGTAAGATTTGGATGCACATGTATTGGGTATGCTGAATCCTGTTGCTCTGCTTTGCAGGAACTAATGTAAGAAAGACAATCTATTAATCTTATTACAAAGACCAAATATAAATATAGCACAGCACAAAAGATAAAGCAGTAAAATAAATACTGGGACAGGATATATCGTATGCTAGCCAAATTTACTTGGTTCCTTGTACTTCCCAGACGGTATACTCCTTCCATTGGGCCCAACAGTTGCAACCTTCAAATGTCACTTCCTATTTTCATCTATATTTCCCCCACTGTGTTATCTGAAGCAGATTGCTTCACTCTCCTGCACTGAGATGTAGAAAAGCCCTGGATATAACAAATGTACATTATGACCATGTACGGTCCATAATTTGTGTTGCATATGGCATACTAACTATGAAGTCTAAATTGGATACCTTATGTAGGGCAGGGACCTGAGGCAGGAAACATATAGGAAGGCACTTGGGACATTAAAGAATGAGAAATAATCTCTCTTCTTAAACTCAACAAGGGAGAGGTCGTGTCATACTCTAAGGCCATGGTGGTGAACCTTGGCACTCCAGATGGTCTTGAACTTCAATTCCCACAAGCCCTGATCAGCAAGAGTGCTGACTTGGTCTTCTGGTAATTGAAGTCCAAGACACCTGGAGTGCCAAGGTCTGCCATCACTGTTCTAAGGATATTTTGGGGGAGGGAGAAATACCTGAGCACCTGTTCTATTTAATCCCTCTTTCCTGCTGAAAACTGCTGCAGAAAAGTGGATCAGGGAATGTGGTCTTTGCTCACAGTTTTCTTGTGAAGTTTCTGAATGCTCACCCATGAGGATAAGCAGATAGAGAAGCCTCAGCAGGAAGGAATAGAGTATCTTCACTTGTCATCTCTTCCTGCTACTGCCGTCAGTCAACACTTGGGCTCACCTGATGGGCTGAATTCCTTTTATGAGTACCTGCTACATGTTCTGCAAGGACTCAAGGAAGGCTCCCCTCCTCCTGTCATCCCCCAAAGGTACAGCTCTCAAGTGAGTTCAGGGTGAGGAACCACTTGCCTTCTGTGCCAAATTCAACTCATCAAACATCCCCATTTGGTACATGAGGCCTCAGTCAAGCCTCTGCTGAAGCTTCCACTCCAAAGATTTGGGAGACTCACTCCTGCCAAGCCATGGCCTTGGGGTGTGTTTTTCAAGGTCACAGTTCTGTTGGCTTCGCACCAGTCAATACAAGCTTGACCATACTCTGCAGCCGTCTTTTTCCAAACCATCCCTGCCATCTGAAACTTTCAAACTTTCAATTTCATCTCTACTGCTTCCTGTGGCTTTCATTCACCGTTATGGGATTTCAGCACTCTAATGGCACATTAGAATGACTTTGATTGTTCCGCCTTTTAAAAAGTGTGCATCTAGCTCAGCGCTGGCTGCTATGACTGGCAGCAGGCATGCAGGTTCTTGGTAGAGGTCTCTTCCATAACCTACTACTTGGAACTTAGCAACAGAGACAAGTGGGTATAACATAAGAAGAAAAGTGTGATTATGCAAGACTTCTGTGACTTCTCTGCCCTCTGTGTGTACTGGGCATCCTGTGCAAAGTCTGAGCTCCTCTGCACTTGCCTTACAGGTATGCAGAGTACACAATCAGTCTATGTACAAGAACTGATGTACTTAAGGAAATCAATTTTGTTTGTTTGTTTAGAGCAGGAGTTCTCAATCTTTTAAAGCCAGGGGCTGGGTCATGCTCCCTCAGACAGCTTTGGGGGCCGGACAGCCATTTTGGCCTTTCTCCACCACATGGCACTTCCTGGTGTGGTGGAGGTGGTGGTGGGCCACATGAAATGGTACCACGGATCGCATCCGGCCTGCAAGCCGCAGGTTGAGAATCCCTGGTTTAGAGAAAGCTCCCACCTATGTAACACATACAGAACTACAAAATCATATCTCAAAAACATGCAGCAAGGCTCAGTGAAACTTTACTTACAAACTGAAGTTTTCTGGTAGGAAGCAACGGTTCCTGAGCAGGCCAGCCCATAGCTGGACTCCAACAATGCCGAAGATGAAGAAGACAAAAAAACAGAGAAGGAGAACATTCCCCAACATAGGAAGAGTATCTAAAAGCAGCGTTACCAGGATGCGCATACCTAAAAGAGCAAAGAAAAAAAGCCAGCAGTTGAAAGGGAAAAGTTGTGACACTGCTCTCTCATAAATTGTGGTCCAAACTCCTTTTCAGTTGACTGTTTATGTCATGGTGTCTTTAACTAACCAGAAGAATAAACATGTTTTGTTTAATAGGCTTCACATATTTCCTCTTTTCTTGCAAGCAACCTTCTGTCCCTATTTGTATGCATTTGCCTTTACTCAGACCCTTATAACACTCTCCCACATAGCCTTCCCTTAAATCAGGGATGCCCAAACTGCGGCCCAGGCCCCCAATGCCAATTCATCCAGCCCACAAAGCTCTCGTTTCTCTTGGAAGCGGAAGTAAAATGCACCCATATGGTGCATTGGCATCGGGGCCTGGATCCGGCCCTCAGACCATAGTGACCAGCTCCCTGACTGGCCCACAGCCTGAAAAGTTTGGGCACCCCTGCCTTAGATACTGAATTTAGCACCCCTCAGTTTGAACAGAACTAATAAAGTTTTACAGTTTCACGTCTCGCTTAGACACAAAAGAAGAATTAAAATAGGGTTTCCTTCTCCTTTTTGGGATTGACTACTTACCCCTTTAATTTAACTTCAATGAACATCTCACAGTTTGTGAAGTTAAAATTACAGAAGGATGCACAGTTCCCAATTTCTGTAATTTTAACTCCATCCGATGGTACCACTTGGATACATGCAGCGTATTGACCTATAATATGGAAAGGGCAAGCATTCTTTTTGATTTTGGAGGGGGGGGGGACATTTAACATGGATGATGTGTTCTAAACTACAAGACTTTATCACAACACCTCCAAGCAAAATCCATCATCACACTCCCACGAAGGCTAGATATCTCTTCTATTATATATCCTCAGAGGAATTAACCATTTCATAAAACACCGACTACCCAAACAAACAACAACGGTAATGCAAGCTCAGTGGTGTGCAGCAAAAAATTTCACTACCACACTGTGGGTGGAGCCTATGTAATGGGTGAAGCCTACATTGTGGGCAGAGCCTGCATCGTGGGTGGAGCCTACGTGTGGGCGATCTAGTCATGCCTGCCATATGGCCATGTATACATCTGCAAACACAGCCAGCACTGGCTCTTTGGGTGTAAATGGAGATGAACATTGCACCCTAGATTTGGATATGACTGGCTTTTGAGCAAGGGAGAGCTCGAACCAATTGCAGGGACAAAATCTGATGGGGTAGAGCAGGGAGGTGGTCGTGGCCACCCAATTTCACTATCTCCCCGCCCAAAGGCCACCCAATTTTGCCACCCCCAGCTCAGAGGGCACCCAATTTTGCTCCCCCCCTACCGGGAGGGGGAGGGGTTACAACCTGTTGCTGCACACCACTGTGTAAGCTCCTAGCTGAGTACATGAGGGCATGGCTGAAATTGTATGTACAGTATAGTGATCTAGGAGTAATCTTCACTGAACTTGTGTTGCTTACTTTTGATTGTTTAAACAAGGGATGCCCAAACTATGGCCCGGGCACCTAATAATCCAGCCCATGCCACCTATTCCACTGCTGGGAGCGGAAGTTAAATGCGCCCGTGCATGTGCAAAACGTTGCCGTAAATGTACCCACAGCTGTCGTAAACACGTTTAACTTCCACTTCTGATGGGGCGGACCACATGACCGGCCTACTCAGCCATGTGACCAGCCCATGGCCTGAAAGGTTTGGCCACCCTGGTGTAGATTCAACATGTAAAACATGCCGATTTTTAACAAAAGAGCTTCACCCACTGGAAATGTGACCATAAGGAACAGAAAAGCATCCAGTCTCATTATTGTTTTGCTCTTTCTCTGACATTGTGTATATCACTGAGTGATACCCCAGAGAAGTAAAAAGACCCCTTGGCTGGCCTCCCAAAAGATGGGAAGACCCAATCATGCAAAGTGTTGGTCAAACCTGGAGAAGACGACCATAGCTGAGAAAGGGATGGAAAGTAAGTTGTGACCAGCAGAAACTCATCCTTCCCTCTGCCCAGCAGCCCAATGAGAGCACTTCCTCCCTCTCCCCAGCACAGAGTTCACCCCGCCCCTCTGCCCAGCAGCCCAATGGGAGCATTTCCTCCCCCCCCCCCCCACGGTTACTGTGTTGGTACTTTGCAATAAATAAGTGGGTTTGGGGTTGGAGTATGGGCACTTCGTCTCTAAAAGGTTTGCCATCACTGCCCTATTGTAATGTGTCTTCTTTACACACAGTACAATGTCTTTTATGCAACTGTTTTGAGGATTTTCAAGTAATTTGACTATTATAAAAGCAAAGCAAAGAAGGTCTGTCCCAGGCAGTGTCCTCAGCTCTTCCTCTGACCAGAGGCTCAAAACTGTTTTCCCCTGCCTTGCAAACTCCATCAATTTGAGAATTCAATCTTAAGCCCAAGAGAGAAAGAGCCCAAAGTTGCGATATTCAGAATCTGAAACCTCTGTGCTGCAAGGACTGCAAGGACTTGCATTCTGCAAGGACTGCAGAATGTGAACATGGAAAGACTCCACATTACTAGGTTAAATTTCATGGAGAGCCACTTTTTGCTATTGTGGTTATTGCACAGAACACTCTCCTGCAAAAGGGAAATTTAGCTACCTCTGAGCTAGGACTGAAACATATAATGAGAGCTGGGATTGGATCTCCATAGTTTAGCAGGGTGAGAAAGCCCTGCACATATGGCACCCTTACTATTAAGAGGGCAGCAGGTCAAAGATTCAGTTTATTACTCTACACTTTGGTTTATTATTAGTTTGTTACCCACAATAGGACATACTGTAGGTGTGTGTGCATTTGAGAGTATGAGTATGGAGAGGCAAGAGGAGACGCTTGATTGATTTCCCTTCTGAATTTCCCTTCTAAAACTAAACTGCAGTTATTATATATTTCCCCCTTTCAATCATACCCTTCTTGCAGCAGATAATGAAATTTTTTTAACAGGTGAAAGTTTCTCCTTTACTACAAATCTTCATTCTGAGTAACATTCGTCTCTGTTGGCCTGCAAAGGTCACAAGCTCACTGTTAATGAAAAAGTTGACCTCCATTGTACAACTTCTCCCCTTCTTGCCACAGGGCCTCTCTAGGGCCTTCTTTCCTAATGTGACTCGTGTAACAGCTCTGTTGTATATTGAAATCAATAAACCCTCCATCCCTCTCTTAATTCCAGTCTGCTCATTTAAATCCCTGTTCCACAAATATACAGGATTTTACAAGACAGTTAATTCACACATGGGTAGGGACATTCAGTTCCATAACAGAAAAACAAAGTGATGGTGACTTAACTTGACACTTGCATGCACAAAAAATCCACCCGCTACGTCTGGAATGTTTAGTTCATTCTCCTCCTCTTCTCTCTTCTTTCTTGATTCTTCGTCCCAACCATGCCTCATAATGTTCTTATTTAAATGTTTAGTGGCATTTCTTTTACCTTAATATCTCCACCAGACTTGCTATGTTATGACTTCAGATCACCTATGTTTTGATTTTCTCCTTTCCCAGTAAAAAACCCAAGGGCCTTCTCTCTATACACTAGCATCCAAGTACCATCGCCAACCTATTCCTAGTTGACCTACAGTAGCTCCCTGCATTTATTATTGATTCAGTCTTGTTTCTCTTGCTTTGTTCCCTATGTTTCTGAGCAGTCCCTTCTTTGCCACACAGTAGCACTGATAAATTACTCAGGATTTGCAAAACACCTTAAGTGAATTACATCCACAGTTAAACAGTGGCAGGTACATTTAGCCATCCATCAGCTTTGCTGGAGGATGAGGGAATTACAAGGGAGAGTCTCCAACCATGAAATGATAAATGCAACAAGAACAACAAGAACAATAACAACAACAACAGCAAGAGGGAACATGCTGCCAGGTTACGTTCATTATAATGAGATGAGTAAAGCAAACAGAGCCAAGGAATTCCTGGCTTTTGACAGATGGATCAAGGTCTGAATATCGCATGTTGTCAAGGTAACAGGCTAATTTAACAAAATGGGTCTTTCTCTCCCCCTACTCTCAGCTTAGTGCTGGAAAGCTTTGTATCCCCAAATATTGTGAGAGGAAGAATTCAATTTCTGAATTTATTTAGGTCATCCCAGACATACTGGACTAAAGATATAAACTTAAAGGCATGTAAGATTTCATTATTGCGTTGTTATAACTACACCACGAGACAAATATATTTAGGCTCACAAAAAAAAGTAACTTTTTCCTCACGATAATATATGGCAGTGATGGTGAACCTTGGCACTCCAGGTGTTCTTGGACTTCAATTCCCAGAAGCCCTGATAAGCAGGAGTGCTGACTTGGGTTTCTGGTAACTGAAGTCCAAGAAAGAACACCTGGAGTGCCAAGGTTCGCCATCACTGATATATGGGAAAGGGGAATAATAATTAAATTTCATAAAAATATTTGGCTAGTAATTAGCAATCACCCTTGATTCCTTGTGTGTGAGATAAGTCAAAACTAGAAGCAATAAAGATGCATGTATTGTATCAAAAACCCAGGAAGGTCATGTTACAGATATAGGCACTTTTTCAGGTGCAGGACTGTGTTGGTGTTGTTGGTGTTCATTAGTCAGCCTTTTATGCAGGATTAGCTAGTTGCATCATATGTATACAGTAATACCGCGGATAACGTTTACCTCGGATAACGCTAAAATCGCATAACATTAAGTAATCTGGGGAGGAGAATTGGATCGAATAATGTTAAGGTCCTATGGGATGGATCGGATAACAACCGCTAAAGCCTCTGGGGTTACAATGTATCTCTATGGAGATTTAACATTATCTGATCCATCCCATAGGATTTTAACATGCATCAGATAACACTAAAAAATGAATAACACCAAGACTTGTGGAACCAAGCCTTAGCGTTAATCGAGGTATTACTGTATATTATTTAGTATACATATATCTGCCTTTGAGAAAGAATAGCCCTACAGAGAAACTTACAAATTCCAAAATATGTCAACAGTTCCTCTGAGCAGAAAAAATGTAAGTAAGTCCCCAAGTCAAGTAAAAGCTTGGGACAGATCTTCACTGAAAAAAATAAATAAATCCTTGCAAGGAGGGTTGGTCAAATTTGTTTCCTCTTAAGTGAGGATCTTTTTTTCTAACACAAGTTCCTTCTGTCTCATTAAGTGTCTGCATATTCATATGTATTTTCCTAAGCATGACAACACATTAATTTTTATACGAATTTTGGCTACTATGCAAATTTTACTTTCCTCTGATACATGCCTTTGGGCATTTAAGTCTTTTCCACATGCATGCCCATTTTGATTGAAAAACCGTTGCACAAAAGTTGGTGCTGCATCACAGCTAAAGAATAAATGTGCTCTAGTGCATACGTGGGTTGGCAAAATACGTATCAAAATGGGAACGAAATACAGTTGGCCCTCTTCTCTGCTTCTTCTCCTTCAGTGTCTAGGCCAAACGTGAAACTGCCAAAATGAAGGCACCATCTGGTGAGTTCATTCTGCAGTTCCTGTCACCTGACCTAGTGTGATAAAGACTAGCCAGCAACACAATGTATGCCCATTTGTGGTTCAAGAATACCAGTCTTTGAGGAGGCTCTTTCTGTGTACCCCCTCTTCTCTACTAATTAGATACCTAAAGAAGAAGAATAGGTCTCCAAGGTTTCAGAAATCTTTCTGAATTTTTAAAAAACTTGGGGGTTTTTTTTGTATCTCTCTGTGTTTGATAATTTAATCTAACTAACTCCCAAAGTAATCTTATTCTTCCGCATTTTCTTCTAGAATGTGGAGAGAAATGAAAACAATTTTGCCTATTTCATTATTTCTTTAAGGTCACAGAAACCTTGTGTCACACTGAACATATCCAAATCAATTGAGTCAGATCAAAGGCATAATAAGACCCCCCTGAGTACGTCAGCCAGTGTCAAAATCCATAGAACAGCCAACAGATTGTACAGAGGGCAGTGGGGTTGTGGTGTTCTGAAATAAGTGAAATCTAGTGTGCGCTAATGTCATGGCATGTTTGAATGGGTCATTCCTTTAAAATAAGGGACATCTGTTGGCTCTCACAAAAAGTTATATTTACATGCTCTAAAATTAATGGACAGCCTGATATCTTCCACATGTTTTGGTATCTTCCCACCATCCCTAAACAGTGGCCACAGTAACCGGGGAGTAAATGGAAACTGAGCCCCCCAAAATCTGGAGAGCATCAGGTTGCCCATTTGTGTTGCACTAATTATTTCACGCACATATGCTTGTGTCTGTAAAGTAGATGCTCATGTACATGCACATACAGTAATACCTTGGATAATGTTTACCTCGGATAACGCTAAAATCGCATAACGTTAAGTAATCTGGGGAGGAGAATTGGGTCGAATAACGTTAAGGTCCTATGGGATGGATCGGATAACAACCGCTAAAGCCTGTGCGGTTACAATGTATATCTATGGAGCTTTAACGTTATCCGATCCATCCCATAGGATTTTAACATGGGTCGGATAATACTAAAAATCGGATAACACCGAGACTTGTGGAACCAAGTCTTAGCATTATCCGAGGTATTACTGTACATATATGGACACTCACACACATATGCACAAGGTCTAATAGCTTGTCTGCTTTTTTTCTATAATACATTGCTAATGTTTCCAAACCAACTTTTAATTCTCTTACATGGTGACTCATGGTTCATTTCCAGAAGCAAAGTGCTGCTCAAGAAGGGAAGGCGTTTAGAGACAAAATAGCAAGTCTTCATCTGTCTCTTTGATTAAGGATTCATTCTCTTTTTTAAAGAGATGACTGACATGAATGGACTATTCATTAAAAGAAGCACACTGGCATTTTGCTCACATATGGGATGGCACACCCAACAGTAGTTGGTATGGTCAAGGGATGTTGGGCAGTATATTAAATGGAATTTTGGAAAAGAGATAAGGTATGCCTCTTATGAAACTAGCTGGATAGGTCAGTAGTTTAGGTATCTAGCTATGGAGCCAGAAGTTGGGAGTTCAATTCCCCACTGTTCTTTTTGGGAGAAGAGTTAGTCAGTGTAGTCATGGGCAAGCTGTACTGTTCCGGGGCTCCCCTAGAAGAAAGGAATGGTAAGCTACTTCTGAGCACTCTTTATCTAGAAAACTTGGGGCTGCTCAGTGGTTAAGAAGCTTGCCTTGTTAGCTGAAAGGCAGGCAAGTTGGCAGTTTAAGACGCAAGTACTGCGTGATGGAATGAGCACCCGTCTCTGTCCCAGCTCCTGCAAACCTTGCAGTTAGAAAGCAAGAAATTGCAAGTAGATAAACAGGGACCACTTCAGTGGGAAAAAGATCTTGAGGACATGAAAGAAGCCTCATTTTGGCATCCCCTCAACAGAGTTCCTCCAGCAAAAATCCTTTCAACCCGGAATAATTTCTGACACGAAATTATTATTATTATCTAGAAAACTCTGGCATAGGTTAAAACTGACTTGACAGTGCACAATCATTATTATTTTACCACTTAGCTGTCTAATTTTAGGTCTTCACAAATACTGAACTAAGACCATGGGAAGGGGGAAATGAGGAGGGGGGGGGGAGAAAAGAAATCCAACTTACTAGGGACTCTGTTAATAGCCCTCAAAGGCCGGAGTACCCTGACAGTCCGAACAGCTGAGAAACTGACATTCTGCAAGTCCAGAGAATATTCCAGCATGCTGTAAAAAGCCACAAATAAAAGAAAACACATCAGAGCTCCACATAAGAACATATAAAGTTTTCTAAATCAAACATTTTGTACATAATATTAAAAGAAAATCTCCCAGTTGGATTTCCCTTCATGAAGAAAGGATCCTAGAGGGATTAATTGGAAGTTATTTGAATAGCAGAATAAAGTTCATGGAGGGGGGGGGAGAGAGAGACTATTCTATAAAGCTTCTCTTCCTCCCACCCCCCAATTCTAATCATATTATTTTGGTTCTTTACTTGCAGGAAAGCCTGTGAGGGGAAATAAGTTCCAAGTAGAATTATATCACCATTCAAAAATGGGGACACCCACAAATTTGTTCACACAGCATGTAAATAATTTAGGATTGGATTCAAATATATACTTAAGAGTAGTTCCATTGAAATCATGGGAGAGAAGATAGCCAGGCTTTAATTTACTTAAGGTTAGTTAAACCATGACAAACATCAGATTTTAATAGGATTACTTTAAGTACGGCTGAGTCAGGATCCAACTCAGTTTCACAATTTCAGGAATTGCACCATAGTTTAAAGACATTCCGCCTGCTGAAAGGCGATTGAAGGAATAGGACTCTCTTTATGGGATTATCTTGGAGCAGTTATTTGTACAAACACGAATGGTCACAAAGACTCACTTCCAGTAGTAGAGTACCCATCACAAACCTGCAGGAGAAATTTTTCACAAGTCATTTTACATTAATGTGACCCTCAGTTGTTTCACTCTAGACCAGTGGTTCCCAAACATTTTTGACCATCTCTAAAATCCTGATCCCCCCCCCCCCGTGAGATATAATTCTTATTATTCATAAAAGTGAACTCCTACTCATGTGGAGGAAGCCTAGAAGGCAATTCACTGTTAAGAACTCATTTTCGGATTTTTCCCCTTAAAAATCAAAGCCCCCCCCCCCACCTGTGGAGTGTGTGGTTGGGAACCACAGCTCTAAACAAACCCACTGCCACAACTGTGATGGTGATATAATTCTGTTTCATTATAGGAATCATGGCTATGTTCACCTATCACAGCTTTTTGGTATTTCTCCTGCTAGCTTCTAATTCAAAGGTATTCGTTGTGCACATATGAGGAGGAAGAGAAAGTTATTATGACCTATAGTCAAAGAAGGACTTTTGCAGGTAACATTTTGGCCATTATCACAGCAGTCAACTACTGTACTGGTCTCATGCTCTGTCATAAACACTCTTCCTCCTATGAAGTAAACAACTCCCTTTCTAAATATGTAAATTTCAAACATTTGTTTTTGCACTGTTACAATGCAAGCTTTTGAGTACCAAAGAGTCTTCATCAGGCAATATGAAAAAAATATGGGGAAGCAGTATGTAAGTTTCAAAAATTTGTCTCTTAGACCCCTACTGTGTCATGCCAGCTTTCTCCCTTCTTCCAAATCCTTTCCCAAAAGAAGTGGCACACATGCGATCTAAGAGAAAAACAGCTATGGAAAAGGATTGCTGCTTCTTTTCTGGCATCCATTCCATTCAGAGGCTTTCTCATTTTCTTTGCCTTTCTTCCTTATCATTTTCCATAAGAAACACACAAGAACATAATGCAAAATAATTTCTTCTAGTTGAAGCAGCTGTTAGCTCTAATTGTTGGTAGCTTTTCCAGTGTTGCTAATAAAATGGATTTTGAGAAACACTTATTTTCATAGGAGTTCTTGTCTGCATATGAGTAGCAAAATAAATAGAACACTTGCATGGCATTTGGAAAGTTGTTTTTTCTACCTTCAGTTAGTGGTAGTGGTAGTAACCTCACCTGGGAAGTAGACCTGAGCACCATCAGACACAGTTTTCACATCATCGTTGTGAAAACCACCACAACCCATTAAATGCATCTGCACTGCAGAACTTTGTTTTACTCCATGGAATCTACCCAAGAAACCATATGGTTCATCATGTTTCCTCTTTTGACATGTAGCTACTTGTACCTACTAAATGCCCAAGTATCTCCCCTGGTAGCTTAGCGGTTAAGTCACTGAGCTGGAGACTGGAAGGTCAGATTTCAATACCCAAGCGCTGCACTTGGGGACATGATAGGAGCCTCATTCGGGTGCCCCTAAAAACCCTTTCAACCCAGAGTAATCTTTGACACTAAATTATTATTACAGTATTATATTGCCCAAGTGTGCCTTACAAGATCATCTGAAGCCAGAACTATGCATATTATATGAAAAAGGATACGTATCTGAATTATTACTCAGAGAAACAGATATTGTCACTATAAGACAAGGGAGGGAAACTTGTGTCCCTCCAGATGTTAAACCCACAGGAGAAAAACGTGTGGCTTTCCATATATTGTTGGATTTCATGGTCTACCGGACCTAGCCAGCATCATCCGTGGTCAAAGTGGTTGGTCATTCTAGCCCAATAATACTTGGAGGGTCAAAAGTTCCTTTGTTTGGTTTAAATACTAGGCAATAAAGGGGGAAACCCATTTTATGTTATTAAACGGCAAATCAAAACAGAATAATAATAATAATAATAATAATAATAATAATAATAATAATAATAATAATAATAATAATAATAATAATAATAATAATAATAATAATAATAATAATAATAGGGAAAAGAGTAGTTGGTTCATAGAACCACTGTGATGGAGAAGGTGAAATTCTATAGTAAAACAGGCACATCTATATCTGCCAAAGGCTCAAGGGTATCAATACCTCTCCAATTTCAAAAAGCTGGATAAAGGGTTGGATGTAACCATTGATTCATTTATACCATGCATAGCACCCACCACCTACTTCCCATGCTCAGTTACCATTGTCTGCCAAGCTTCTCTCAATGTAAACGTCTAATCACATGATGTGAACAGTCAGTGTTCCCTACAAGGTAAAAGAGATGACTACAGCATAGGACCCTCATGCCTTCTTTTAACTGTGCACCAGATTACCAAACCACATATGTAAGAAGTGGCCAGATCCCAGAAGGACTGTTAAATTTCATCAACCATCCTCAGGTACTAGTGATCCAGAATACAGAAGAAGGCAAGCACAAAGCCAGGAAGGAGGGGTGGGTGAGTGGGACCAGCAAAGCTGCTATTACCAAGAGATCTGAAATCATTTATGAAATGTATTAGGCCAAATCACACAAGTTTGTTGTGAGTTGACATAATCTGAACAATTTTATGAATATATAGGAACACAAACACAAGAAATGAATGCTCCAGGGAAAATATGAAAAGTGTGACTCTTAAATTGATGACACTGCTTTAAAAAATTGAATAGGTACTGTAATCCTTTGGAAATTTCCAGAGGGGTGACTGTAGATATCAGAAGAGAGATTCTATGTGTACATTACTATTGTTACCTTTTTTAAAAAAAAGATTCCTAGACAACTTCCTAATTCCTAATTTTCAATGCATCTGAAATAAGTGATTCTCCAATTTTGAATAGCATCTTACTTACATTATTCCCATCAAAGGGACACACGTCATGTGTGACTAATAGGTCTTTGCAGATGGACACAGGATGTCTAGTAGAGGAAGTGACAGTACCAGCACTGTATAAATTTGTGGCACCCCAGCCAACCTTGACTAAGTGGGGAATTATAGTATTTTGCTGATGGATACAGTGGTGTTTTAACTTGCTTAATGTGATTCAGCCACAAGATGGCTCCCCGAACTGAAGAGAATTGAAGAGAGCTTCAGGTAGGAGATTTGGATGATAAAACAGAAAGAAACTGGGCTTGAATCTGGGCACAGATATGCTAGGACAGGGATTCTCAACCTGCGGCCCGTGGGTCGGATGTGGCCCGTGGTAACATTTCATGTGCCCCCCTGACTCCGGCACCCCAGGAAGTACCATGTTGTGGAGGAAGGGCAAAATGGCTGTCTGGCCCCCCAAAGCTGTCTGAGGGAGCGTGACCTGGCCCCTGGCTTTAAAAGGTTGAGAAATCCTGTCCTAGGATATTTATATTAAAATGTAATAGCCTCTTCTACAGAAAGAGGAAGGTGTTGCTGCTTAGAAACTGGTACTTTTGCACACTCTTAATTATGACTGAGATGGACACAGCTGCCAGCTTAGTCTCTTATGGGCATGTTTCTGCATAGTGGTTCACACAGGTCATATAAGTTCACACAGAAAAGATGGAGCATCCTTACTCTACCACCTTCAGATTATAGTGCCAGAGTGCTGCACTTAGACTAAAGAGATCTGGGCTCAGATCCCCACCCGACTATGTGAAACTCACCTGGAGCCAGTCACACTCTCTCAGCTTGACAAACTTCATGGGACTTCTTGTGAGGACACTGTGGGTGAGGAGGGTCAAGTAGGCTGCACTGAGTTCATTGAAAGAATGGCAGTGAGAAGTGTTAGCAAATAAGCAAGTAATTCATATGAACCTGCAAGAACCGCTTTTTAGCCTTTCTAGAGAGAAAGGACTACTTTACAGTCTGGTGCCTTCAAAGTATCCAACAAGATTTTCCAGGTTAAAAATCATTTACGAGTTGGAGCAATCAACAGAAAGAGAGGAGAGGACAGAAAGAGGGTGAGCAAGCATTAAGTAATCAGTGTATAACAAGACAGAATATCTAGGCAATTGTCTTTTAAAAAGCTTGTAGTGCTGGAAAAGAAGGGTGAAATTTGTTCATGGACCCTTGAAGGTTTTGTCACTGGCAAAAATCACTCACCAGCACCTATTCCTTGTTGCTCATTATCTTTAAATTGGAATGCAATGTACCTGATCCTTTGGATTCTTGAAGTGGGACTCAACATGCTGCAAGTAAAACCAGAGAACTTGGTGCATGCAACATTAGGATGAGCTATATTTGATATTTCTTCTGATTTGTATTGGGGTGCATACTCTCACCAGAAAGTGACACAATCACTGTGAATATGGGATTCAATCCTCATCTAAAGCAAAGTCGGCTCCTAATATAGCTACCTATTAAATGCATCACCTAAATGTACTGAGACTTCGTACTGGGTGGCTTCCGAATGTTGTTGCTCTTGTGTACCATCAAATTGCCTCTGATTTACAGTGGTCCTATAAATGAGTGGTTTCCAGTATGACAACCTCCTCTGTGTGATAACCTCCTCAGAATGATAACCTCCTCCGTAGACCTTTCCCAGAGGGCCACAGTTATACCCTAGTGTTGCTGGGCAGATTCTCTAATCAGCCACAGCTGGGCTGTTACAGGAGCACATGGACCAAGCATGCACAGCCGGGCAATCAGTCTGTGGCTCTATTATGTACACCTGTGTTTAGAACACTTGCAGGGCCTTAAAGTTGTACTATTCCACTGGGCAGCAATCTTTGTACAATAGCCCACAAAAGAAAAATGTCCTAACATGCTCCTCCTATTGTACAAGATTGATGCCACAATACAGGTCAGAATACATAAGCAATATATACAAAGACACAGTTACAGTACAGCATTCTTTACAGTACAATCAGTTTCAGTATTTACAACAACATCAGCTTACACTCTTCACATGCCTATTGGCATCGAAACAGTTTATTACCTTTCTTGCACCTTTGAAATACCTTGGTCTCCTAGACCCACAATTCTTGCAAACCCAAGCCTGCAGCTTTCTTTATGTCAGGGGTTCGCAACCTATGACCCGCGGTGTTAGGGAATGTAAGTCTTCGCTGCTCTCCCTAACTAGTTGCAAGGCATATTATGCCTGTTGTACCTTTAAGACTGTACTGTTGGGGCACACAGGTGCTGGGTGTTTTCCCTGTTGTGCTCCAAGAGGCCAGTGTATATAGGAAAGAGCAAGCCTGCATATCTTCAGCTACAATGCTCACCGTGCTATGCCAATGGGCTGGTGAAGATTCCTGTACAGTAATACCTCGGATAACGTTTACCTTGGATAACGCTAAAATCGCATAACGTTAAGTAATCTGGGGAGGAGAATTGGATCGAATCACGTTAAGGTCCTATGGGATGGATCGGATAACAACCGCTAAAGCCTGTGCGGTTACAATGTATCTCTATGGAGCTTTAACGTTATCCGATCAATTCCATAGGATTTTAACATGGATCGGATAACACTAAAAATCGGATAACACCAAGACTTGTGGAACCAAGTCTTAGCGTTATCCAAGTTATTACTGTATCTTCTGAAACCTGCTGTATGGACTGAAACTTTGCCATTGTTCCTGCTGATGGCTTTTTGCTGAATATTCCATCCTTGCTTACTGAACAAAGGGGAACTAACTGGGAGAACAAATGCTATAGAACTTCTTTTGCCTTTCTTTTGGGTACAGCTTGCCTTTACTCTGTTGAACCGAACTGTTGCTGTTAAAGGACTTGTATGTAGCATAATTGTACTACCTCAGTGAAGTTAACTGAGCGGATTGAGACACTATATCTATTTTGTGTTCCAGTTACTTCAACTGTAAATACTTCCCACCCTTCCACCTTTTAAGTAAACTTGCTTTGAGTTTCATGCACCTAATTCTGGACTGGCTGCATTTCTTACAAGAGAACACTTGGCCAGATGCAAACCTCTGGCCACTGTACCAACCACTCTGCTGTCCAATACATTTGCATGTGGGTCGGATCTGGCTTGCAGCACTGAATAATCCAGCCCCTGACCTTGCTCCAGCTGCCCCCACTGCCCCTGCCACCAGAATTGGCTGTGGACTCATTTACAGCCGTCGTAAATGTGTTTACTACAGCTGTGGACGTGTTTTACGGCAGCATTTACAGCGGAGGGAACCACCAGTCTGGCACACTCAGCTGTCTGAGGGGGAGTGGTCCGGCCTGTGGCTGAAAAACATTGAGAACCCCTGCTTTATGTAGTCAGTCTACCTCATGTTCCCGTTTACTTTTTTCCTGCTGCCCTTAACTTTTATTAGGATTTTGGGTTTTTCAGTGAGTCTTGTTTTCTCATAATATGCCTATCTCAGGGTAGCTCAAGACTTCACTCCCATTACATGACACGACATATGATCACATCAGACCGCCTAGTGCGGATCTCTTGATAGAATCTGTAAATTACTGAATAATGCAAACTAAACCATTACAGTCTAGAAACTGGGGCATGTTGCCAAATTGTATCACCGTGGCAAGCAGTTAATTAAAACAGTTGCTATCACTC
Source organism: Furcifer pardalis (assembly GCA_030440675.1). Classification (NCBI taxonomy): domain Eukaryota; kingdom Metazoa; phylum Chordata; class Lepidosauria; order Squamata; family Chamaeleonidae; genus Furcifer; species Furcifer pardalis. Next base: position 50,234,738 of record CP126893.1, read on the forward strand.
ACACAACACACAGCTATCAGAATCTTGTCCACTGAACAGAAGTTGGCAAGTCTGTAGTCAATAAATACTGAAATAAGGGTTCAACACTTAATACTCTAGTATCTCGGATAACAATGCTTGGCACGCATGTGCAGCGGGGGAACTGGTGAAAAGGTAAGTCCCAGAGGTGGATCCCCCCAAAAGCCACTACCAGTTCTCTGGGACACTGGGAAAAGTTACTACTGGTTCTGGCGAACTGGTGCGAACCTGTTGCTGCCCATCACTGATTGGGGGAGAAATGTTCCCCTTTTCCAGATGTATTAAACATTGTGTTTCTGGATATGTCTATTTTTAAATATTTTTGTTATACTGAACAATCTTACAAATACCTATTTGAAATATTACAAGCTTTTGATATTGCATTTTAAAATTACAGTATTAGTAAGATCTTTAACAATGAGCACAGTTCTGTGACTGATTCTCTTCTGGTGCTAGTGTTCTACCCATTGGCTTGGCTTCTAGCCAAAAGGGATCTGGGAGCCATGACCTCTCTATGGAGAACATCTTTTGATACTAGAAAGATAATGGGTTAGAACAAGGGTCCTCAACCCACAGACCACTCCACCCACATTGCCGACGACAATGACAACAACCTCAGCCACCCACCGCTCCCCACCCACTGCTTCCCTGCTTACCAACCTGGAGGAGCTGCATGGCACCAACTCATCCAGCCAGTGACCTCGCTCCAGCTGCTGTTTCTGCTTCCGCTTCCTCAATCCTTGTCTCCTTTGCTTGGCTTGGCATGTCCCTAATGGTGATCTGTAGCCTTACAACATCCACCCTGCTATGAAGAGCCATTAGGGACATGCCAAGCCAAGAGAAGGAGACAAGTATTGAGGCAGCGGTGACAGTGGAAGTGGCAGCTGGAGCAAGGTCACAGGCTGGATGAGTTGGGGTCATGGGCCAGATCTGGCCTATGGGCTGTAGGTTGAGAACCCCTGGGTTAGAAGGTGGAAACAAGGGAAATCAATCCCTGCTCACTCTGACCCTTTTACTCATTTGCTGAAGCATTTAGTATCAGCTGGTGTTAGAATGCTGCACTGAAATTAACCACTGTGATCTGATTTGGTATTGTTATATTTACCCATATACACCGAGTGATTGCAAATCAGCAGTCGCCAATTCAAACAGCCCCATCCAATTCATCTGTTTAATGAGTGGTTTTATACTAAGAATCAGAACGAATGAGGAATAGCTGTCACTGAAATTGCATTTTGACACACAGCAAACTGGGAAAGTGAGTGACAATTGTTGACACATACACACCCCTACCATGCTCCCCTATTTCCCATTACTTCCCAAAGTAAAAATATTTGTAATGTTATAATCCCAGGCAACACTCAGCTTGCCTATCCCTTCAAGCTTTATTTATCTACCATGTTTCTATGAGCATAGAAAACTCCAAAGTTGTGAAACACCCAGAAGTCATTTATATATATATACACATACTGTACTATAATAAATGAGATGAAGTTATTATTATTTTTTAAAAGAAAGAAAACATAATCTTCCCACCAGCATCAACAAAATATAAATAAAAATCAATCACTAATTATAAACAAAAAAGCTTTGGGTCCTGGAAAACTATCAAAAACAAAATAATTCCCCATGTAGGGGGATATACTTAAATGCTGCTCTAGAAAGTATTGTTTAAGGTCCGTGATGGCAAACCCTGGAGTGACTTACCAGAAGCCCAAGTCAACAATTCTGCTGATCAGGGCTTCTGGGAGTTGAAGTTCAAGAACAGCTGGAGTGTCAAGGTTTGCCATCACTGTTTTAGGCAATACAGCTCCACCAGTGTTTCATAAGGTAAACTTTCTCCTAGTTACAACCTTCTTTGCCAACTCTTGGTGTCAGCACCTAGAACTACGTACTTTTAGAGTAGGGGTTTCCAACCTACAGCCCCAGCCCATGATGCCATTCCAACCGGCCCACCACTGTTTCCCCCGCACCCAGAAAGTAGAAGTGGGGACATATACATCAGCCATAAAATGTGCCAGTGCATGTGCAAACGCGCCCCCACTGACGTAAACCCAAAAGTGGGCACATTTACGTCGGCCATAAATTCGCTATCTTCCTCTTCTGGGGGTAGGGTCAGGCCCACTCAGCAGTTCCGGGGGCATGGTCAGGCCCACAGCGCAAAAAGGTTGGCCAATCCTGTTTTAGAGGATCAAGTGATGTAGGCATTTGATCTTTGGGAGAGAAGGTCTGCCAGGAAACAAGGTCTCAAACCATTTAGAGCAGAGGTCCCCAATCTTTTTAAGCTGGAGGCCGGATCATGCTCTCTCAGTCAGCTTCAAGGGCTGGATGGCCATTTTGCCCTGCCTGCATGATGGGGGTGGCCATTTTATCCCGACAGCTTGAAAGGGGTGGCCAATTTGTTTCTCAAATACCCTTGGAGGGGGGCACATGAAATGGCACTGCAGGCCAGATCTGGCCCATGGGCCTTAGGTTGAGAACCCCTGATTTAGAGCTTTGTATGTTAAACTTAACACCCTTTTCTTGATATGGTAGACAATGGGAAGCCAGTGTAGTTGGGCTGGAATTAGAGTGATATGGTTGATCCCCTACTTCTGAAAGCAACCTAGACGTGGCATCCTGAACCTGTTGCAATCTCCATGTCAAGGACAAGGGCAGCTCCACATAGAGTATTACAGTAATAGAGTAATTGATTCTTGAGACTATCAATGCCTGGACCAATGTTGTAAGGAACCCCCTGTCCAAGTAGCGGCACAACTGTGTGATCTGATGGAGGTGGGAAAATGCAGATCTGATCATGGCAAAAAACTGAGATTCTGTATTAAATACCAGATCCAGAATCACACCCATACTGAACCTGGTCCTTCCAACCCATCATTTTACAGTCATGAAGAACTGTAGGCACAAGTACTAAAATCAGAATACAGTTCAAAATATAGGAGCATGAAAAAAAAAATACAAAAATGCTTTAGACTTAACTGGCTTGCCATAAAATGTCAGGATCAAAAACTTAAATGCATGAAAAGTGCAATAAAATATTAAAAAGAATGCTTAGAATCCATTTTTAAAATGGAAGAGCTTATAGTCTGAAAAGGCTCATTGGAAAAGTAGAGAACTCATCTCTTAAGTATCAAAGTCCTTAAAAGTAAAAAATATATGAAAGAAAATATATTTCTTAAAATACTAGCGTTTTAAATTAACATCAAAGGTAAAAAAAATTCTTAAAAGTAAAAAATTCTGTGTAGCTGGTTTCTACAAAAGCAGCCTCCCATCTTGGCTGCCATTTATCTCTGGTGTTATGATATGTGAAGCATGGCATGGCATAGCATGGCATAGCATCATCTAGAGCTGCAACATTGAATTCACTTGTGTGTGTGCTGGCTATCATCCTGGCCATTATTTATACCTTTTAATTATCTTTATCTAACTGAAAAAGCTGAGCGCAGAAGAATAGATGCCTTTGAGATGTGGTGTTGGAGGAGAGTTTCGAGAGTCCCCTGGACAGCGAGGAGAACTTAGAAGAAATCAACCCTGACTGCTCCTTCGAAGGTCAAATAGTAAAGATGAAGGTAAAGTACTTTGGACATCAAAAGAGAAGAGAGGATTCGCTTGAGAAAGCCTTGATGCTGGGAAGGGTGGAGGGCAAAAATAGAAGGGGGCGGCCAAAAATGAGATGGCTAGATGGTATTGTAGACGCAATGGGCACAAAGCTGAGCGAGTTGAGGAGGATGGTGGAGGACAGAAGTGCCTGGCGGACAGTGGTCCATGGGGTCACAAAGGGTCGGGATCGACTGCAATATATTTTAACTCTTTTAACTCTTAATTTTTAAATCTTTGTTGTAAGTGATGTGTTTTAACTGTTGAAAATTGTAAGTCACCCTGAGTCCTCGGGAAAGGGTGGGGTATAGTGTAGTGGTGGAATCTGATAAATCTCTGTGTAAATAATAGTCTGATGCAATTTGTCTAGTTCTCTGCAGTGCTTTGGGTGCCAATAGATACACCCCCCCAATCCCATATAAGAGTAAAAGGTTTGAGCACCAGAATAATGTAGAATACTGAAACTTTCAGAAGTTGGTGCTAAAAAATAGCAACGAACCTCCAAAATAGACAACATTTGGCTGGCATAATTGTTTATGCTTGTTAAAATAAACACACATTTAGCTGCAAAGAAAATAGCTTTGTATTCAAGCCTGGCTAGATAGTGACTTTGAAGCACTTAAAGTAAACTATAAACAGTACTGTTCAAGCTTCACTTTAAAATGAAATACACATCTTAATAGTTTTAGCACTTGTAGTATACCCTGACAGCTTTGTAGTCTTGATTTTTTCTTCTTAATCAGTCTTGCTTTAGCATTTTCTTCTTTCAATATCACTATAAGTCATTTCAAGCCAGTGCTGCTTTCTGCCAGTAAAACGGCATCATCTGCGTTCCTTAAATTTCATGTTTCTTCCACCAGTTTTCACTCCTTCTTCCTCTGAATCTAGTTTGGCTTTTGATATGATATTTCTGTATACCGATTCAACAGATAAGGGGATAAAATGCACCCTTGTCTGACACCTTTGCTATTCTGTTCTCTATATTCTATCCTAACAGCACCTTCTTGTCCACAGTGAGAAAATATCCCAGATGGGTGGAATATAAATTAAATAAGTAAATAAAATAAATATATAAAATAAGTACACTTTATGGATCACGACAACCAATTTTTTCCAGAAAAAACCCATAACTTCTCATGATCTACACAAAGGCCTTGCTGTATTGTATAAAGCAAAGGCTGATTCTCTGAAAGTTTTTGGTAAAAATGTTTACCAAATTTTCCAGTATCCAGCAGATATTTTCAATATGATCCTAAGGCCACTTACTATTGTTTGGGCTCCTGGATCTTGTGCCTTGTCATAGAAGACTTCCTGCCCTGTTCCTGGTTTCTGTGGGCTGTTGTGCCTTGCCAGGATCCTTGCTCCTTGAACCTTGTCTTGCTCCAGCCCTTGAAGATACTTTACCTTGCCTGCTCTCTCGATCATGCGGCTTCTGGCTTTTTTTTGGACTATGCTTTTGTCATCTGGACTAATCCTGCCTTGATTTCGGACTTTTGAATAACCCTGTTGGTTATTCAGCATTGTTAATCTAGGCTTAAATTTCCCTTTGATTTTCTAGATCTTCTGGAAGTCATCTGTTGTACTACATGGCCACATAAGAATTACTTAAAACTAACAAACAAACATCTAATTCCTCACAAATTGACATTTCATTTATTTGGCACATTTTTATTCTGCCTTCCTTCTGTCACCGAACACAAGATGCTGTACGTGAGGTTTTTAGGTAATCTCCCATCTAAGCACTAACCAAGATCAGACCTGTTCAGCTTCTGCAATATCATTGTTTTATATAACTTCTACCTATACCCTATGTTTTGCAATTATATGCTAATAAATTGCTCCCAACTTATGTGAATCATAAACCAGGAGTTCTCAATCTTTTTAAGCTGGGGACTGGGTCACACTCCCTCAGACAGCTTTGGGGACTGGACTGCCATTTTGCCCTTCCTCCACCACGTGGCACTTCCAGGTGTGCTGGAGGCAGGGCGGTGGCGGTGGCATGCAGTGGTGGGATTCAGCAGGTTCGCCCTAGTTCGCCAGAACTGGTAGCTGAAATTCTGGCTGGCCTCACCCATCCATGTTTTGAAATAAAGTAGTCCTAATTTGGGTGCAACACAGGGCTTTCCCCTTGGCCATGCCCACCATACCACGCCCACAGAGTAGGTAGTAAAAAAAACCCTGAATCCTACCACTGTCCACATGAAATAGGGCCATGGGCTTCATCCACCCCACAGGCTGCAGGTTGAGAATCCCTAATATAAACTAATAACCTCCAGTAACACCTTTGCTCAGGTCTTGCAAACAGAGGGCTGTGATTTTCCTTACTGTCAGGTTCCCTTATTAGCCTACTACCTCCCATTTTTCACAGCATTTTTGTCATTTCCAATGAGTCTTGACTTTTCCCAATATGCTCAAAGTACAATAGTCTCAGCAGAGTCATTTTAATTTCTAGTCAAAATTCAGGAGTCATTTCACTTCACACCCACTTCTTTGTCTTTCTAGCAGCGCATGGTATTTATTTTATTTTATTTGTTTATATTTGTTTATTGCCCTCATCCCCAAAGGGACCCAGGACGATTTCCAACAATTTTGAAAACACTTTAAAAATTAAAAACTTTTAAAAAGCTTAAAAACTTAATTAAAAGCTAGGTATTATAACTTGGACATACTGGGGGTCAAACCATCCAACTGGCTGGGGAAATTGAACCATCCATTCCCCAGACCAGACCTGCCAGCCAGGTTTTCACTCCTTTCCTGAAGGACAGCAACTCCGTCTGCAGGCGTAGCTCTGTCGGGAGGAGGTTCCACAGGGCCGGAGCGGACACCGAGAAGGCCCTCCTTCTAGTGCCAGAGAGATGTGCCTCTCTGGCTGATGGCATGACCAGAGAGCCTCTCCGGTCCGCTCTGGCGGGCCGGGTAGATGTCCTTGGGACGATGCGGTCTCTCAAGTAACCTGGACCACTACCATAAAGGGCTTTAAAGGTAATAACCAGCACCTTGAATTGCACCCGGAGGCAAACTGGGAGCCAGTGCAGCTCCCTCAGCAGCGGTGAGGCATGTACATAACCCCGCATCCCAACACTACTCATGCAGCTGCATTCTGGACCAGCTGAAGCCTCCGAATGGTCACCAAGGGCAGCCCCATGTAGAGCGCTGTAAAGCTCTCATGAAACACCACAGTTGACATTCTCTCCTCTGTCACATTACTTTATTGTTTAGCTTTAGCATCTATACAGAGTAAGCAGGGATAATGTCGTCAGGGGTGTGCAGGGCATCATGGGAAGACGATGGATAGGGAGTGGTGGGGGTGCCTATTTGGGGGTTGGGGTGAATCCCCAACATTGCTATTGGCACCCCATGGCACCAGAGGCAAGGACGGGGTGGGACAAACCCCGATTGCCCAATATACCAGCATGCGGCTGAATGTCATATGGATGACCTTGGCCTCGCTCTCCCGTAATACTGTACATCTTTATTTTCATGGATTGTTACTGGTTCTTTTATAGTCACCCTCCTAACTCTCAATCATCTTCTGACTCCTTGGCTGCAGTCCACTTGGACTGCTTTCTGAACGGACTCTAGAGCACATTTAATGCTGCTCTGCAACAGCACGTTAAAGGCTTGATTAGTAATGACAGGCAAGCTGTTCTTCACCCAGCATAAGGTTCATCAGTTTATTGGGAACTCATTATGACATGGGTACAGGTGTTCTGTATTTCTGCATCGGACCATTCTATTTCACATTCATGTGTGTGCATAGAGGTATGTGCTGAAAGCGATGCACGAGACAAATAGCAGCCAAATAAACCAAACTGAAAAAAAGCAAAGAGACAGCAAGTCAGAATGCACCATAATTCTATTAGGGATAGCCTCCAAAGTTAAGAAGCACTTCACTTCCCATAATACTGCCCATTTGGGGACATAAGCAACTTACCCTAAGTGCTCCAGGATCTTACACTTTTAGATGGTGCAATTATATTAATCTTTGGATGGCAAAGGTCTGTCTTCCAGCTCCTGCTAACCTTCAACTACTCTTTCAAAATCCATTCCCCAAAAATTTCCTTTGAAATAATGGACCATAATTATGTGATTCATCAAAACTTTTAATTTCAATGTCCAAGCTCTGTTCTAGTCAGAACTGTATTTTGAAAATAATGAGATCTGATAATGTGGCACTCTACTTTCTCAGTTCCAACAAGTCTAGCTATAATTAGAGGGATGCATGGCAAAACACTACACCCTCTGTCAGTAGCCCTAATAGTTAGATTATACTGTCAGAAAGAAATGTTTTTTCCTTCCTGAGTGGAGTATGGCAAGGCTGCATTTTAGAAGGTCCCAGGGTCATAAAAAGAGACCTTAAAACAGGCTTCTCTAACCTTCCACCTTCCAGATATGTTGGGCTACGCTCACTACACTGAGCAGGCTGACCGGAGATGCTGGGAAGCAGAGTCCAACACATCTGGTGACTCAGTGGTTAAACTGCTGGACTGTAACCAAAATGTTGTGAGTTCAATCCTAACCAGAATCAAGGTTGACTCAGCCTTCCACCTGTCCAAGGTCAGTAAAATGAGTACCCAGCATGTTTGGGGCAAAATACTAATTAACCTGTGAAGCACTATGTGTGATTGCTTTGCTTTTGCTTTGGGGCATGTCAGCCCAGGAAAGTTTCCCTTCAACAACAGAGGCCACAAATCTAAATCTAGTTTGTCCTTTGGCTGTCAAAAGTGACCCACCTTGTGTGGCACATCTCAGCTTGACTATATTTTGTATTGTATGAGTGAAGCTCAAAGGAATACAACCTGATCAATCTGTGTCAATTGCAAATACTGTATCATTCTTGACACTTATTAGCATGTGCTCTGAGTCCAGAACTGTGAACATTTTATAGTATATGTTCAGCTCAAAAAACCTGAAGCTACTTTAGTGCCTGGGACAAGTCCTTCTCGGGTGTAAAGTTCAGGATAAGTTTCAGAGGAGATCTGAATTGTGGACAGGAAGGGCATATGATAAAACTGGTCCTTATGGTTATACAGTACAGTAATACCTCGGATAACGCTAAGACTTGGTTCCACAAGTCTTGGTGTTATCCGATTTTTAGTGTTATCCGATGCATGTTAAAATCCTATGGGATGGATCGGATAACGTTAAAGCTCCATAGAGATACATTGTAACCGCACAGGCTTTAGCGGTTGTTATCCGATCCATCCCATAGGACCTTAACATTATTCGATCCAATTCTCCTCCCCAGATTACTTAATGTTATGCGATTTTAGCATTATCCAAGGTAAACGTTATCCGAGGTATTACTGTATCTGAATATTGTGCGCCATAATGCACCCTGCCAAAGATATCTTCCTCTGCCTTTTTTTGTGACAATAAGAACAAACAAAATCACTGCCATCTCTTTTCATTTCCAATACCTTGCAATCTTATTAATTCTGGTACTGGCATGATTTCTAGTGTATATCAGGTAACAGAAGAAGTCTCTTGTAAAAGTGAGACCACACAGCATCACTACAAAAGTTGAAATTGGGTGGGGGAGGCTTGATAACCCTCTACTTTGAAAAGAAAATTAAAACTCAGAACTTTGTCCGGGAATGTTTTTGCTTCAGTCCCATATGGTAAAGCTCTGAAAGAAGGCAGAATTGCCATGTTATGGAGAAATTTTTACAAGGGAAAGAATCCCAGAGCACCATCCCTGAGGTCTCCATCACAGCACTTTATATGAACATCTAATCATTCTTACTGTGAAACAGAACATGGAAGAGGAGCATTTATTATGTCAGTGAATCTTCTGGGGAATGCTGGTTTCCCCTTCCTATTACAAATTGAGATGAAATGTCAGCTACTTGATCTGTTTGTTTAACATCCACTGACCAAATCATCACTCTGGGCAGATACATATAAAGACACATCATAAGTTTTTAAAAGCCTGAAGAAGTGATCTTGAATCAAGAAAGCTTGCACAATGTTTATTTTTAAAGTGATCCAATAATGCAGGGTTGCCCAAACTACAGCCCATGGGCCGTATACGGCCCATGATGCCAATTCATGGGAACGCTGAAGACAGTGGCCAGAAAGAACGTGCTATGTACTCCTCTTAGGTTCACTGGGATAGAAATGCTGTACCAAATTGCTATGATTAGTCTTGTTTGGTAGGCCTGCGCCTGCCTCTTGCTGCCCGGGCGGGAGGCAGGCGCAGGACTACCTCCCACCACTGGCGCCCTGGGCCCTGCCCCTGCCCGGGGATCAAAAGGCCAGTACAGCGGCGGGCGGTAGGACTTCACCGCCCCTGGACTCACCTGTAGCTGGTACGGAGAGGCCACAGCAGCAACAGGCAGAAAGACCACCCCACCACCGGCGCCCTGAGCCCCGACCCTGGCCAGGGCTCAAAAGGCTGCTACAGTGGCAAGACTTCACAGCCATCTCCCCTGGACTTACTTGTGGCCGGGGCGGAGAAGCCGCTGCAGTATTGTAACGTGGTCTATTGTTTGTATTGGATACTGTATATTGTTTGGATTGAATACTGTATAATTATTGTGTATTGAGTATTGTGTATTGAGTATGTTGCATATTTGTATTGTTATATATATACTGTATGATTATTGTGTGAGCCCCCCTCAGTCGGGCTTCCTGATTGGGTGGAATACAAATGGGGAAATTAAATTAAAATTCAAATTAAATTAAAATTTATATTACAGATAACCTCTCCTGCTAGTCCCTGATCCATTCTACTTTCTTGCAGAGCCTGAGAAACTTATATATGGCTAGAGAGACAACGAATATGCATTTTCAAAAGGAAAGTTAGCACTTCCCCTTGGTGTACAATAGCTGGAACCATCACAGCACATAGACTTTCCACCATCCTTATCACACGGTAGGTACGTGTGAGAGCAGTAGTTCAACACATCTGGAGAATGCTGGAGTGGGAAAAGGATGCATACATCTGCATTTTTTGTCCAGCATCTGCCTCTTGCCCTAGGGCTTCTGTAGGTTTTTGTAACAAGTCACAGTTGTGCAAAGTTATGGTGTACTGTGAAGTACACCATAGGCAGAAGTGGGATAAATGCACACAATACGTGGCAAGTATTATTTTATCCCTTATCCCTTTCCTCTTCAAAAACATACAAATCCTCATTATCCAGCCCTTTAAAAAACACACATGCATTGAACAGAGAGAGAGACTTCTTGAAATAGGTTTTTAATGTTACTGTCCCGGACTACAGCCTCTGCTGACCATGTTAAATAAGATGTTCTTGAAGCTGTAGTCCAAAACAGTAACTTTTTCAAGAACTGATAGGAAGACACAATTTAAACAACTCTTTCAAACGTCTAGGTCCGTGAAGGTGAACTTTGGCAGTCCAGCTGTTCTTGAACTTCAATTCCCAGAAGCCCTGATCAGCAGGGATGCTCACTTGGACTTCTGGTATCTGAAGTCCAAGAACACATGGAGTGCCAAGGTTTGCCATCATGGGTCTAGGACAGTGTAGGCAAACCATGGCAAATGTGCCAAAGGTGGCATGCAAAGCCAATTCTGTTGGCACATGTGTCATCGTGGGCAAGTCCCTCCCCTTGCCACTGGTGCCACTTTCCCATCCACCTCTCTCCCTCCACGAATAGGAGGAGGCAGCAGGGATCAGGTGAGGCAGAGGAAGCAGCAGCGGTGCACTTGTGGGGGGTGGACCCTTGGGGGCATGTACATGTGTCCACATGACATTACTGAAAGCGCACTGGCGATGTCACATGGATGTGTGGTCACGTGCGGTGCCTGCCTGCACACTGCCTCTTCCTCCCCGGGCACTCAGTCTCTACAAGGTCTAGGGAAATGACCTCAAAACAACAGGTTTAAGTGACAACCTGAAAAAATGTTTCCATGCCTTCCTCTCAACCTCCCTGTCATTTGCCTCTCATACTGCAGGCAAAGTTAATTATCTAGCAGAAACTCAGGATAAAATCTGAGGAGGATTTTGTCCAGACCGGCCTTGGAAAGGTATGTTTGAAAGGGGTTTTCTAGCACACTCTAATGGGCCCCCAAAGCCTGGCAAGTACAAAAGACTGCAGATGTTATTAGACTGTGCTAAATTGGCCAAGTGAAAGCCTAGGAGGGAAGCCTAGGCGAGGATTCAACTCAGTCAGCTTAGCACATGTTGAGAATTATACGCTGTCCCTTTTGCACGCGACTCCCAGAATGTGTTGATGAGAAAGGGGAAAAACCCAGAGCGAGGCAGCCTAGATACCAGAAAGGAACACAGACACCTACAAACACCCCTCTGTGCTCTTCAGTAGAGCCCCTAAGTGGCTCTCAGGGGTCTAGTGTTGTAGTCACATAGTTACTATGGTGCAGTAGGGGCTCCCAGGGTAACAACTGACCGCTGAGTTAGTCAGCAGCTTTGGAGCTGAGCTGCACACACCTGAATATCCCCCTGAATATCTGCAGTGACATACAGACACCTAAGAATAACCCAAGCTATGTGAAACCATCCCAAATTCCTCTTTGGTATGCCTCCCTGAACAAATGAAGAGAAAGTGGGCTTTGTTGCCTATTTTAAACAGCTGTTACAGATTCCAAACTGTGAAGCCAGTCAAAATAGCAAGAAATCTGCCTGTCTGCCTGTCTGTCTTCGCACTTGATTTAGTGTCAAAGCACTACTCATGACGGTGAACAGCAGATACACGTTAAGTTTAAGCAAAACCACAATAATAAATAACAACACTACAATAATATCTTCTTTTGCTCCTCTAGCCACACACATTCAGCGCACCATCCTAGCCTCAGTGCTCGGCCAATGCAAACAGATGATGGCCCAGAGTTGCTGTGGCGACAAAGTTGTCTAAGGGGGCCAGACAGATCAGGAATGAGATGGAAGAAGGTTCTAGAGGAGATCCATAGACAAAAGGGATGGGATAGTTGCCCCATTCTAAAGTTTATATTTTTAAACAAAAGATTGGTAGACATCTCTAGAATTGAAAGTGGGGAGTGAGAGAGGCATATCTCAGATGTTTTTAACTATAGCTTCCACAGTTTTTGATAACTGGCCATGTTAGCTGAGTCTTATGAGAAACGTGGTCTTCTCAATACGACCTTTCCCAACCTGATGATTTAATGTACAGTAATACCTCGGATAACGCTAAGACTTGGTTCCACAAGTCTTGGTGTTATCCGATTTTTAGTGTTATCCGATACATGTTAAAATCCTATGGGATGGATCGGATAACGTTAAAGCTCCATAGAGATACATTGTAACCGCACAGGCTTTAGCGGTTGTTATCCAATTCATCCCATAGGACCTTAAAGTTATTCGATCCAATTCTCCTCCCCAGATTACTTAACGTTATGCGATTTTAGCGTTATCCGAGGTAAACATTATCCGAAGTATTACTGTACTTGACTGAAACTCTGGGTATTCTCCACTGTCATCACCCTTCTGATTTTCAGGTCAACCCATTGAGCTGTTTTTCTGAGGTTAAGTCACAGAAACATATTACAACTGTGAAACTATATTATGGTTCTGTGAAAAATAATGCAGTGTAGACCACATAAAATGGTACTGGTGGGACAGATACAGAGTCACTGCACTGTGGATGTCAAGTATAAGAGTTTCTAAATCTCCCCTTCATCTAGGTCAGGGGTAGGCAACCTACAACCCATGGCCTGGATCTGGCCCACCATGCCAAATAATCTGGCCCCCGCCCTTGCTCCAGCCACTGCAGCTGCCACCGCTGGAATTGGCAGTGGACTCATTTATGGCTGTTGTAAACGCATTTACAACAGTTGGAGAATCATTTAAGGCAGCTGTAAACAGTCTGCTCCCCTCAACTGTCTGAGGGAACGTGACCCTTTAAAAAGTTGGCAACCCCTGGTCTAGGTGGCCCTAATCTAGCCTAATCACACTAGGTCAGTCCCTCCATCTAACCTAAGAGTGTGTGAAGTGCAGCCCAGAGGCCCCCTTCTGCCTTTCTGGAGAACAAAAGTACTCCCTGGAACTTTCCTCTATTCCAAGGTTCCTCAAACTTGGCTCTCCAGATGTTGTTGGACTTCAATTCCCAGAAGCCCTGATCAGCAAGAGTGCTGACTTGGGCTTCTGGTAATTGAAGTCCAAGAACACCTGGAGAGCCAAGTTTGAGGAACCCTGCTCTATTCAAACCACACCCCCCCAATATTTTGGTCTCCTTGTGTCCTGTAGTAGCTAAATTGTTAGTACAGTAATGTGAAGCACACTCCAGTGCCCTCTATTACAAGATTTTTTTAAAAAAAGAGGGGGCGGGGGAGATAGGTGCAATGCTTCAACTATACCAGTGATTGGCGAACCTTGGCACTCCAGGTGCTCTTGCACTTAATTTCCCGGAAGCCCAAGTCAACGCTCCTGCTGATCAGGGCTTCTGGGAATTGAAGTCTAAGAACATCTGGTGTGCCAAGGTTGGCCATCACTGAACTATACTAAAGCACAGAACTACAGAAATGCTCACTGGAAGCAGGACAAGTAGTAATAGCCACAATGACTGCTATTCTACAAACAAACAACACCCATGAGAAAGCCACCAAGACTACTTCTGGTAGCATCACATTTGAACTCCTGAGGCTGACTTCCTAACCTAGAAAAGGGCTGCAGTTGTGGTTTATTTCTAGAATCCTCCAGTCCATTCCAGGAAATTCCAGTTAATTATATGGGAAAGGGGTGGGGTGGGAGTAGGGGCAGATACTTAATAGACTCTGGGCATTCTTGTTGAATAGGAAGGTGAAGGGAGAACCTCCAAGCTCTTTATGTGTCAAGGAAATGTAACCCTTCTGGCTCAAGGCCAGGAACCTTTTTTTAAAAAATGTGGATTTCCAGCCTCAGCCAGGAGATTCTCGGGTGCTAGAAAGAGCCTCTAATTTAAACCAGGTGCCTCTGAAATAAAAACACTTCATGAAAGGCAAGCGCTTGGTCCCGTTCCCTCAAAACAAAAGGGCAATCACGCACATTTTGACTGAAATATTCCCTTTTTGGAACCCAGCCTCCCTGCTTTAAACAAACTTGCTGAAACCTCATCCATTTGGACAATCCCTATGAAACTGAGACTACCAACATCTTTGGAGCCAGAGAAAATACTTGAGCTGAGGAGGGCCAGCCGAGTCCGCCCAGAGCGGTGGAGCAAAAGGCTTTACAGCATGGAAAGCAGCGCACAGGCTGGCATGGAACAAAGGAAAAGTGGGTTTTGTGGCATGCTTTTTTTGTTGCTGCCGTCTGCAGCAGTTAACGCTAAGAGTGCCGCACAAAAACAAAGCGGGAACAAGCCGCGCTTGCTACGGAGGGTCAGCAAGGACTTCCCTGAGTCCTGCTAGCTCACCATGTGGCAAGTGAGGTGTGCATGGTGTGTGTGTGTGTCTGTTTGTGTGTGTCATACAACAGCAGGGGAAAGAGTCTCCCGGTGATGTCATGCTTTTGTTTACAGTCTTTCTGCCGTTCTCCTTCAGATCTGGGAGCGATATGGTGGTGGATCCTAGCCCAAGGACGCTTCCTCCCACACATGAATTCCTGGATGATCTCAGAATGCACAGGGCAGCCTCCAGGAGTCTACATAACTTGGCACGGATGCGCCATGTGCTTCTCTTCTTTCAGGCAGGAAATCCAAGGGCAATCCCTTCCTCGTCTCCTTATAAACTGAAGCTTGGGAAAGTGACTTTTTTTCTCAACTACAGCTCCCAGCATCCCCCAGCCAGGACAAACTGTGCTGTGATAATATTTATTTATTGTATTTTGATTACACTATAATATTGTAGGTGTATTGATCTGTATAGTATTTACTGTATTTAATTGTTTTGTTATATGCTAGTGTATTTTGGTTTGCACTGTAATATTGTTATTTGTGAATGCTATGAGCCGCTCTGAGTCAGTCTTTACTGAGTAGAGCGGCATACAAGTCTAAATAATAATAATAATAATAATAATAATAATAATAATAATAATAATAATAATAATAATAATAATAATAATAATAATAATAATAATAATAATAATAATAATAATAAAACTGGCTGGGAATTCTCCTACTCCAGAAGAAAACCTTTAACAAATTCGGAGAATGGCTACCTTAGGGTTTATCTCGCTCTGCCACCCACCCACCCCCCAAGCTGGAACGATTGGGATCACACAGCATTCTTGTTAAAGCAGTTCAACACGTCCCTAATAGGGACCATTCTGTTCTAGACTGGCCCAGGGCTGAAGGCTACTGTTTATTTGGAATGACTAAGGATTGGTGCAAAGAACCATGTTTTCTTAACTGGCTTCAGTCTGGGGCTTGGGGTGAATCCTTCTTACACATCAATGGCTGTATATAGTGGTGGGTGTGACTGTGGATGATGCCCTTCACCCAGTGGTGGGCAGCAAAAATTTCCACTACCATACTGTGGGCAGAGTCTATGTCATGGGTGGAGCCTACATCATGGGTGGAGCCTACGTCATGGGCGATCTACTCATGCCTGCCATATGGCCATGTATACATCTGCAAACACAGGCAGCACTGGCTCTTTCGCTATAAACGGAGATGAGCACTGCACCCTAGAGTCAGATATGACTGACTTTTGAGCAAGGGAGATCTTGAACCACTTGCAGGAACAAAACCTGATGTTAAATTTGAATACCAATCAGGGATCTTCTGTTATTAGGCAAACGTTGCCCTTGCTCGAAAGCCAGTCGTTACCAACTCTAGGTTTCAGTGCTCATTTGTTTCTAGCCAAAGAGCCAGTGCACTTGATCCACAAAAGCTCACATTAAAATACAGCAGTTAGTCTTTAAAGTGCCACAACGTTTTTGTCTTTTTGTTTTGTTTACTCTCTGATATGCTTGCACAGAATAAAATTTTTAAATGGTAGCTGTGTTAGTCTGGGTAGGGCAGGGAGATGAGCGTGGCCACCCAATTTTGTTCCCCCCACCCGAAAGCCACCCAATTTTGCCACCCCCCACCCGAAGGCCACCCAATTTTGCTCCGCCCCTTGCTGGGGGGTGGTGCAAACCTGTTGCTGTCCACCACTGCCTTCACCCTATTTTGAAGTTCATTGCTGCTACATCTGCAAGTGGCAGAAGGGAATCGTGCCCTTCCACTGGTACCTCCCACTTTTAATTATTCAGCCTGTTTGACAACATGGATCACCATCACTTTAAGTGATAAAATTGAATATCAGTGAGACATTGAATCAGTGCTGTACCTTTCATTCGAAAAGCCTTGAAAGTGCCCCCACCTTCTACATCCATCCAAAGACTACCTAAGGCATGCTGACCATCCCATCTGGCCCAGAACACCATCATGCTGGCAGCGTCCAATCAAGCTGTATCTTTGACCCTTGCCCACCTGCTTGCCACATGATTTGTGCTAACCTGCCAGTTCTAACACATCATTAACAAAGGCTACCCTCACCAGTCTTTCCGTTACACAGTGGCCAATCCTCATTTCCCACACTAAAAGCAGGAGTTGAAAAACTCTTCACTGGGCATCTTCAGCTTGCAAAGCAAGTATTTGAAGCTCTGTGTGCTAGTCTCTCCCTAGTGACACTCATGGAACATAATTTCCTGGGAAGTTACCCTAAGCACATCTCAGGGTAGTTAATGGGAATGTTGCGTTGCATTGAAACTTATCAAGAACTCCTTGATCTTCCTATTTCCTCCCCGAACATGAAAGCATTAATTTGGGAGTGGGTGGAGGGACTAAAGATCCAGGAATCTTTCATCCAACCTAGCCACCGGATATACTGGCTGGGGGATTCGGGAAATTCTAATAGCAACAATAAGAGGTCTTCTCTTCCAATGAGTATGCCAAATCTATTCAGTATGTAGGATAACTACTGTAAGGCCATTCATGCAGGAAATCCAGAAAATTCCACCAAGTTTGTAAAAAAACTTGCAAATGTTGGCTTGGAGTTATTGAACACTTCATAAATCTCCTGTGAGAAGTCTGCAGTGTCTCAGTGTTTTGGAGTAACTGAAAGTGTAAGGAAAAACAGTGGAAATGTTTTTAAAAAACCCTCTGAAATGTGATATTTAAGACTGGAATCTTCAAAGGTGGCTCAGAAGAACATGAAATATACACATAATAAAAATATAATACATACACTTAGAATAGAGAGATAAATCTACAAATCTGTTGCAGGTTCGCCATCCTAAACATATAGTAGAATTAAGAAACTAGAAGAGTAGAGTAAGATGCATTTTGTCCTGGTTTTGTTACTTTGCATATACAGTACTTGAAAACAAAAAATACAGACATGATCAATTATTTCATAACTAGAGCTTTCTTGATCTCAGTCATTAACATCTATTAGCAAAATAGTTTTCTAACTTACCCAGCTAGAACAATAAAAAAATCCAGACGGTTCCATGTGTCTCCCAGGTAGCATTTTCCCCCAAAAATCCCTAGTGCAATCATCTTGATGACCATTTCCACAGCAAAGAAGGCGAAGATGAAATCATCAAAACTCTGGAAAAGAAAGAAGTAAGATGAGGAGGTGAACTTGACAGAAATTTCTGAGTCATGAACCAGCATCATTTGGTTGTTCCACAAACCACCTGCATCCTGCCTGTCCTAAGGAAGCCGCTATACTCCAGGGCACTATCTTCCACACCATGGTGAGGCGGACATTGCCTCTTAATTCTGTTGGACTGCAACTTTCATCTTTCCTACCTTGCAGTGGTAACAGGAGCTGCAGGTCCATCCTGTAATCTAGAGAGTCACACATGCCATATGCCTGTCTTGACATATTTTTCTGCTCCTCTGCATTCTGCCAAATCAACATTTGAATGAAGACTGACAAGATAACCATTTTATGCCCACAGTAGAAATGGAAAAATGAAAGGCGTTATTGCAAAATATAGACCAAAATCCCATTGTCTGGTATACTAAAGCTCACTACCAGAGGCCCATTGAATCAACAAGGATTCAATGAGTCAGTTCCTCTATAGGTTCAAATGTTTCAAATGACCCTACTCTAGTTGCAACTTATCACATTAAAGTAAGTTACAAATGAAGTAGGCCAGGGCCATAGACAGGATTCTATGGGTTGTTTTTTTTTTTTGGGGGGGGGGGGTCCAGGAGGGGCAAAAGTTTCTGGGAGGGGCAGCAATGTAGCACTCACATATATAACATTGGCACCAGGGGGGGACTGTTAGCTCAGGAGGGATTCCCCCCTCCCCGCCCCCCGCTACAGCCCTGGAGTAGGCCTATTTCAATCAATAGAATGTAGGGAGTAGTTCACTTATCAAACACCTGCTGATTTGCGGACCTGCTCTAGTGTGACTTACAACACTAAACAATAGAATTTGGGCCATAACAGGACAGTTTGTCTTCTATAGGTCTGACCATGGCTGAAAAATATTATTTCTAATAGGCTATGTAACCGCTCTGCCCAGTGGTGGGCATCAGCAGGTTTTACCCCAGTTCGCCAGAACCGGTAGCAGAAATTCTGGCTGGCCTTGCCCATCCAAGTTTTGAAATAAAGTACAGTAGTCCTAATTTGAGTGCAATGCAGGGCTTTTCCCCTGCCCATGCCCACCATACCACACCCACAGTGTGGTAGTAAAATTTTTTTGGGGCCAACCACTGGCTTTGCCCTTATCTATCTTAAACTGCACATCCATTTATGAGTCATGAAGAATTCTTCCATCTGTTAACAGTGAATTCTGCTTCCTCTCCTGAAAAGCAAAGAAGGGCAAATTTCACTCTTCGGTCTTCCATATTGGCTTCTGAATTCAAACTCCTGGTTACATGGGGATGTATGCCATGTGAACGTCATTTGCTTCTTGGTTTCTTTTCACTCACCATGTCCTAGCCCAGGCCTGTGACATGAAAGATGGACTTCCATATGTTTACATATGCTCCATCTCACAGGTCTATCAGATGTGGTGGAACCATTACTACTCTAACCTTTTCAAATGGATAGACCTCAAATTATAGTGAGGCACATTTGGTAACAAACTCATGGGAAAATGTGTTGCTTTAAAATAAACAAGAAAAAGAGTGTGTTGTTGATTAGGCTACCTCAAGAGAAGTTTGCCTAGGCCAGTGGTGCCTCACCTATGGCACACGTGCCAGAGGGGGCACTCAGAGCCCTCTCTGTGGGCATGTGCACTGTCACCCCAGTGAAGGAGACACCCCCCACACACCTATCATATACTTCCACCCATGTGTGTGTGCTACCCTATGGATAGAACATGTGCACGCACCCATGTGACATCACCGGTGTGCCTCAAGCAGCACACATACGGTGCCTGCCCATGCGCCACCTCCTCAGCTGCAATTTGGGCACTCAGTCTTTAAAAGGTTCACCATCACTGGCCTAGACCCACTTGAACACATTTTATTTCTCAATTCTGGGGTTGTGTGTGTTATTGTGTTCTATTATGCATCTTATTCTTATGATACTGTTTTACTGTTGTAACTTATTCCCTTCTTGAATTTGTAGTTTTATAGGATTGTAAGCCAACCCGAGTGGTGCTTACACCAAAAGGGCAGGGCATAAATATAAATATGAAATAAATATACCCTGGTATTTTCTGTTCCAATGGGCAGCTTTTCAGATCACCCAATTTACTCCCTGAAACAAAAGGGAAACACAGGAAAACCAAAGGGTTGCAGAACAGGTGTACTTCCATTGACCTATGCTCCTTCCCATGGACCATCCTTTATTTTTGGACCATAGCAGGCAGTGAGATGGGTTTTAAAAAATCCAAAGCCTTTACCTGGAGAATCTTGCAGCGTGGAGAGTCACAGCCCATATCTTCACAAGGGTGGAACATTCCCAGAGTGACACAATTCAGGAGAATGACCAGCATGCTGATTCTTTCAAACCAGGTGCACAGGAATCAGTCAAGGAAAACAAGTCCATTTCAGGGTGCAAGTTAACACAACAAGTTCAAAATGATGCATCAGCACCAGAAATTGCATTATTAAACATTAGAGAAATTAATACATGTTGCAAGGAGAAGCCTGGGAAGATGGGAAGGTTAGTTGTCTTCTGCAAGTCTTTTTTCCAGGGCGGCTTATTCCTGTCATAGCTACAATTTGCAAATGCTTGACAACTTTAGTTAACATTTGTTACCCCATGAGATTAAACAGAGAGCATTGCCATATTTGCTACAGTAAAAGACAGGAGACCATGAAATTATGTGGCAGTCTTTATTTCAGTGTTTCTAAACCCCCACCATGACCTGATCAGTATTATTATAGTGTGGTATCAGATCTAATAATTTCTGAGGATTACAGAACTTGCCAGACATGACAGAAGCAAATAGCTGCAAATGGCTACCCAAATAATGTTGCTAAGCAGCACAAAGGCATTCCAGCTCCTTCATGTACTGTCTCCCAATTTCAACAGAGAACTAGTTTTGCTTCTTGTAGGGAAAAAAAGTATTAATTTAACCCATGCATTTGAAAATGCCTCATTCAGAGCAGAGTGTCCTATACATATAACTAACCACATATTCATATCTGTTTTACTGTTAATAGAAGAGAAGGATGATTTATGCTATTAAAGGTAAATTCTACAGACCCCCCCCCCCCATTATACATGATCTTAATATATCTGGCAAACTAAGCAAGTATACTCATGTTTCCTTTGTTTATAAACTAGTACAGTGGTACCTTGCTTAAAGAGCATAATGCGTTCCACGGGATTGCTCTTTAAGTGAGTTTGCTCTTTAAGCGAAACACCATTGAAAGTGACCAATTGTGACTTCTGGTGGGGGGGGATTGCGAACCCCGATTTATTTGTTAAGCGAGTTTTTGGTTGGTTTTAGTTGTTAAGGGGGTTAAGGGGCTGTTCAAATACCACGTGACCATTTTAGGGGGTGAGGGGGTCGACCAAAAGTCAAGGAAAGTCACAGGGGGTCAGGGGAATCAGGGTGACGTCACATGACTCCTAAAGGGGAGAGAATACCTTTCTACTTTGGATTTCCCTGGGAGTTTGCAAGTAAGAAATGTGCTGAATAAAGCTAATTTTCCAAGCTATTTCTCTTACCTGGGTTCATTGCGTTGCGTTGCTTAAAGGGGCTGGCTGTTTGAATCCTTTGCTACTTTCGGATTTCCCTGGGAGTTTGCAAGTAAGAAATGTGCTGGATAAAGCTAATTTTCCATGCTATTTCTCTTATTTATCTGGGTTCTTCGCATTGCGTTGCTTAAAGGGGCTGGCTGTTTGAATCCTTTTCTACTTTTGAATTTCCTTGGGAGCTTGCAAGTAAGAAATGTGCTGGATAAAGCTAATTTTCCATGCTTTTTGTTGTTCAGTCGCACAGTCGGTTCCGACCCTTTGCGACCCCATGGGCTGCCAGGCACCCCTGTTATCCCCCTCAACTCACTCAGCGCTGTGCCCATTGTGTCCACAATACCATCTAGCCATCTCATTTTTGGCCGCCCCCTTCTTCTTTTGCCCTCAACCTTTCCAAGAATCAAGTTTTTCTCAAGTGAGTCTTCCCTTCTCATTTGATGTCCAAAGTACTTTAGCTTCATCTTTACTATTTGCCCTTCTAAGGAGCAGTCAGGGTTGATTTCTTCTAAGATCGACCTATTTGTTCTCCTTGCTGTCCAGGAGACTCTCAAAACTCTCCTCCAACACCACATCTCAAAGGCATCTATTCTTCTGTGCTCAGCTTTCCTAATCGTCCTGCTCTCACAACCATACATTGCCACAGGGAATACCATTGCTTTGACTATACGGATTTTTGTTTGCAATGTGATGTCTCTACTTTTCACTATGCTCCCCAGGTTTCTCATCGCTTGTCTCCCAAGAATTAGTCACCTTTTTATTTCATGGCTGCAATCACTATCTGCAGTGAGCTTTGATCCTAAGAAAGTAAAATCTGTCACTGCTTCTACTTCTTCCCCATCTATTTTCCAGGGACTGATAGGGCCTGTTGCCATTATCTTGGTTTTCTTGATATTGAGCTTCTTTAGGTCCTCCTCACTTTCTGCCATTAGGGTGGTATCATCTGCATATCTCAAATTACTGATGTTTCTCCCAGCAATTTTGATCCCAAATTGTGATTCCTCCATCCTTGCATTGCACATTATGTGCTCTGTGTATAAGTTGAATAATCAGGGTGACAAAATGCAGCCTTGTCTTACTCATTTTTCTATTCCAAACCACTCCATCATTCCATATTCTGTCCTAACTGTTGCTTCTTGATTCATGTACAGATTTCTCATGAGGCCTATAAGGTGTTCTGGTACAGTATTCCCATCTCTTTAATTACTTGCCACATTTTGTTGTGGTCTACACAGTCAAAGGCCTTAGTGTAATCAATGAAACAGAAGTAACTTGTTTCTGATATTCCTTTGTTTTTGTTTTTTTCATGATCCAACGTATGTTGGCAATGGGGTCTCTAGTCCCCCTGCCTCTTCTGAACCCTGCCTGCACTTCTGGTAATTCTCTCTCCACATGCTGTTGCAGTCTATCCTGTATTATCTTGAAAATCACCTTGCTAGTGTGTGGGATGAGCGCAATTGTTCGATAATTTGAACATTCTTTGGCATTACCCTTTTTGGGAATTGGAATGTAATCTGATCTTTTCCAATCCTGTGGCCATTGTTGTGTTTTCCAAATCTGCTGGCATATAGAATGTAATAATTTGATTCCATCATCTTTTAGGGCTTTGAAAAGTTCAACTTGGATACCATCATCTCCGCTGGCTTTGTTGTTTGCAATGCTTTTTAGGGCCTTTCTGACTTCACTCTCTAGGATGTCTGGCTCAAGTTCAATTTCCTCATCATTGTTATTATCAGGGGTGTTGAGGTCCTTTTTGTAGAGTTCCTCTGTGTACTCTTTCCATCTTTTCTTAATCTCTTCTGCATCAACTAACTCCTTGCCATCTTTGTCCTTTATCATGGTCATTTTTGCTTAAACATTCCCTTAATTTCCCCAATTTTGTTGAAAAGATCTCTAGTCCTACCCCTGATATTGTTTTCCTCTACTTCTTTGCACTTTTCATTCAGGTAGGTTTCCTTACCTCTCCTTGCTTTTCTTTGAAATTCTGTATTCAAGTGATTGTATTAGCTGAGAAACCACGTGATTCGGGGGGTCAGGGTGTCAGTCAAAGGTCATGGAAAGTCACAGAGGGGGGAGGGGGGTCAAAAAGTGGCCAGTTTTAGGTCACATGTTATTTGAAAGAGCCCTAAGCGAGGTGACCATTCAGAGAAAATTCTGCTCATTAAGCAAGTTAGTCTCTAAGCGAGGCACTCTTTATGCTAAGTTTTACTGTAATAGTGATTTGCTGTCAAGTCAATTCTGACTTATGGTGTACCTTCCCATGTTTTTTTTTTAGGTATAAAGTTGTTGTTTGGTCGCACAATCGATTCTGACCCTTTGTGACCCCATGGACCATTGCCCGATATGCACCTCTGCCCTGCACCATTCTCCTCAACCCATATAAAATACTTGGGAGTAGTTCATCATTTCCTTCTTTTGGGGTCACTGTGGAATCCCTAAGGCTACACTGGCCAACATTTTCCCCAAGAGGCACAATGGGGAATCAAATGCTCAACCCCACACTTCATAGCCCGTACTCCAAGCCATAGCAAGTACAGTAATACCTCGGATAACGTTTACCTCAGATGACGCTAAAATTGCATAACGTTAAGTAATCTGGGGAGGAGAATTGGATCGAATAACGTTAAGGTCCTATGGGATGGATCGGATAACAACCGCTAAAGCCTGTGCGGTTACAATGTATATCTATGGAGCTTTAACGTTATCCGATCCATCCCATAGGATTTTAACATGGGTCGGATAACACTAAAAATCGGATAACACCAAGACTTGTGGAACCAAGTCTTAGCATTATCCGAGATATTACTGTATTCCATATTAAGCTAATTTTGTCAGAATGTGCATGGTTTTTCCTATGAACAGGGATTTTGTATGAAATTCCTGACATGCTTCAGGTAGCTGCATGCCAAGGTGTTAGCATACTATAGTTAACAAGGTGTTGGGCTGGGCTCAAACAATACTCACTAGCTAATATTGGGCTTTTTCCTATTTCACAGGATTATTGTACAGTATGGATAAAATGGGAAAACACAAACAACCGTCATCGCCTTAGAGCAGGGGTGTCCAAACTTTTCAGGCCATGGGTCGGTCATGTGGTTCAGTGGGCCAGTTACATGGTTCCTCCCATGAGAAGTGGAAGTAAAACAATCCTTGCAGTCTGTTTTGCAACAGGATGAGATAGATTTTAGGCTGCAATTTTCTCTGTTTAAATTAGGGGTGCCTAAACTATGGCCTATGGACCGGATTCAGCCACCTACGCCAATTCATCTGGCCCACATTCCCCTCACTGCTTCCAGAAGTGGAAGTAAAATGCAACCATATAGCCGTATGGGTGTGTTTTACTTCTGCTTCCAGAAGGGGCGAGGGTAGCATGGGCCGGATGAATTGGCATTGGGGGCTGGATCTGGCCCATGGGCTATAGTTTAGGCACTCCTGCATTAGAGGAAGTACAGTATATACATGTAAATCATGTTGTTATTGTTGATATAATGGCTGAAATCCTATTGAGAATTTGGCCAAAATGTGTATCATTTTGGAAATTGTCATAAGGTAAGACATCTCTGTAGTACACTGAATTCATTAAACATTATGCCTTTTGCATAATTGTGCAAGAAGGCTTTAGCCAATATATTTATTCATTTAAATGTATTCATTTATTCTATCCCACCTTTCTATTTATTGATTTCTCCCGGAACTGTGACTCCTGCTGGCACTCAAGATACTCAAAATGACAGGGGTACATGAAGGATTGGAAGGGGGGTTGTCTTAAGGATGAGATACGAAAGGCATAATCATGGACAACTAAAGAAACTGGTTGCATAACAGGTTTTCAGTGAGCTCAGATTTAAAAGGGTATGTGTGGGAAATAGAAGGAAGGGCAGGTCAGCAAATAGATAGCTCCTGGATAGCTCAGTGGAGACAGAGGTTGGGAGTTCGATTCCCCACTGTGAGCCCTTGACAGGGGCTTGACTTGACGATCCTCCATAGGGTCCCTTCTAGCTCGCAGTTCTGAGAGTCTAAGATAAATGTGTAGGCAATATTTGTGTGGAGGTCAGGAGAGCTCAAGGTCAAAATGAACTTGACTTGCAAGAATGTTTAAAAATACAGTAATGAAAAGAGATTTTCAGTGATGTTTGAAACAAGTATAAGAATATTAAAATGGCATATCCACTCCATGGAAAGGTTGGAAGGCAGGCAGGCAACTCATCCTGACATCAATACTAACAAAGGTTTTAGAGACCTTAGAAGAACTGATCAGTGAGCATTTAGAAAATAATGCAATTATTTCTTAAATCTAGTTTAGGCTTCTGTAAAACAAAATATGACAGATTAATCTTTTATCTATTTCTAGTAGAGTCACAAGTTTGGTAGATGAAGATAATTCTGTGGATAGTCTTGTCTTGGTTTCACCAAGGCTTCTGACAATATCCTGCACTATATACTCAT
The DNA here is from genome assembly GCA_030440675.1 of Furcifer pardalis. Taxonomy (NCBI): domain Eukaryota; kingdom Metazoa; phylum Chordata; class Lepidosauria; order Squamata; family Chamaeleonidae; genus Furcifer; species Furcifer pardalis. The sequence goes on from CP126893.1 coordinate 50,260,809, forward strand.
GGATAAGATATCAAAATTTGGACTAGGCAGTATTTCTCTGAGAAGAATTTTGAGCTGGTTGATGTCCTCCACCCAAAGAGAGCTAACCCACAGTTCCTTGTTGTCCTGGGGTGGTGGTGGTGATGTGAGGTTCTGTCCTGGGGCCTGATAGTCTTCAAGATCTTTTAAAATGATTTGGAGAAAAGTGTGGAAGGGCTATTCATCACATTTGCAAATGACACCACACTAGGAAAGGTGCCTAGTATGTCAGAAGACAACATGAAGACTAAAGATGATTTTAACAGATTGGAAAATTGGGCCAAACCAAACAAAATCAGTGTAAAGAAGGAAAATAACACTTGCCTATTTAAGCAAGGGGGGAGCCCCAGATGCATGCATATAGGATATGTGACAGATGGTTAGGTTGTAGTACAGTGGTACCTTGCATAATGAACACATTGTATAGTGAAAAATTTGCACAACGAAGTGTTCGTTATGCAATGGCGATACCCAGCATACTGAGAAAAAAATTCGTAACGGGGTTATTTTGGTAACCAGGATATACCCGTTATGCGGGGCATCTCCCATAGGGAACTGCATAACTTAAAAAACCGCATAGCGAAGAGCTCTGTGGAATGGAGTTTTTTTGTTATGTGGGGTTCTACAAGCGATGAGAAACCTGGGGAACATAGTAAAAAGTAGAAAAATCAAATTGCAAACAAAAATTCGTATAGTCAAAGCAATGGTATTCCTGGTGGCAATGTATGGTTGTGAGAGCTGGACCATTAGGAAAGCTGAGCGCAGAAGCATAGATGCCTTTGAGATGTGGTGTTGGAGGAGAGTATTGAGAGTTCCCTGGGCAGTGAGGAGAACAAATAGGTCAATCTTAGACTGCTCCTTAGAAGGTCAAATTGTAAAGATGAGCTAAGGTACTTTGGACATCAAATGAGAAGAGAAGATTCCCTTGAGAAGGCCTTGATACTGGGAAAGGTGGAGGGCAAAAGAAAAAGGGGGCGGCCAAAAATGAGATGGCTAGATGGTATAGTGGATGCAGTGGGAATGGAGCTGGGTGGGCTGAGGAGGATGGTGGACAGGGGTGCCTGGAGGGTGGTGGTCCATGGGGTCGCGGAGGGTCGGAATCGACTGTGCGACTGAACAACAAAACTGTATGTGTGAAATTTATCTACATGACTTAATAGACCACAAGTTAAACATGAGGCAATAGTGTGATGCAGCAACAGCAAAACAAAACAAAACAAACAAACAACAACAGAAACCAGCAGCAACAACAAATCCTAATTCAACACTAGGCTGCATCAGTAGAAGTATAGCATCTGGATGAAATGAAGTAATATTTGCATTCTCCACTGCTTTGGTCAGATAATTGCTGAATGTTGTGTCCAGTTCTAGAGAGCACAATTTCAGAAAGCTATCAACAAGCTAGAACTTGTCCAGCAGAGGATGACCAAGATAGTGAGATATGTAAAAACCATGCCGGGTGAAAAACAGTTGAGGAAACTGGATAGGTTTAGCCTGGAAAAACAAAAGCTAAGTGGGAATATGATAATCATCTTTAAATATTTGAAGAGCTATTGCATGGAATAAAAAAATCTGGGGAACAACTGAATGGTCAACTTTCCTGGCAAAACCAGGATAGGTTTTAAAGCTCACTGAAGAATTGACCAGCAAGCACTCTCGAAAAGAATGCAGTTATTTCTTAGACCTACTGTAGCATGGATTAAGCTTTCTGTGGCTCCAGAGAATATGTCCCAAAGCAATGGATTCAAATTACAGGGAAGATTTCATCTAAATGTAAAGTGATGATCAATATTCTAAATTGTGGACAGAAACAACTCAGTAGCCAGGATTACTGGTATTAAAAGGGACTCATATGTTCCACTTAACCAGCTCTGTTCTGGAGCAGCTGATGTTTACGTCCACTTTTCAAAAGCAGCTCTGTTGTGTATTACAGCAATCCAACCTAGAAGTAACAGCCAAAGTGTCCTGGTCTGGAATAAACTAAACAGATTTGATTTAAAGTGGAGGAAACCATTTCAGGTGATACATGCAACCACATACAGGGTGACCTGTAAGTCCCTATTAAATCTTTCTCTAAATTTGCCACTTGTTGTATCCAGGGTGTCACCAGTATTTTTGTGCTCATTTACCCACATACTTACAGGCCATCCTGTACAAAGATCATATGGTTTCAGGGCAAGAAACCATACTATACCTTAATTGACCCTATTTAGTCTTTCTTCTTTTAAAGGGAAAGGGGAAAAATAAAATAAAATAAAACCAGCAAAAAGGTCCATTTTTGATGTCCCCTCCTGTCTCCCACTTTATCGGGTTATGAGTGAAAGAAGGGGGGAACTGCAGTTTTTAAAGATACAGGTATATATATATATTTGTAAGTGGCATAGTGCTGAATTAACTTCCCATTCAATTGATGCAGCACTGTTTTATAAGATGTTCTTAAATCCATCCATCCATATCCTCTCTGGGGAGATAGAGGAAGCTGGATTTTGTTGTATATTTATTGATAGGCGTTATTCTTTCTATCTGTGTGAAGGTTAGATCTTGCAGAGGCTTAAGTGACGTGACAGCAAAGTCATCCATCTTGGTCTGATACTGGTGATCATACATGCTGGAACTGAACAGAGCAATCCTACCCTGGAAGATATAGATCAGGGCCAGGCTGTTTTGCTGGAAAATGGAACAAACCAGTCTATTCCCAAAGAAATCCAAAGCAGAGGTCACTGATATTCCAAGAACTGCAGAGAAAAGCTTGAAGAACAGAACTCAGACACGTGGTATTTAGGACATTGTCATAAGTGATTCCAAAAGCATCATCCAGCTTGTGATGTACAAACACTGTTAATGAGATATATACAGGGGAGGAGAACTATTTTAAACCTAGACTGTAAACTTTACTAGTAAGCACAAGCACAGCAAAAACTGAACCGAGTTTCAGCTGTGAAAAGCCCCACAGGCACACTTCAAAAGAAACAAACTGACTGCAAAGAGAGCAGTTCTGGTGTGTGTGTGTGTGTGCAAACTACATACAAATTGGTATGGTAGAAATCCCACTCATATTTATGTCAAGCATAAGATAAACACACTAGGATTCTGTGATTGGATATGGCTGAACTGCGTGCAAAGACAATGTATATAATCATCACAGGAGTTCTTAGTCACAACAAAAATGGTCTTAAGCCTCTTACACACTCTTGCTTACTCCTCTACATCTGGCAAGTGGCATTAAAATACATTCTTAATTACCAAATACCCTGAACCTAGATATTAAAACCTGGCTGTTCTAAATTGTTTCCCACTAAGAGTTTTAGTAAAAACAAAAATAAGCAGGATTCTATAAAACCAGAGGTATTTTCCACTAACAAGCTATTGCAACATTATAGAATTACAACACATACCCAGATCAACACCAAACAAATATCTACTCATATCAAAACCAATCAAGCCCCAGTACTAAACAAGAAATCAATGTTTTGTTTACATGCCAGACTTAGTCTTCTGTCTTTACTAAAGAACTCTGTTTTTAGTAAAATGGCTTTAATTTGTAACTTCCTTTTCAAACCACAAATGGCTAGAACCTGAAGCATGCTATTCCCTGTACAGTATAAGTGAATAGCATGGAGGTGGTGGTGGTGGAAATAGAAACAAATCAGTTTACTGACTCCTTCCTTCTACCCTTTCAAAAAGATCCACCTGACCCTTTGTTTTAGAACTGGCCAGGAAACTTCAGGATAGCAACATGGCTGGGGCTTTAACTGCATCCTTCTACTGGGCATTTCCAGCGAAGTCGAGAGCTTCAGAAGGTAAGGTAAAGGTAAAGGTCGCCCTTGCTTGAAAGCCAGTCGTATCTGACTCTAGGGTTCAGTTCTCATCTCTGTTTATAGCCAAAGAGCCAGTGCTCTCTGCGTTTGCAGATGTTTCCATGTAGCAGGTATGACTAGTGCATGGAATGCTGTTTACCTTCCTACCAAAGTGGTACCTTGCTTTCAAACTGCTAGGTTGGCAGGAGTTGGGACAGAGACAGGAGCTCATGCCATCATGCAGTACTTGGGTCTTGAACTGCTGACCTGCCAACCCTTCCAGTTGTCAAGTTCAATATCTTAAGAAAGACACTAATCAACCACGAGCCTCTATCAAGCTCAACTAACCTTCAATAAAGACACTGCTGAAACACATGCTTCAGGGGCCAGTTCTGATATCACAACAAAATTGATGAGGCAGTGGTGTCCATAGTGGGACACTTAGGGGCCTCGTTTATCTTCTCTGCTGTGCTCTTTGAACCAAGGGAGACCAACATGCAGCTTTGAGTCAACTCCTTATGCTGTAAAGTGTCTTCCCATTTATGGATTATTACTGTTGCAGTAACAGATAAATCCTGGCAAACTGACAAGCCTAATATAACTGAACCAGAGGAAGGGGAAAGTTGCATATTTGGTGAACATGATCATAGAGGAACCAGGATAACCCTTGGCAAACACCCATTAAGGAGGCTCCCTATTGTATAGCAGTGGGCTGGTGTTTAACTGATGTAGCCTAGGAGGCTTATCTTGGCTGTGTTGACAAATTTCTTTCCTCTCAAGTGGACTGGAAATCTAGTCAACTTCAGCCACAGTTGAAAACAAGTACAGTGAATTCCATTAAGGTAGTACAAACCCTGGCACCATGTATTTATCTGTAAATGTGGTGAGTCCGGGCTGGGTATCTGTCTAACTTCAGCACAAACAGTGACAACACATTTCCTTGAGGCAACCAAGACATTAGTCCTGTCATATGTAGCTGACCCTCTGGCTTCTTTTTCACCACTTAAAAATAAAAGATCTACATATATTGTAAATATGGCTCTGTGTTATTTTATTTATTTATTTATTTAAATTTGTTTATCGCCCTACTCCCCAAGGGGACCCAGGCCGATTCACAACACATTAGCATCGACAACAATTTATTCCCAGAACCATTTCAGCCAACACAGTGAAGATCTACACACTGTCCTGTCGCTTTTTCTGTAGAATAATTTCCTTCTGTTTTCTTCACATTTCCTCTAACCTGCATGGGTATAGGCTTCCCTCCCTTCCTCCCTGCTTTTCCTCCACCAACCTTCACCATTTTTAAAGCCACATCTTGTATAGAAATGTTTTGTTATTCTGTTTTGAGATCTTTAAAAAAAAACCCATTACTTTAGTGGAAGAACAAATTCCAGACCTCAATGTTACGTCATGTCCTGCTCATATTCCTAAAGATTACCCAGTGAAGCAGAACAAATGTATCCCAAGGGATGGATGGGAAGAGAAATACAGTATGCTTGACAAAAAATTTTTTTTTGCAGCTTTGAATGTACAAAAATGTGGCACCACTGCAATTTAAGTGGTACAGTATTTTGAAAGAAAATGAACCCAGCAATGAGTAAAACATGTTTTCAATGTGCAACAGACACACATATATACAACATGTACATGGGAGTCAGGTAGCACATTGGATCCTTTGCTAGATGTTTTACATGTTTCCTTCCTGATATTTAATTACCTATTCATTCTGCTGGTTCTGGAATCTCCCCATGGTTTGTGCTGTAGTGCTTTATTGATGGATTTGAACCTCATCACCTGCAAAGTTAGGGAAAGCACTTGCTTGCACAGATGGATGCTGTCCAAACAATGTCAGACAAAACAGAATCACAGCAAATGTGTGCGTCTGCAAAGTACATTTCTCTTTGCTGCCTATTCTGACTGCCCCCACATCACTATATTTGGAATGAAGAGTTGAAGCTATAACTTGAAGCAGGAATTCCTTTTCTCATCATATACAAATACTTCCTCGGAATTTAAAAACAAACCCAAACAAAACAACAAACAGAGGTTTTAAGTAAATAAATATCATCACCACCATCATAATATATGTAAGAATTTGGAGGATGATTGGGGGGGGGGGGAAATGTGGGAGTATGATTTCCTGGGCGCAATCTTGTCCCAACTCTCAATGTCACCAAAACACCACTAAACAAAAAATCCCTGTCATTTTTGCAAGAATACATTACAACTAATTGCATGGGGAAAAGCCCTTTTGAATTGTTATGGCTTGAAAAAGTAAAAAAAAAAAAACATCCCCTGCTCCCAGTGGAAAGGAAGAAATTTTTTCATGAGCAAAAAGGGCTGGACTGATTGGAGTCAGCCTTTGTGGCAGGTGGTCAGTAAAAAAACCCAACAACTTCAAATTCACTCATTTTATACAGTGGTGGGATGTCAAAAATTTTACTACCCCACCGTGATGTCAGCACAGTGTGGGCGGAGCTAATGACATGATGTCATGACACCGTGGGTGGAGCCAACATCATGACATTGTGGGCGGGGCCAAAGAAAAAAATAAAAAATAAAAATAAGCACACACACACACACACACCCCTTAACCCACCCACACCCACACACAACACAAACTCGTAAATAAATTAAATTAAATAAATAAAAATATATTAAAATACACCCAGCCACCCACCCCAAACACAAACCAGAGTTTAAAGCGTATTCTGGCTAATCTTTCTCACACTAGGTCAGACGGAAGGAACTACAGAATGAACTCACCACAAGATGGCTTCATTTTGGCACTTTTCAACAGTTAAAGAAGTTCTAAGTACTAAGTCTTTGCCTAACCAGTTCTCTAGGATAATATGCCTTAATGTAAATGTAAAACAGTTGTACCTCCTTAAGGGTTCTCAAATTGGAACCGCACTTGGAACAGCACAGGTGTAGCTTATTGATGAGGTAACTCCAAGACTTTGCTTAAAAACCCTAAGCCAGGCCACTAGGCCTGCCGGCCGCCAGGCCTTTTTAGGAACTGTGGTAGTACGTCAATATAGGCAAAGGTATTAAATGCACATTAAAATGCACACAGACACACCACATACAAAGGTGAGTCACTTACCCTGGGGAGTAGGCTATAGGGAGCTTTAGGCTAGCAGCTTCTCTTCCTCCTCCCCGCTTGGGAGGACAGCAAGTGCTTGGCGCGCATGTGCAGTGGGGGAACCAGTGAAAAGGTAAGCCCCGAAGGTGGTTCCCCCAAAAAGATGCTACCGGTTCTCCGGGACACTGGGGAAAGTTACTACTGGTTCTGGTGAACTGGTGAGAACCTGTTACATCCCATCACTGATTTTATAAACAGAGCTAATTCCATAATAATTGACTATGTAGATAGACACATCCTCTGTCTATGGCTAATGAACAGTTGAAGAGAAATGAAAGCCTCATCTTATTTGTAATGTTTTGATAATTTAAGGAAATTTAACGCAAATTTGTTTCTATGGATTCTTCTTCTTCCATGTCCCGATCAAACCCTGGAATGACAAAAAGAAGCCACTTTCTTCACTTTGTCATTGACCAAACCCAAGTCTGGCAGCAATCAGCAGACCAGTAAATGAACCGGATTCTGTGTCTCTCCACATTCACACTGTGTGGTGTTGTCTGCCAGTAGCCCCCACTTGAGCATGATGGTCTTGCATTGTGGGACCCCAACCCTGAGCCTATTCAGGGTCCTCCAAGTGATGTAGGGGAGGTTGAGCTCTTCAGCTATATCCTCCTTTAATGCTGTTCCTTGTTCAGCAAGCTCCTTCCTCCATCTTCTAATTTGGTTTTGCTCTTGTGTAGTTGATCAGACCAAATTTTTCTATGGATGAATCACATAACACCCCTCCTCATTCTCTCTTAACTTTTTACAACAAGGACAGGTAAAGTGCAGCCTTTCCAATATTGTCGGACAGCAATTCCACCACCCACTCACATTCTTGACTCTCGGCTATGCTGCTGAGGGATGAGGGAGATCACAATCCAGTGTCAGCTGCACTTTCCTCCACCCATTTCATAACAATTTGCCCCATTTCATGGGGCAGCCAACTTCATGAACAAATCACTTGATCATTTTGCATCCTGTACTGAGTTGGTTGACCAGAGACCTCTGTAATCTCATTGGAGCGATTCCTGCCATTCATTCTCTAGGCCTTTTCTTTTTCATTTACAGCTGAAGTTGCGGCAGAAGCCAAAACATTCAAGACTGCTTGTGCTCTAATTGAAGTGTTTTCCTTTGTTATCTGCTCTGCTCAAACAACATCCGTACAAAGCATCATCCATCAGCATTTTATGTACAGTATCTCCAAAATCCCATTAGTGGTAAAGAACAATTTGAAGTTTCATTTGGCAGAAAAAAGAAGGAGGGAACAAATAAGAAGAAGTTGAAAACCTTCCATCTTCTGTGTATTAACATATCAGAAAACAAAGTACAGTAATACCTCGGATAACGCTAAGACTTGGTTCCACAAGTCTTGGTGTTATCCGATTTTTAGTGTTCTCCGATGCAAGTTAAAATCCTATGGGATGGATTGGATAACGTTAAAGCTCCATAGAGATACATTGTAACCACACAGGTTGTAGCGGTTGTTATCCGATCCATCCCATAGGACCTTAACGTTATTCGATCCAATTCTCCTCCCCAGATTACTTAACGTTATGCAATTTTAGCATTATCCGAGGTAAACGTTATCCGAGGTATTACTGTACTGTAAAATAAAATAAACAAAATAAAATAAAAAACATTTTAGTACTTTAAAAACTGTTATATTTTTATTGTTAGCTTTCATGGATCAAGTCAGTGCTCAGAGCCTCAAAGTCACTCTTTTCCTATAACCAGACGCACTCTTATTAACCAGGGTGAAGTCTTATATTAAGCTGAAATATATTGGCTCCATTGGATCAGAGGGTCTGCTGATTAATGTTAAAAAATAAAGACAGAAAACTTTCAGGCAATTTAGAGTAATTTCTTTTTCCTTCCCTACTTCATTCCCTGAGGGTATGTTTGTTACTGCAAAATTACAGAGGTCTTGCATAACAAATTACAACAATGGAAATGCATAGGCCCAGTTGACACACAGCAAATAAACTATGGCCAAGGTTGAGAGGAGTCAAGCTGCTTAATATGTTGAAGGGGTGATGAGAAATAATATATTTACACCACGTTGTAAGCAAAAATGTGTCAAAACCATAGGGGGAATGTACATTGAAATAGAATCTCCATTATTCAGCCCCACGCCTCCTAATTCAAAGATTTATTTCAGAACTGGGCATACCTCTGGCCTGGGGAATTTACTTTACTTTTTAGATCAATCATCTGGAACAAGGTGCAAAATTATAGTTGGGATTCTATTGCAAGGAGGATCAAAATGACCATAAATACTTACTACTCTGATTTTATATACTTGTGCTTGGCTAAAGGATTTAGCAATCAGAAGCAGGATATACCCAATATTTAGTTAGCTCTGGCATAATAGTCTCTGCTCCTTCCAGCTCACTTCTGTTCTTACATGGAGAAATATTTCTCAGTCTCTATGTTGAAACACCATGCAGGTGAGACGACTGATTGGTACACAGCAATTGGAATCAAATAGACAAAAGAAAAATGATTGGTGCTTAAATATAAATGGCTGTTGGGAATATGGCATACCCAGCGTGATGTAATGAACAGATTGTCAGACTAGGACTCATAAAACCTGATTCAATTTCCCTTTAACAATAGAAACTCACTGGCATTGTGGAACTGGTTAAATAACTCCTTAAATATCTCACTTACATTGAAAACCCATTATGGTCACAATAAGTGAGTGCCAATTGGACGGCACATGGCACACATACATCGGAAATATACACAAACTAGCTAATCTGCTGGATGAGTGTCATTTGGTTTTCATTACCTATTAGAATGCACTAGCAAATGTCACTGAGAAAGAAAGTGAGAACAGAAAAGAACTCCAGTGATTACCAGATTAGTAGAGATGGACAAATAGAAGAACTAAGAAAATTGATCTGTCCATATATCTTTCAAGTCTTCCTTTCAAATGAGCGAATTCACCTAGCAACTAATTGCTTCAGATACTGGAAGTAAGTTCCAGTTAAATTGATGAAGCTTCCAGATAGAAATATTGTGTATAATGTGACTAAGCTGTTCATGGTCGCTAAATGGCCAAAATCCTATCACTTATATATGCCACCATAAGTGTAAGAATGTAAACTACAGTAGGTATCACTGCTTGCATTTCTCTTTGCATACTAGTAATGTTATGTAATGTAATGAGGAATGCAGGCAGTGACTCCTTAATTGGCAGCAATTTCCTCAGTGGTGGGATTCAGCAGGTTCGCCCCAATTTGCCAGAACCAGTAGCAGAAATTCTGGCTGGCCCTGCCCATCTAAGTTTTCAAATAATGCAGGACTTCCCCCCCTGGCAACGCCCACCATACCACACGCACAGAGTAGGTAGTAAATTTTTTTGGATCCCACCACTGAATTTCCTCCTGTCTTTTATGTTGTTCACTTAAGGGCACCGTATGTAAGCAATAAGATTTTGGCAAATATCTTTAAACTCATTCAAAATATCTACGTACATGTAGTGTGCTCTACAAAACTGATCCCATTCTGCAGGTAAGCACCAAAGTTTGAAAACAGTGACTTTTTCATGAGTATGGACTCCTGCCTGTTTAATCAATCATCTATATCTACTCCAGAAGTCATTAATGGACAGGTTGTTAAAAAAAAGAGAGGGAGAAAACATAAGAAGAACCTTGTTGCACCAGGCCAAAGATTTAGTCTAGTTTAGTATTCTACTCACACAGAGGCCACCTGGATGCTTCCAGTAAGTCTATAAGCAGGACAGGACTATTGGATCCTCAGTCAGGTTTTCTAGCAACCTTCTGAGGAGGTATGTTTCTTGATGGTGGCATGCAGCCATCATAACTAGGAACCCACAAATTGCTCTGTCACCCAAGAACAGGAGTAATGTGATGCCTGAGGAAGCCCTGCCTAGCCATTTCCAGAAGAAAATGTTCTCAGTATATGTGTATATGAATATGCCCTGGTGGTGCAGTGGTTAAACTACTGTACTGCAGCCAGACTGTTGTGAGTTCGATCCTGACCAGGGATCAAGGTTGACTCAGCCTTCCATCCCTCCAAGGTCAGTAAAATGAGTACCCAGCATGTTGGAGGTAAAATGCCAATTAACTTGTGAACCACCCAAAGAGTGCGCTAAGCACTATGTGGCAGTATACAAATGTTATTGCTATTCCTATCGAATCCATGTCTGTTCACTAATCTTGGAGGGTCTGCTACAGTTTGCATTGAATATTTTCCTCCATCCTTCTTGTCAATTTTTTTAGATGATTTTAAAGTCATCTGTCTCTTACAACCTATTATTCTTTATCATTCAAGGGAGAGTAAAATCTCTTCTTGCTTAGGGAACTTGGGGTGGTTTCAGGCTGGATAATGAGGAAAGAAGAGTACAGGGGGTTTGCCACACTGCAATTAGGGACACAAAGAAATAATAGTAATAGTTGCATGCCATCCAGTCAACAATAAGGTTTTCTGGGTGGAGAATAACACAGAAGGAGTTTGCCGTTCCCTTTTGGAGGCATATTGGGATTGTGCAGCTTGCCCACAACTCCATTGGCAGGCTCTGCTTCGAGGAGGCAAAGTAAAGAATTTCTAACCTCTGGTTCCACAGCCAAATACTTAAAACCATTGAGCTATTCAACCAGCCACAAAGAAATGAAGTGGTTCAATTCCTACAAGCAGTCAGAAGAATGACTCTTATTCTCCAACATCACACATACAAAAAAAATTGTTTATTTTATTTATTCGTGTGTGTGTGAGTGTGTGTGTGTGTGTGTGTAAAGGTAGCCCTTCCTCTAAAGCCAGTAATATCCGACGATAGGGTTCAGTGCTCATCTCTGCTTATAGCCAAAGAGCCAGTGCTTATGGACATGTGGCAAGCATGCCTAGACACCATAGTGCATGGAACACTGTTTACCTTTCCACCAAAGTGGTACCTATTTATCTACTTGCAATTTCTTACTTTCAAACTGCTAGGAGCTTATTCTGTTGTGCAGTAATCAGGTATCAAGTTCCAACCTTCCGGTCGTCAAGTTCAGCGTCTTAACCACTAAGCCACTGCAGTCCCTTATATACCATATATACTCAAGTATAAGTCAGTATACTCAAGTATAAGCCCCCAAAATGAGCTCCAAAAATGGGACTCGGCTTATACTCAGGTCAACGTAAACACTCAAAAACATACCCCCCCAATGTCTAAATTAATTAATTTTCCCATATTTTCATGTATTTTAATTATTGAAACTCACTAGCAGCTGCTGCATTTTCCACCCCTGACTTATACTTGGGTCAATCTATTTTCCTAGCTTTAGAGGTCCAAATTAGGTACCTTGACATATTTGGGATGACTTATAGTCAAGTATATACGGTATATAGCAGTAACTAACAAGGACCAACAAATTCACTTCTAGAAGTAGCAGCACTTGAATGCCAAGGGAGCACTAACCCCCCCACCTCTGTTTATTAATGGCTTGGCATCTACCCTAATGTTTCTAAAGAGGTCCAACTTTTCTCTGTCCATCCCTTTCCACCTGCTTGCTCATGACAAGCTTCCTGTGGAACACAATAGATTGCAGCAGCTCATAGCAGAAGCCAGATATTTGGCAGCCCTGTAACCTTTTATATAATGCCACCTTTTTTTGTAGCTCTGGATGTAAATCTTTAATTGTTCTGTTCTCACCAGTAAGGACAAAAAATGAGAAAGTTTTCTGTTACAGGCAGTGTTATGGGAGCCTTCCTGCATTTTTAGCTTTTCAGGACTTTTTAATGATAAATTTATAGAAGTGATTTAAACACTTCCATAAAATCCTTTGTACTTTGCAGACACACATTTGCATTTTGTGAAAAATGCAGCTTTTGTATTTAAAAAAATATCTCCTATTTCTGATGCTGCCACTGATCAAAAAATAAAAGCCAGCGCCTTTTTGCTCTCATGTCCTTTGTGCTGGAATTTAACAACTTACAGTGATTGGCAATTTCTTTCCAAACAGACTATCTAGTGGACCCTTTGCAGAGTAGTCTCAGGTAAACTGTTTCCTGATGATAAAATGGCATGGGGGAATAGTGCTGGTCCCCAATCTGTGCCCAAACTAGACTTTTTTGGCCCAGCGGTATGTATAGTTACTACTTTGGGGAGTCAAGCTGGAGTGATTTACTAATGGGCTGCTTTAAGAGAGGTTGCTTCCATTAAAGCAGTGGTGCCCAAACTAAGGTGCCAATTCATCTGGCCCTCAAAGCCCTTGTCGTTTCTGGAAGCAGAGGTAAAATGCACCCGTACGGGTGCACTTTACTTCCACTTCCAGGAGTGATGATGGCTTCGCAGGCTGGATGAATTGGCGTCAGGGGCTGGCCCCGGCCCCCGGCCCTTCATGACCACATGATCGGCCCATGGCCCAAAAAGTTTGGGCATCCCTGCATTAAAGTGACTCTTCCTTGTGCGTCAGACACATACATTTAGACATTACAACACCAACAAGCTAACGTGGTTTATGTAGATAGACTAGACTTCTCCCAAAATCTAATTCTTTCCTTCAAAAAAAGTATCTCTCCACACCAGAATAGATACATTGGTGTGAGGATGGATACACTGTAGTAAGTTTCTATTTTGAAGTCATAACTACTTTCCCTTTTGGCTTTCCCTCTTATTGAAAAACTGCTTTCAAGGAATCGTGAAGGAAAAACTCTTTTTCTTTGCGGTTTGACTGTTGAAATATTTATTAAAAATAGATCCCTTGCACTTATTCACCTGTGGTGAATTGTTGTGTGTACAGTGGGCTCCTTATGGACACGTGTGCATAGTGGGTAGAGTCGGGGAGAATGGAAAATAAAGGTTAAAAGCATCTTCATTGAAAAATAAAATATTAAAAAATAATAAACACAAATGAAATTGGGATTTCTGGTTTTGGGTTAAACACAACGTAGCAGTTCAAAAGCAAGAAATTGCAAGAAGATAAATAGGGACCACTTTGGTGGGAAGGTAAACAGCATTCCATGCCTGCCACATGTCCATAAAAATGTCTGCAGACACAGACAGCGCTGGTTCTTTGGCTATAAACAGAGATGAGCACTAAAACCTAGAGTCAGATATGACTGGCTTTCAACCAAGGGTGGCCTTTACCTTAGCTAAGAAAACCTTAGATTTTATGAACATTTCATGAAAACCTTAATTTTATGAACACAATGTCTTTATTTTTCCCCATTTGAAATATCACCCTTAACTAATGAATGAAATAAAATAAATAAACGAACTAATTCAACACATCGAATTCACGCACTAAATCCCTGATGGTAGTGTCCTTAGACTCTACCTGTCACTTTTTAAAAACTTATCTTTGGCAGCAGTGGCAGCTACCATTCCAAAGGGGGAGAATCTTCTCCTGCCACAGTCACCATGGCTTCTGCACAAACCCACCCACCCTGATGCCACCGTTACACAGCCGACACACAGTAACGTTTCAAAAAACATTTTATTGTTATAGCATATCAACATTTATTTATTTTTAATAATGTACTGTTAAAGTGTTACAACAGTTTGTTGCGATGACAGCTGACCACTGAACTGCTGTAATGCTATAACAGTTAAAGACGGGGTGGGTGGGTGTCAGACTGTGGGGAATCTTACAAACTTTATGGGATAAGAGGCATAATACACATTATGCGCCGACACACACATCTACACAGAAGAATATGGCAGTTTAGGAATCAATACAAAAATAAATTACCCTTGCAAGATGTTTTAACATAAGCCGTGTTTCAGCAAGCTAATGTGCAGTACAGCTGTAGTGTATTCCTCAGTATTTGAATTGCTTCTGAACCTGATAAAACTGACACAAATATAGGACTTTTTACAAATCAAGACATATCCTGAGTCTTTTGATTTTTCAGAGTCAGTTAAACACTCATGTTTATTCTTCCTTGCATTTCTAGGCCTTTGTTTTTCTTTGTTTCCAAATTCTAGCTTTAGTAATGGTAGCAGTGATGGGATGTAAGAGGTTCTCACCAGTTCTCCAGAACCGGTAGTAACTTTTCCCAGTGTCCTGGAGAACTGGTTGCAGCTTTTGGGGGGAACCACCTTTGGGGCTTACCTTTTCACTGGTTCCTCCACTGCACATGCGCGCCAAGCGCTTGGTGTGCATGCATGCCTAAAGTGCTTGGTGCATATGCACGGCCTCCTTGCTGTCCTCCCAAGTGGGGAGGAGGAAGAGAAGCTGCTAACCTGAAGCTCAGCCTGCTCCCCTAGATATCCTAGAGAACTGGTTAGGCAAAGACTTAGTACCTAACTTCTTTAACTGTTGAAAAGTTGAAAAGTGCCAAAATGAAGCCATCTTGTGGTGAGTTCATTCTGTAGTTCCTTCCATCTGACCTAGTGTGAGAAAGATTAGCCAGAATACGCTTTAAACTCTGGTTTAAAAGCTCTGGTTGAATTGTGTTGTGGGTGGGTGGGTGTATTTTAATGTATTTTTATTTATTTATTTAATTTATTTACAGGTTTGTGTTGTGGGTGGGTGGGTAGGTGGTTTGAGGTGTGTGCGTGCTTATTTTTATTTTATTTTTATTATTTTTAATTTGTTTTCTTTGGCCCCGCCCACATCATCATGATGTCATGACATTGGCTCTGCCCATGATTTTAGCTCCGCCCACACTGTGATGATGTCATGGTGGGGTAGTAAAATTTTTGACATCCCACCACTGAATGGTAGGTGAGGTCCAGAGAGGGTAATGGAGTTTAGCATGAGGGAAATAAAAGCCATGTCCCTCACTCACTTACCTCTGGTAAAGAGGCAGGCAGTGCCCCATGTATTCTAATAGGCCAATGATGGTGATCCTTGGCACTCCAGATGTTCTTGAACTTCAATTCCCAGAAGCCCTGATCAGCAGGTGAAATGACTTGGGTTTCTGGGAACTGAAGTCCAAGAACACCTGGAGTGCCATCACTGTAATTGTGGTCTTTACATGGTTGCAGTTTTACAATAACTTCTTATATACTTTTTAAATTGTTGTTGCCTTTAACTGTTAACTGAAAGATGTGCTGGCAATTTTTTTACATTTATTTATTTATTTTCAACAGTGTTATTCATTAAAATCCATACTGGATTATAGAGCTAAATGCTGTGAAACACATACCTCTACGCTGGAAATAAATGTCAAAAACTCCCTCAAATGATTAGGAAACAGCAAGTTAAAATCAGTTTGGGGGTGGGACAAAACCCATTCAATTGTCACAGATCAATTGACACAGTATTCTTTTTAACTTGCCTTTGAAGGTTCAGAAGAGAAGAGGTTATAGAAGTCAGGGAAAATCAGAATGCAGGGGCTGCTATCAGATACGGACGACTGAGATGGCTGTCATCCTGCACCTTCCTATCAAGAAAGGTTCATGGAGTAAGGAGAAGAAGCTTTCCTCCCCAAATTTTGGGAAAGGGGCTGCTCCAGTCAGAAGCACCCTCACTGCTTTCTATGAGTTTGACTGCTGCTTGCAAAAAGCACTGAGACTCTTCTAGGTTTCAATGGATGTACAAGTAGGATACAAGGGATGTGTGTGTGTGTGTGTGTGTGTGTGGGACTCAAGCTGAAGTGATGACAGCTTTCTGCTGCAGTGTCAGTCCTGGCAGGTCAGGAATGACTCTAGGTTAAGCTCCAGCCATTAATGAGAACGCCTTGTTTAAGCTTCATTCCTATAATCCATTCTAGAAGCAGGCCTTCTTGACAGGAGCATTACAGGATTTCCAGGGTTCAGCTTTGGAGGAAGAAGGAGGGAGTGAAAGAGAGTGTGGCTCAATAGCCTTTAGATATTAATTCAATCCAATAGAGGTGCACATTTAAAAGCCCTTCAAAACATCTTTTTCTCACAAGTGGGGAAAAAACCCTCTTCAGTTTTATCTCTTGACAGCTGTGTGAGTCCTCAGGCAGAAAATGTTTCTTGATGCAAACCATTGTCAAAGAATTATAACATGATTCCTATCATGGTGCTGGGCATTTAAACGGATTTTCTCTTGGACTCCTACAAAGGGAAATCAGGTTTCTAAGTTTCCAGAACATCCACTTTTGCTCAGTAGTTTAGGTATCTGGCTGCAGAGTCAGAGGTTGGGAGTTCGATTCCCCAGTGTACCTCCTGGAAAAAGAGCCAGCCTATATAGTTCATGGGCAAGTTGCAAAGTCCCAGGGCAGCCCTTTGAATGCTAAGCCACTTCTGTGTATCCGCTACACTTAGAAAAGCCTGGGTAGAGTTGACTTTATTACAATTACGTTTACAGAAGTAGGTGACTCGAGCTTGTTCTGAGTGGGTTAGAGAACAACGTTGTTTTCTTAAAATTGCATTTTTTTAAAGATAGCAGAACAATGATTGAAGTCAGATGTGCTTTTACGGTTGTCACCAGAACTATGACATTGGAAGGCAAAGAACTTTGTGTAAAAGAAGCTCTTTTGTATTAATTCATCTGTAACACCAAACTGTGGTTGGTCATCACATGAATAAACATAAGACTTAATGTGTCTTCCTGGTACAGTCGCTTGAATTATCTGCAGGGGTGGGGGCCAGGAGAAGGAAAGAGGAGCCCTGTGAAGTCTCAGACTCAACTCTCAAGAAACACCTGTGGTTCTCCATGTCTCAGCCCAGAGACAAATCTCGGGACAGGAAGTGCCAGAGGAGGAAAAGCTCTGATTTGTGTGAGGTAAGTGGAAATACAGCCTAGAGGCATCCATTTTTACTCTTTCCCAGGATTCATGTGCTTAACATGACAGTGTTTGTACATAAATCATGTAATGTCAGCCCATCGAAACACTTGTAATAAGAGGAGAAGACTAGAGAAAAAGGCAGTGGATGCTTGCTTGGATGCATCATGCTATCTGAAGCCAAGCAGGGATTGGAGTGACAATGTCACAATTCATGAGCCTTCTTTTTGCGCAAGCCCTGGTAACATCAGGACACGGGCTGGAAAATAATCTGAATCCAAACAACTTTCACTGGGCTGACAAAGAACCTTCTGCAGGATGAGGCTTGGAAAAACTCATTATCTCCCCTATGTTGTCTCTAAATCCACACAGGATTCTCTAGGACAGTGATGGTGAACCTTGGCACTCCAGGTGTTCTGGAACTTCAATTCCCAGAAGCCCTGATCAGCAGGAGTGCTGAGTTGGGCCTCTGAGAATTGCAGTCCAAGAACACCTGGAGTCCCAAGGTGCTTTAGTTGTTCAGGGGATTTTGTCATCTTGTCTATCCTACCACTCAGAATGCCACAAATTAGGGGTCCAGTATTGCCTGGTTAACTGGGTTTTGTAAAGATTTGCTTTACATCAATTGGCACAATCAGCTAGACTAGAAATAGTTCAAACCTTCTTTTTATTGCCTTCCCTGTCACCATGACAGCATCTGGTTTTGGCCTTGAAATCTCTGGGAATGGGATGCTGCTGAATGGAGAACTCCAACTCCACAAGTTTGCCTCTATCCACATTGATCATTTTGGCCTTCCAAAAAAAAAAAAGGAAAGGAAAAGGAAGAAAAAAGACCAGCTACCTGGTCCTACAGGTAAGGTAAAGAGCCAAGTCCTCCTAAAGGTAATGGCTGCCCTTACTTGAAAGCCAGTCTTATAAAGGTTTAGGGTACAGTGCTCATCTCCATTTACAGCCAAAGAGGCAGTGTTGTCTGTGTCTGTAGACATTCTGTGGTCATGCTAGACACAGGAGCTCATGGAATGCTGTTGCCTTCCCACCAAAGTGGTACCAATTAATCTACTTGTGATTTATTGCCTTTGAACTGCTAGGTTGGCAGGAGCTGGGACAGAGATGGGAGCTCACTCTGTCATCCAGCACTCAGGTCTCGAACTGCTGACCTGTTGACCTTCCAGTTGTCAAGTTCAGCATCTTAACCACTAAGCCACTGCAGTCCCACAAGTCCAAGACCAAGTCCTCCTACCCCTTCCTAAATATTTTGAGCTCTACCACCTCTCCTTGCACTCTCCCATACTTTCACTCCTCACAAGAAAAGCTTGCAGAAGATGTTGTTGTTGTCATCGTCATCCTTGGACTACTATTCCCAGAATTCTCATGCCAATAAGACCAGGGAAACAATGTTTGTTGATCCACATGAAATGGGCAAATCAGAGTTTACCCAAAAAACAGAACTGGAAATGAGGATTAGATCTCAGAGTATTAATTTAATTCTCATCTTTTGTTCCTCTTCAGACATTTGAACTAGTTTGTCCATGTGTCATGTGTACTGCATTGGGTATGCCACATATCAAGAGCAAGTATCACAAGGGGACTTGCAATTTGAAGAATAAATTTGCTCTAAATCCCCACAGCAGCTCAACTCCGGTTTAGTTCCAGCCTCAAAGGGGACATAAAGTTATTATTATGCAACTAACCTAAATCAAATTTAGACCCCAGAAGGAGGGCCATGGTCCCAGTCCTCACAATCTTTTTGAAGAGTTTATATTTAATTAATTTTTCTCATCTTCAGATGCTGAAGGTGATATGCCCTTCATCTTCTTAGGGTTGCTGAGAGCCAGGCATCAGAGTAACTGAAAAAGGACACACAGTCCCTCAAAAACAGCATATCATACTGTATGTGACTCAAGGAAATGTACAAAATACAACAATTTACCAGTCATAACATATGCATGAGACTTTGCTGTGGGACTTTCTGTGCGACTTCTCATATGAGTACTGTGGGACCACAAACATGTTGCTATGGGACTTCTCAAATGAGAATTCTCTCTCTCTTTCTGTAATGCTTTTTGATATTGTAATACTGACACTTTTTGATACTGTGATTTATGATGATGATATGATATTATTTGTGATGATGATATGTACTGTTATTGTTGTTAGCCACCCTGAGTCGCATAGTCGAGTGGGTGGCATACAAATCCAATGAATGAATGAATGAATGAATGACTATAGTTAAGGAAACAGTTTCACTAAGGAGACATAAACAGTTACTATAGGAAGAACTAATTGCTCCAGGCTAAATCCACTTTTAGTTCCAACTAAAGTACACTTATTGAAATCAAGAGAATTTACATCAGTCTTGACCATCTATCATTTCAATAGGTCTGCCATTGCTGGGAATGAAATTAGATGTCACCACCATTGCAAGATGTGCTGCATAGAGAGTCGGAAAGTGGAAGTCAAAGAGGTCCACAGAGCAGTTCACTGTGTTGAAATAATTTTATATTGCTTCATATGTGGCAATTATTAATGTACTCTCCTCCCCTCTCCCATTTTCCTACATGATTCTTTGAATTTTAAAACAAAGAACAGATATCTGACATGATTTGATGCACACACAAAACACCCCAAAAACCAACAACCCACCTATCTGTTTGAGATTACATGGGTGTTCCATTTTTTAAAATGAGTATTAATTTCTAAAAGTAAGCAAAATCCCTTGCTGTGCAGTTTCCCATAAACCTCCTCAAAGCCCTGCCTAGTTTTACATAATTTGACCAAAAGAAAACACTAGGTAAGCAAGCTTTCCTCCCAAAGCACATATCCAATATCAACATGAAATAATCGTATGCTCCAAAATATCAGCACAGGAGTGAACGCCTTTTGAGGCATTATTACCTTCAAATAGTGAATCACCCATGACTTGCTTAGCTTAGCATACCGGAATGTTTCAATAGAGAATACCGACAGTAATCCTGTTATAGAGTGGCTGTTGGTCAAAATGACCCTGTAATTCTCTACTCTTAAGGTATCTGTCAAGAAAAATTATCAGTTGCTGCCTTGAGGCAATGTCTTATCATTTGATAAAAGACAGTTAATGGCCAATAACATTCTGAAAGATGCCTAAGAAAGCTGGCATCACTGATAGGCAAGTATGAATTATCTTTATTCCCTACAAGAGAAAAGTAGAAGAGGTGAATGAGGGCTCTGTGTGTAGCAGGAAATTAGTCTGTATAAACTGAATTGGTCTTTAAAAGAGCACAGAAAGGGGTCTTTGATCTCTGAAGGAATTTCTGAATTTCTGAGGTCTTCCTAGAAATCTGATGGAGACCATGAATATGTTGTTAGCACTAGACAGAGTTCATCTTGGATGATGCAAAGAGTAGGGAACTTCTCTCACCTCTTCTTGAAGAAATAAAAACTGAGGACATTCTCCTATATTCTCTCATATGTCTGTTGGACTTTCATAATCTACATACCATGGGGTTGACATAACCTCCATGGAAAACTGAGAGCTGAAAACATAATCTTCTACTGGACCAAATATGGGTCATGATGGAACAGTGGAGACATGTTTTGGCGGAACCAACCTGTAATCTCAGTCCTTCTCCATTAGCACATTTTATCATTTCAAACGCAAATCTTAGGAATTGTTTACTTTGGGGGACTTCCAGAATCTACTGGCCAGCATGGCCATGTCAAAGATAGTGAGGAAAGATTGGTGTTGGAGTAGGTTTTCCTAATGTTCTAAAGGTCTGTTCAAATGTTTCATAGCATTCCACCACCTGCTCTTATTACATTAGTCAGTGCTTGTCATCTCCAATCACACCATTTGAAATTAAGCTACAATTATTGTTAAGTGGAATGCACAGCTCAGTTCTTCCCTGTTGCCTGTTTGGTCATTCACTGTCCTTCACCTGGTGCTTTCCCACAGTATCTGCCACCATGAAATATGAGGGTATGAGACACATGGGGCATGGTGAGGTGTCAGCCTTTCAGCATTTGTTCCCCTCCACACTCGCCCATCCACACTCACCCACCCCTTTACTTTTACAATGCTTTGGGTGATGGAAAGGTCATATCTTGTTCCCAGTGGCTGCCAGACTCCAGAATACCTTGGGGACTTCTGAATTCCCTCACATAAAAATGAATGGTAATCTGTTTTTTGCATGTTGACAGCTCCACAAAACCTGTCTAACGCTGCTCAAAAGAGAAACATTTCGCTCCCCAGTTAAAGATGCTGACAGTGAGAAATTACACCAAGGTAGATCTCACACATGAGTCACAGAGAAGCTTTTTCAAATACGTATCTTGAAGGATGAAGAAAGTTAAGGACAGATGCAAGTTTCACAGATAGAACGTGATGGTATTACTCACTCCAGCACATAGCATCATCTGCTTTGCATATAAAAGGCCTCTGGTGCCATTCTTGGCACCTCTAAAGAAAAGTGGAATCTGGGGAAGTATCTCTCACAGCTCCTGGACTGCTGCTGCCAGACAGTGTCAACAATACTGGGGCAGAGGGAACAGTGTCCTGATTCAGGATAAGTCTGTTTTCTCTGTTGTCCATGACAAAACTAGCTAGTAAATTGCAGATTAATTCACCATTAATCTTTCATTGTGGAAGAACTGCTATCCACTAAATACACATACTCATGAGTGAATCTCACTGAATCCATGGAGTGTACTTCCAAATAAATGCATATAAAAATTTATGGTCAAATGGGCAATGGTGTAGGATGGGTTTCAGGAGCCTGGGGCCATAGGCCAAACCTGCCGGGGGGGGGACCTACGTTCAGCCCCCCCACCTAGGCACAAAAATCCTCCCTCAGTGGGGACCAGGGGGCACTGTTTCCTCCTCCTCTGCCTTCATCCTGTTTCTCATGGCCAGCTTGTGGCGAAGTGCTGGGGCAGTGTGGCGTGGGCCCAGCGGTGAGCCCACCATCAGCGTCCCAGGCGTGTGGCTGCCCTGCCTCTGAGGCCGGCGGCAGCAGGTTGTTTGCCTTTGGCGGCAGTGGCTCCCCAGAAGGCAGGAAGCAAGGCCGGCGGTTGCCACAGCCCAGCACCCGTGGCTGGAGCACCGCCAGCCAGGCTGAGGACACCTGCCCCCACAAAGCCTGGCCAGTGCTGTTCCAGCCACAGGTGCTGGGCTGCAGTGACCGCCGGCCTCGTTTCCTGCCTTCCTGGGGACCACTGACTGACACCGAAGGTGAATGAGCTGCCGCCGCCGGGCTCAGAGGTGGGGCAGCAACACACCTGAGACCCTAGCAGTGGGCTCTCCCCTGGGGCCGCACCACGCCGCACTGCCCCAGCCCCTGGGTCTCGACCTGGGGCTGGCCCCAGCACAGCACCGCCTGGCGCCACCAGCTGGCCCTGAGGAGGGGGTGCCTGAGGAGGAGGAGGATGGGGCGGAGGAGGGGTACCTCCTGGTCCCCATCACACCATCGGGCCTGCGTTCTCCAGCCTGGGGGGGCCAGGGCACAGTGGTGGTGGAGGGTCCCGGTGCCCATCCCCATGGTGGACTTCCTGCCCCGGCCACCAGGAAGTCGGGGGGGATTGCAGCCTTCATAAAGTGCCCCTGGGGCGGGCCGCCCCCTGTCCCACACGCTACGCCTCTGCAAATGGGGCTCCAGGAAACTGCACTCTAATTGGGAGAGTTCTTCAGATCCCAGAGACAATGGAAATGTCCAGATTCTCATACAGTATTTTGCAAGCAAACTACATTACAAATTAGATATGGATCCTGCAGTTATGGTATGTTATTGAGATGCTAATCAAGAAGTACAGGCTTCACTTTCAACTGAGGTCATATGTCCTTATTAAAATAAAATACTCACTTTTAATTACTGTGTTGCTACTTGTTTCAGGACACGTGGATCTATTATGTGAAGAAGTTTGCACTGGTTGCATGGGGTATCAGAGGCAGAAAGAATCTTTCTGTTGGAACAGAGACAAACCTTGGCTGTCCTACATATCCAGATCCACACCCTTGCCTGCATGAAAGGTAATCATCAGTTTTGTTTGGACCACAGGGGTGAAACATAAAGGGAGAGAGCTGGGAAAGAGAGTCCTCTTCTCCCCATCTGTTTCTAAGGCATACATTAAAGCCACTCACGTGACCGACCCAGTATGAAAGTTCTGTTTTTAAAGGAAAGCCGTGTAAAACAATTTTTTAAAAGGTGCCATCATTTGTAAATTAAAAACAAAAACTTCAAATACCGGAGAGACTGAACCAAAGATCAACAGGGTTTGGGAAAGCAAAGCAACTTAAAAGCTACGCATGCAAGTATGGGAGCTAACAAAACAGTCTCCTTGGGTTGACACTGCCTGGGCTCCCCAGCCCCTACTTTGTCAGTGATTGGTCAACTTCTACACTAGGTAAAGGTAAATGTCTCCCTTGCTGCAAAGCCATCTGTGTCTGACTCTAGGGTGTGGTGCTCATCTCCGTTTACAGCCAAAGAGCTAGCGTTCTCTGCAGCTGCAGACATTTCCATGGTCATGTGGCAGGCATGACTAGGTGCCAGAGTGCATAGAAAGCTGTTACCTTTCCTACCAAAGTTGTATTTATTTATCTACTTACAATTTCTTGCTTTCAAACTGCTAGGTTGGCAGGAGCAGATGGTGGGAGCTCACTCCATCACACAGTACTCAGGTCTCGAACTGCTGCCTTGCCAAACTTCCATTTGTCAAGCACAGCATCTTAACCACTAACCAACCATGGCCCTATAACCTCCACAGTAACATTATTTAAATACAGTAAACCTATATCTCCATTTTCAGGCATGACAATGGGGCCATTTATTGTTGCTTCTCATTTTCCAGGACAATATTATAAAGCTCTTGTGAACAATGGACACATATGAAGACAGCCAAGAATGTTATGCAAGCCCTCCTAAAGAAACAGTAATAAAATCTTTATAGAATTCCAAGGTTGTGTATTGTTCGGAAGTATCACAAAACTGGCTTGTTTCTTTCTTCTTTCAGGGCCTATTTTTAGTTTCTGTCTACATTTTCTCACTCATTTCTACATGCACCTTATAAAAGAAAAAAAAAATTAAGTTTGGGAGATAGCCAGGGAGTCATTGACATTTACGAATGCGAGGTAAAGTTAAACAACATTCTGTGAAACATAGAGGTTGATGAGATGGATTTTGTGATTTAGACAACCCAGCAGTTGCAAAGTAATGCTCCTAATATTACTGAGCCAAGTACCCCTATCTTGTAATTGTGCCAAGCATTGAGAAAGGAAGGTCTATCAATGACATTGTGCTAATTGCAAAAGAATTGACCGGTCAAGAAGCTGCAACTGGCTTCTGTAACATTTTCAAAGCTGAATGCCAATTATTTGATTATTTAGATCATAAAAACCATGTTACATAAATGTAGACACATTTTTTAGACACAGAGATGATCCAGCAGAATATGAAGGATGGGATGAGGACTCAGACAGAAGGAAATTGGATGGGGCTCCTTACCCTTGAGGCTCTATTTCCACCTCCTGCTGACATGCCTCCTTCAAAATTTTGCATCAATGGGACACAGGGCAAATTACAAAAGCATATTCTTTGAATTGTGGAAGCATGAATAATGACCACTAAATCTGAATCATCAAGCAAGAGTCACAGGTTTCTGAACCTAGAGCTCTGCCTTATGTTGAATTAGATACTAGATAGACTATCTATTTAGCTATGGCCTCCTATTCCTCCCCCCCCCCTTCTTCAGTGTCTAGGCCAGACATGAAACTGCCAAAATGAAGCCACCTTTTGGTGAGTTCATTCTGCAGTTCCTTTTGCCTAACCTAGTGTGAGAAAGATTACCCAGTAACACAAGGTTTTAGTTACAAGGGCACGCCTATTTTACTGAAGAGAAGTACTATATTTCTCAATGGTTTCAAAAAGGCATCCTTCCTTCTAGAGATAAAAGGGATTGAATGTAAGACTTTCTTTATTGCCACTGAGCAACCATCTTTCCCATATGATGGTTTCCTCAGCTTTCTGAAGAACCAATATGGGTCGGCTTTCAATCGCTATCTGCCCAGCTGAACTGTAAACCTACTCTACCCTCTCGCTTAACTGTAAAGTCTGTCAACTGCTACATTTTCTCAAGTTTGAGCTTAATTTGACTTGCCAGCATTCTTACTCTGAACACAATGAAGCACTGAGCCAGCAGAGAGACTGCAGTGTCTGGGCCAGATGGAGAAATGGAGTTGGGGTCATCAGTCTTTTCTTGGCGCCCAATCAACAGAATATCAACAAAGTAGCACTACTTTACAAATGTCCCAAACAATCCTGGTGGATTCTTGTGTGATGGTCTCAGATCACACCCAATGATAACAAGGAGTATGACTGACCTCCTTTACCCTCTGTACATAAAAACAGAGGAGGATTTTGTATATCCATCAGTGCCTAGATATTGAGATAACTCAAACTGACAAATTAATGTGATTACATTTTAGTGTTTCTTGCTCGAGGATGTTGAAATAACTTAGAGAACTCTTCTGTGCATGAAGCATGCAAGTCCAAATGATGCAAATCCTCAAGACGGGCAAAAACAGTAGCAGAAACACGAAGGCTGTTGAATAGCACTCAACTCTGACAGCACTCAAGAACCCCATGTTTTAAGATCTGTGATGGGAGGACATTGACTGTTGACCTCTGATTTGGGATCAGTTCAAATGCATGTTCAACTGTGGAGTCAGTCTTAAGACATTACCATTATCACTTATGGGTTTTCAAAGCTTGTTGATTCCAAACCAGCACACTCACTACATGTCAGTTCTATGTATTTTGCTCCTCCCACTCTGATCTATGCTCATTTCTTGTTCAGATATAGTTCTTCCTCCTGTACAATAATTGCAAAGTTGGGAAGGGCTCTTTTCCTTCCCCATCCGTTATGTGTAATTCAAACACTTACAACAAGACACCCGTACCTGTATGTAATCAATCTGGTTTTGGTGTTGGCCATCTGGTAATGTCCATGTGTAAAGTCACCTCTTGTGTTGTTGAAAAAGGGTGTTTGCATTCTCTAGTGCATTCTCTTGGCAGAACTCTATTAGCCTTTGCCCTGCTTCATTTTGTGTTCCAAGACCAAACTTGCCTGTTATCCCATTTACATTTTGACTTCCTACCTTGGCATCCCAATCTCCCAGTATAATAAAGACATCATTTTTTTGTGTCAGTTCTATGAGGTGCTGTAATTCCTCATAGAACTGGTCAGTTGTGGCCTCATCTGCAGTCAGCAAAAACAAGGCCTGGAGCAGACTATAGCTTGGATCATAATCTACTGATTGTCAAATTTAGGCTTAGATAAAAGAAAACAGGGGAAACACCTAGGACACAAGGACAACATCCCTAGGGAATACACGGTGGAGGTCTGGAACAAATTTAATGGTTTAGACTTGATAGACAGAGTGCCAGAAGAATTATGGACAGAGGTTTGGGACATCATACAGGAGACAGCAAGTAAAACTATACCAAAAGAAAAGAAGCATAAGAAAGCAAAGTGACTGTCTGATGAGGCTCTTAAAATAGCAGAGGAAAGAAGCCTCACAACAAGAAAAAGAGAAAAAGTCAATCAATTAAACACATATTTTCAGAGAAAAGCAAGGAGAGATAAGGAAACCTTAAATGAACAGTGCAAAGAAATAGAGGAAAACAACAGAAGGGGAAGGACTAGATATCTTTTCAAAACAATTGGGGAAATCAAGGGAACATTCGGAAAAAAAATGACAAAAATGGCAGGGATTTAGCTGATACAGAAAAGATTAAGAAAAGGTGGCAAGAGTACAAAAAAGGAACTTTACAAAAAGGACCTCAACACCCCTGACAACCACAGTGATGAGAGCTTTGAACTGGAGCCAAACATCCTGGAGAGTGAAGTCAGAAAAGCCCTAAAAAGTACTGCTAATAACAAAGCTAGTGGAGATGATAGTATTCCAGCTGAATTATTCAAAGCCTTAAACATGATGGAATTAAAGCATTGCATTCTATATGCCAGCAGATTTTGAAAGCACAACAATGGCCACAGGATTGGAAAAGATCAGTAAACGTTCTAATCTCAAAAAAGGTCAATGCCAAAGAATGCTCAAATTATCAAACAATTGCACTTCTCCCACACACTAGCAAGGTCATGCTCAAGATAATACAGGACAGGCTTCATCAGCACATTGAGAGAGAACTACCAGAAGTACAGGCTGGGAAACAAGTCTACTTCCATTTCACTGACTACACCAAGGCAGTAAAATGTGGCAAGTAATTAAAGAGATGGGAATACCAGAACACCTTATATGTCTCATGAGAATTCTATACATGAGTCAAGAAGCAACAGTTAGGACAGGAAATGATGAAGTAGTTTGGAATAGGAAAAGGAGTAAGACAAGCCTGCATTTTGTCACCCTGCCTATTTAACTTATACACAGAGCACATAATGCACAACATAGGACTAGATGAATCAAAAGCTGGAATTAAAACCGCTGGGAGAAACATCAACAATTTGAGATATGCAAATGACACTACCCTTATGGCAGAAAGTGAAGAAGACCTAAAGAAGCTCTTGCTTAGGTTGAAGGAGGAGAGTGCAAAAGCTGGCTTGAGACTTAATATCAAGAAAACCACGATAATGGCAACAGGCCCTATCAGTCCCTGGAAAACAGATGGGGAAGAAGTAGAAACAGTGACAGACTTTACATTCTTAGGATCTAAGATCACTGCAGATGGTGATTGCAGTCATGAATTAAAAAGGCGACTAATTCTTGGGAGGCAAGTGATGAGAAACCTGGGGAACAAAACCTTGCAAACAAAAATTTGCATAGTCAAAGGAATGATATTCCCAACGGTAATGTATGGTTGTGAGAGCTGGACCATAAGGAAAGCTAAGAATAGAAAGAATAGATGCCTTTGAAATGTAGTATTGGAGGAGATTTTTGAGAGCCCCCTGGACCAGTGCTGGGCTCCAAAAAAAATTACTACCACACTGTGGGCATGGTATGGTGGGTGTGGCCAGGGTGAAAGCCCTGCGTTGCACCTGAATTAGGACTACTTTATTTCAAAATTTGAATGGGTGGGACCAGCCAGAATTTCTGCTAGTGGTTCTCGTGAACTGGGGCAAACCTGCTGATGCCCACCAGTAAGGAGATGGGACAGTAAGGAGAACAAATAGGTCGATCTTAGAAGAAATCAAGCCTGCCTGTCCTTAGAAGGTGAAATAGTAAAGATGAAGTTAAAATACTTTGGACATCAAATGAGAAGAGAGGGTTTACTTGAGAAAGCCTTGATGCTGGGAAAGGTGGAGGGCAAAAGAAGAAGGGGTTGCCAAAAATGAGATGGCTAGATGGTATTTTAGACGCAATGGGCTGGTTGAGGAGGATGGTGGAGGACAGAGGTGCCTGATGGGCAATGATCCATAGGGTCACAAAAGGTCAGAGTCGACCGTGCAATTGAACAACAAACAAACAAAAAAAAAACACGTATCTGACTCCCATTTCACAGTTTTGAACAGTGTGCTTTCAGAAAAGGAGCAAGGATTACTTTGAGACGGAACCACAACATTGCTGACTTATCTAATATAGGACTAGCTAAATTTCCATTCTTACAAAAAAGAATGTGATTAGTAAAAGAAATGAACACAAGTGATAAAATGAAGACATAGAGGCATGCAAATCACAAATTCAGATATTTAAAGGCAACTGTGATAATGAAGGTTAAGGCAGAACACCAGCTGTGAAGAGCAGCAGTGCAAGGCTTGTTTAGGCTAACCACAGGAAAGTTTCTATATTAAATGGAAAACCTATTTTAAAACATTTAGATTTGCATATGGTGCCTAATAACAGGTAGCATGACTTTCACCCACATGGATTCGTGGGATTTCTGCTACAAATCTACACAAGAGGATAACTTCCAGTTCTTAACTACAGCAGCAGCAGCAGCAACAACAACAACTTCCCAGATACTCAGACATTACTTTAAGAGTTCTCAGGTCCTTGGTTAGGTGTTGAACTGTTCATTTTATACCAGTCTTTGACTGTGAGTCTACTGATAGATTTTTATATAACAACAACATAATAACATCATAATCTATGTCAGTACTCATTTACTAAGGTGTTGCTAAGTCATTATTGCATGATTCCAAAGGGAAAGTGCTGACAATTTCCCAAGTACAGTAATACCTCTGATAACGCTAAGACTTGGTTCCACAAGTCTTGGTGTTATCCGACTTTTAGTGTTCTCCGATGCATGTTAAAATCCTATGGGATGGATCGGATAATGTTAAAGCTCCATAGAGATACATTGTAACCGCACAGGCTTTAGCGGTTGTTATCCGATCCATCCCATAGGACCTTAACGTTATTTGATCCAATTCTCCTCCCCAGATTACTTAACGTTATGCGATATTAGTGTTATCCGAGGTAAACGTTATCCGAGGTATTACTGTACTCTATTTTGTTTTCAGTGATTACAACAATAATGTCAAGCAGTCACTTAGGGAAAATCCCAGCCATTCCCAAATGGAAAGAAGGTTGTTTTGCTATTCACTGTACTGAGGTTGTAGTCTGCCCAGTTCTAAACCAAAACAAAGGGCAACTGTGGATAAGCATGAATAAATGCATGTACTTATGAAAATATGTATCTTTCTGCAAACTCTTGCTCAGAGTGGGCCTTTTGCATTTCCAAAAGTCCGTGCAGGGTCTCTGTTATGAAGTGAAATGTACAGAATTTTTCATCTTAATCTGCACAAACCGCACACAAATGTCAGGTCTGTGTGGCTTTCTTTCAAATCTCCAGTATCAATACTTTTCCCACCCCTCAAAGCCCTGACTAGCAATGCATACATGGAAGAGAGAGACAGAGCAGTGCAAGATCTTGAAACTGGCACGTGCTTTGACCAAATCCCACAGCTATTAAAAATCCATGAAGTGAGCCTATGAAAGATTAATTTAGGGCAGAGAATGTGAGCTGGCTCAGAGATGGGAGTGCAAGAAAAGTTACAGCTCCACTGGGTCAATAGCAGCCACTGATTAATTCAGTGCTTCCTTAATATCTGTAACAAGTGGGTGTCAGGAAATCAATAAGACATGATAACTAAGTGAAGATTACAAAACCTGGCTAAGGGGGAAAGGAAACCCCCGGAAGAGACTGCACTGACATCCATTGCCCTTCCAAAGACTCTTTACAATACCTCCTAGATCAAGGAAAAGCTGGAAGGCAATTTCCCCCACCCTGGGCTAAAAGGCAGCAGCCAGAGAAAACACTTCCAGGAAAGGCTGTCAGGAAAAGTCACTCATTCAAACCAGCTAAACAAACAACCTTGTACTCTCCAGACATGTTATCTTCTGAGGCAGCCAGAGCTTGATCAGATTTAATGTTGTGTGGCCCAATGCGTCTGCTACATTGGAAGCCCTCTATGGACTCAAGACGACGGGCTCTTTCTGATGAGTGGTATATATGCGTAGGAAGCATTACAGAGGGGTGGGCGCACGTTTATTTAACATGTGTGCATTCAATCTGCTTCTGGGGCTTTGCCCAACACATGCTTCAGCTATAAAACAGATGAATGCACCTTTTGTCTCTGATATTTGCATGATGATTATTAAGTACATTCTTTATTTTATTTTATTTCAACTTTGGGATTTGCCAAAATAAAGATCTCCTTGAAGACTATAAAATAAAAATGAGATGCATATTTTCCTCCAAATGTGCAATATTTCTGTACTGACGATGATGAGGATGACAACAATGATGATGATGAAGATGATGATGATCACCACCACCACCATCATCATCATGAGCTGCAGAGCTGGAAGGGACCCTACAAATCATTCAATCTGGTCCCATCAAGGAAGCACAGTGGGGAATCCCTATGCCTGGGTCCACAGCCAGATACCTAACCGCTGAGTTATCCAGTAGTTCTATGCCAACAGTATCAATCAACCATAAGGGCTTGTTGCAGAGACCATGACTATACCTGGAAGGGCTCTTAGCCTTCTGTCAACATGGAAACTGGCAGCAATGCTAGACAAGTGTGCAGGGTACACTATGGCTATTTTCAAAATTCAGAAAGGAAAAAAAGAACCCCATAATTGTTTCCCTTTTAACTTTACTTACCATATTTTTAAATCCACCTTGAAGCTTAACTTTATTTCATTTCCCCAAATACCTCATGAAACAATCCCATTTAAGAGACAGTGATTGGCCCAAGGCTATCCAATAAAACTCAGCAGCAGAGAATGGATACAAACCCAAGTCTCCTAGACCAATATTCTATCAAGCAGACCTTTTGATTCTCATGTACAAGGTGTTGAGGTAAATGAATTTGGATTTGCTGACACCTCTTGGTTTTGTATCTCTAGCCTGACATGGGGACAAGCATCCATCTGAGATATAGCATAAACTGAATGAAACTTCCCTTAATTTTGGATGATATATGGTCGGTGTAGTGTACAAATCTGTAAAAACTAATCATTTCATCTCTGAAATAAAACATAAATTCATTCTTAATATTTCAAGTTCAAACCTGAGATATGGATTTTCTAACCCCATGAGGACCATTAAGAAGGGTGAACACAGAAGAATAGATGCCTTTGAACTGTGGTGCTGGAGAAGACTCTTGAGAGTCCCCTGGACCGCAAGGAGATCAAATCAGTCAAACCTGAAGGAAATCAACCCTGACTGCTCATTGGAGGGACAAATACTGAAGCTGAAGCTCAAGTACTTTGGCTACCAATTGAGAAGATTCACTAGAGAAGGCCTTGATGCTGGGAAAGATCGAAAGCAACAGAAGGGGTGGCAGAGGATGAGGTGGCTAGATGGCATCATTGATGCAACTGGTGTAGACCTATGTGGGCTGTGGAGAATGGCAGAGGACAGAGAAGCTTGGCGTGCAGTGGTCCATGGAGTCACAAAGGGTTGGACTCAACTATGCAACTGAATAACAAAAAGCCCATGAATTGCTGAGGGGAAAAGATCATGGCAGAACTGGTATGCTTTCAAGAGCCAGCAACAGAAGTACTGTATAGGTAACCTATATAAATCTGCCCAATCACCAGAAGATCTATTGGAGAGGCCCTCCTTTGCGTCCTACTGTTCATTATGTAGAGACATAAGTTTTTCCCCCAACCAATATGGAATGCCTCCGCTTGGCACCAAGGTACAATATATTTATTTATTATTGCCATTGGGAGGTTGAGAATTTTAGTCTGCACAGGTTTTAATGTTGTTTTTAATGTCTGAGTGTTTTCATTTTGTGTTATTTTTAAATTGTTTTAATTATCTTATGTTTTAAATGTGTTTTATATGACCCATGACTACTAGAAACTTGGCAATTAAGAATAAGCAGGAAATGGAGTTTGGTTATTATTTGTTCTCATTTTTGCCTCTTCTCTGGACCTTGCCCATGTAGTTTCTACCTGTCATTCTTCTCTGCCTCACCTCAGTCCCACTGGAGACCTGTCTGCTTCCTCCTTTAAAGACCCAAATTCTCAGGGTTGTGTAATTTTGTAAATTTGTCATTTCTGTTTCCATACTATCAACATCTCAGTTCCAAGGAGAACCACTGGTGGTCTTGGGGTAAGAGAACAACTACCAAGGACTCCCTGCCAACACAGGTAGAACTCCGTAGTCTTTACTCAGCACTGGTAGATCAGGGCGGACACAGAGAAAGGGTTCTGTTTGCTCTACAGAACCTGTGGCCTCAAGGGGACCCTGGGTTTCTGGGAATTGAAGTCCAAGTACACCTGGAGACCCAAGGTTGAGAAACCTTGGCCTCCTAGAGGAAACAGTCTAGTTCTCCAGGTGTTCTGGAACTTCAAATCCAAAAGCTCAGGCTCCCCTCAAGGCTGCAGGTTGCCCACCCCTGCTGTACACACTTGCCTGTTGTCCAGCAAATATTGCCTCCAGTTATTATGAGTCTTCTGCTGAAACATTAGTGCTCTTCACTGTACAGTTCCCATCACGTTAGTCATTGAAATCTTGCTGTGGATGATGGCAGTTGGGGCACAATTTTTGAAAAGCTTTATGTTAATAACACTGGCATTAAAGTACAGGCTGCCAGGTATAGGGACTTGCCAGCAACTAGAATTTAAGTGTTGGGTGTTTTTTTTTAAACCCAACATAATTCTTGCAAAAAAAAAAAGTTGGCTTGTTCATTTTATAAATTTTTCTAGTGGAGTTAATGCAAGCTTTTTGCAATTTTGGTTAGATTGCCGCTTGCATGTCCAATTAGTACCTATTTTGTGGACACTATTCCACCAGAAAGTACCATGTAGCAAATAAATTATGTCACACAGTCTGTTGCCTCATCAGTAACAAGTTTCAAGCTCTGGGAAAGATTGGCATTACATTACAATTTTTTTGTTTAATTTTTGCACCCATAATATGATTGAATCAGGTGAGAACAGCCTTGCATATCACAATGTACAGCATTTCCCCCCAAAATTGCTCAGATCTAATTCCTTTTACAGTCTGAATTTCCAAGACACTTTTGACTATCTTCTAATACCCCAAAAAGTTTTGCTGGTGTAAAAAAAAAAAAAGGAATTGGACCAGTGACCTCCATGATGTTTCATTTCACAGTAAGAAAATAGGACAGCTGGATGTTATTTAATTACATAAAGCTTGTATAATTGAACAAAATGAAGGGCAAAATTGGCCAAGGAGCAGGCTCCAATGTCATTTTTATTACACATCATTATCTGTGCCCTAAAATACCCCAGGGAGGCTGTGCCCTAAACTGAACAGAGTATTGAGAGCCAGGAATTTGTGAAACTTACAAACTGATATCCATGAAGCTCTCTTGGTTCCTTGCTATATTTTGCCCTTTTCTGTAAAAAACAGGAATCATGGATCATTAAATCAAGTTGCCTTCTAGTCTTCATAGTCCATTCATTTCCACTTTGTTTTTCCTATCTGCGCAAGCTGCTTCATACTAAATCATGCTAGACTAGTGATGGCAAACCTTGGCACTCCAGGTGTTCTTGGACTTCAATTATCAGAAGCCCGTGTCAGCAATCCTGCTGATCAGGGCTTCTGAGAACTGAAGTTGAAGAACATCTGGAATGCCAAGATTTGCCATCGCTGTACTAGGCCATCTCATCCAGCATTGTCAACTCTACTTTGCAGTATTTTTCCAGGATTTCAGGCAAGATGGATGGAGATCCTGGAGATCCTCTCATGCTTTGGAGATCGAGTGTGAGCAAGGCCATACCTAATTTTAAAAGCAGGGGAAATCATATGTGCTCAAGGTGGGTATTGTAGTAATAAGCATCCCAGTCCTAGATATGTCTATATTGAGTTATCGTTTTTCTTTATCCGCCCCAAAAGTTAGGATTTGTAAGCCAACAAAAAGCCATCAAATTTAAACCTGACTTAGCTGTTTGTGTTTGTTTTGTTTACTAGCTGATAGAAGCATACATAGGGCATGAGTGAATAAGCTGTGTGTGTGTGTGTGTAGGGGGAAGGTATACACACAGTCATTTAATAAGACATGGCTTCTGCCTTGAAAGGTTGTGCTAACACAGTCATTGTCTCTCATACTAGTCTTCCCATAGGATTGTTGTCAGCTTGGAATGGCATTGGTTCAATAACTGATCACACAACTATGTCTCATAAGACTTGTGGCATCAGCAGCACCCATGATTTTTCCAAATTTAAACATTCTCTATTTTTCTCCCAAAGCTGTCATTGCTCCCATATAATCCATTTCACTGTAAAGAAGCCATGGGAGCCGCAGAATGAAAGTAGGAAGTTTTTAATTATTCAGGGGGTGGGGAATCACCACTGCTGATGACATCACCAACATTATGTGCCAGTCCAGACAGGGGGAGTAAGAGTGGCCTGGTTCACGTTTAAAAAGTTAATTTGGAGGTACAGTGTCATCTCTTCTCAGATGTCTTGAGTTGAAGAACAAAGATCCATATGTACCTCTTCTCGTGCTTGCCACATTTGCAAGCTAGGAGCGATGCCAAGGTGTATCCTCTTGCTTGTTGTCCTTGATGGCTTCAGAATGGCATGTTAAGATCAGCTCACTATTACAGAGTAAGTTCTGTAGAAGGGTAAACATTGTTTGTAGCCAAAGAAACAAAAGCCAATCTGGGAAAGGCATTTGGGGGACCTGCTACAGGGGTCACCAAGGCTAAGTATGTGTCATGGGGGGTCAAATAAAGCAGGAGAAACCTGCATCTATTTTGTGGATTCTTTAATGTGTCTCTTGTGGCTGTGGTGGCTCAGTGGTTAAGAAGGGTGCCTTGTTAGCTGGAAGGCTGGCAAGTCTGCAGTTCAAGACCCAGGTATTGCCTGACGGATTGAGTGCCCGTCACTATCCCAGCTCTTGGGGACATGAAAGGAGCCTCATTTGGACATCCCCTGAGCGGAGTTTCTCCAGCAAAAATCTTTTTAACCCAGAATAACTTCTGATACGAAATTATTATTAATGTGTCTCTTTAGGGAGATGACCCACATGGCAACCAAGCTTGCTTGCTTGTCCTAACCCAAAACCTAATTGGGTCCTAAGAATGCTCTTCTTACATTACAACTGAATTTACTTTCAGTTAAGTAAGAAGACGGAGCCATTTGATCACCAGTTCAGGCATTTTAGAGAGGACACTAAAAACGGTGGATGGGATTGGGAAGTGGCCTGTGGGGGGAAATGGGCCTGGGAAAAGAAGATGACTTTTCAGAATAATAAAACTCATTGGTATTAGAGGCTGTGAATGGCTGGAAACAAAGGATGGAGAGAAGGGGGGGGGAGGCGAACTCTCTACTACGATGTCGCTGTCCAGGGTTTCTAAATGTCACATGCCATCTTGTGCAAAACAGAAAATGAAAAACCAACCTTCCGAAAAGATTGGTATCTGTTCATCCAGCTTCTGCTTCTCTCTCCCCCCCCCCCCCCGGCCGCCTTTTACTTGTATACTGTCATAGTTAGAAAAGCGGCAATTTCCACTTTGTTTCCATAAATAAAAAATGTGTATTCCTGCTGGTTGGAAAGATTCCAGCTATTGCAAATCCTCCTTTGACAACCTCTGATGAAACACCAAAGACGGAAGGAACTGGGAGTGAAACTGATATGGTCAGAGAAGTGAGGAACATGTAGGCAAGCATTGCAAACAGATGAATAACCCTGCTTTCAACATTCTCACGAGTGCCATCCCTTCCAAGAGTAATAGTTAGCTATTCTCTCTCCCCCTCCCATCCCCTCACACCATTGCTCCAAAGATCTTATGGTTTTCCTTCCTACTTTCAGCCTTAAAATAACCATGTGAAATGTAGCGACTAGCTAAATCTCACCCTATATTATAATTTCGTGTCAGAAATTATTCTGGGTGAAAGGATTTTTTGCTGGAGAAACTCCGCTCAGGGGATGTCCAAATGAGGCTCCTTTCATGCCCCCAAGAGCTGGGACAGAGATGGGCGCTTAATCCATCATGCAGTACCCAGGTTTCGAACTGCCACCCTGCTGGCCTTCTAGCTAACAAGGTGCCCTTCTTAACCACTGAGCCACCACAGCCACAAGAGACACATTAAAGAATCCATAAAATAGATGCAGGTTTCTCCTGCTTTGTTTGACACCCACAACACATACTTAGCCTTTGTGACCCCTGCAGCAGGTCCCCCAAATGCCTTTCCCAGATTGGCCTTTGTCTCTTGGGCCGCAAAAAAATGTTTACCCTTCTACCGAACTTGCTCTGTAAATAGTGAGCTGATGGCACAGTGGTTAAACTGCTGTACTGCAACCAGAAAAGGTTGTGAGTTGGATCCTGACCAGGGCTCAAGGTTGACTCAACCTTCCATCCTTCCAAAGTTGGTAAAATGACTAACCAGCATGCTGAGGGCAAAATGCTAATTAACATGTGAACCACCCAGAGAGTGCACTAAGCATTATGGGGTGGTATATGCGTGTGATTGCTTTGCTTTGCTTTAACATGCCATTGAGAAGTCATCAAGGACAACAAGCAAGGGGATACACCTTGGCATCACTCCTACCTTGCAAATGTGGCAAGCAAGAGAAGAGGTACATATGTATCTTTGTTCTTCACCTCAAGACATCTGAGAAGAGATGACATCTTACCTCCAAATTAACCTGTTAAGTGTGAACCAGGCCACTCTTACTTCCCCTGTCTGGACTGGCCCCAATGCCATCTGAAGCATAGTAGTTTTTCAATGTATAGGACTCTTTAAACAATGAGAAAGATTTGTTTTTGACACCTGTTAGATAAGGGACTGCAGTGGCTCATGTGGTTAAGATGCTGACTGGAAGGTGGTAGGTCAGCAGTTTGATACCTGAATACTGCAGGATGAATGAGCTCCCATCTTTGTCCCAGCTCCTGCCAACTTAGCAGTTTGAAAGCAAGAAATTGGAAGTAGATAAATAGGGACCACTTTGGTGGGAAGGTAAACAGTGTTCCATGCACTCTAGTGTCTAGTCATGACTGCCACATGACCATGGAAATGTCTGCAGAAGCAGATAGTGCTGGCTCTTCTGTTATGAAACAGAGATGAGCAATGAACCCTAGATATGACTGGCTTTCGAGTAAGGGTGACCTTTATCTTTACCTTAGAAGTAGCTATGACTGACACTGCTGGCACCCAACCTCAAAACAACTAATCTGGCTACAACTCCCAGAATCATTCAGTCAGGAAGGCTGTGGACCACAATAGCCCTAAGGCCCAAAATAGTAATATTTACAAGCTATCACATGAGCCACAGAAATGACTAGAAACCACCATTTTTTATTACACCATAGCTAATGTGGCATGCTGTAAGACTATCAATGGCACATGTTGGGAAATGAGATAGGCCAGTGATGGCAAACCTATGGCACATGTGGCAGAGGTAGCACTCGGAGCCCACTCTCTGTGGGCACCTATGCAGTCACCCCAGCACAGGGTTTGCCCTACCCCTCTGCCCAGAAGCCCAATGGGAGAACTTCCTCCCTCCCCCAGCACAGAGTTCACTCTGCCCAGTAGCCCAATGGGAGCGTTTACATCCTCCCTAATGCTGTGTTGGCACTTTGTGATAAATAAGTGGGTTTGGGTTGCCGTTTGGGCACTCAGGCTCTAAAAGGTTTGCCATCACTGAGATAGGCTCTAGTGGGGGTGAAGAGATTTCACCAAATGTGGTTCCATTTTTATATGAATTAAAAACATGCAATGCTATTTGAAATGCCAGCACCCCTCCACAGACCCATTGTAGGATACTATTACCAATAGTATAATACGTTAGGAAACCATGATATTTAAAAGGGCAGTGACAATGTGAGGCTCTTTGAGCAAATTGCTTGAAGCTGTGTAATCACACACACACACCCAAGTCTGTCAAAGTCAGTTAGAGTATTAAGAAATTATAATTAACCTTTAAAAATAAATTGCGGTGATTGAACTTTGGAAGGAAACTGTGCCTTTTAAACTTGCTGCCCAGTTGATCCAAAACATGGAGATTTTAAAAAATAAATAAATTCAAGCCAAGAACTCACTTGTTAAAGAAAACTAAGATTCTCAAGTATCTCAGGGGTATCTACTATATGGTATGAAAATAGGGAACTGCGGTCTTTTATTTCACCATAACCCACACAGAGCTGCACAGTACCATTTCATTTTGAAACATTGTGAGGATTTGGTTAACTATGGTTAATCTTTATATAAATAATATATTCTGTGATCTCAGTGGTTTAGGCATCTAACTGCAGAATCAGAGGTTGAGAGTTTGATTCCCTACTGGGCCTCCTAGGAGAAGAGTCAGGCCATGTGGCTTTGGGAAAGTTGCACAGTACCACGACACCCTCGGAAAAAGGAAACAGTAAACTACTTAATACAATCGCCATGGCGAGTGGGCGGCAATATAAATTTGAACTAATAAATAATAATAAATAATAAATAAATCTCTACCTAGAAACCCATAGAAAGGACTGATATGAACCAGAATTGACTTGATGGCATGCAATAATTATTATAATACTGTATACCCATCAATAGGACAGTGATGCCTTACAAAGGACTGTCTGAGAACCAGGGACTGTGACACTATCCCTACATATCCCAGGCATCTGACCATAGCTGCAAACCTCATGGTAACTGGGACAGAAATGAATTTTCCCAGGCAATTTTAGTAAAGCAAGTTATTTGAGTTTGATTTTGAAAGGATGATAATTAACCTAATGAAGTACCTGTTCCTCATTTGTTGATATTAATTGATCCAGTTGCTTCCATTTTTAGATTCTCTTAATGGGTAGGTTAGTTATGGAGACTGACTTATTGAGCACTCACACTTATAAATTTACTGCTACATCATTGTATCCCATACTACCAGATGAGAGTAATTTCTTGTTATATAGACTCCTAAACCTCTGTCAAATTTTCTGGAACACAGAAGAAATCACGCAACTCGTAGTCTAGAGCTAGACTACAAGCATCCATGCATCCAACTATCCATCCAGACATGCACGCATATTTCTTATAGTTCTAAGGAGACAATGTTTGCCTCTTTGCAATGAAAACAAGCATTTTTAGAGCATTTGCTGATTTCCACAAATTAAAAATACAATCCTACATATAGTAATAGACATGGAGGCTAGGGATGCATAGGCAGACTTTTGAAAGCACTTTTCCATGGCTTCCATCCATCTGTTAGTCTTGAATGCACTTTCCTATGGCTGTCATTCATCTGTTAGTCTTCAACATTAAGTAACAGTCTTCTAATTCAAACCAATCTGTTGCTTAAATGAAGAGTGGAATGGAAACTGTGTTAAGTGTCTCTCCAGTTCTGGCAGATTCTCTGCCCCATGATCGGTTTTGCAACTACTGTACTCTTACAATCAGTATGAGAATAGAGCCTACAAAAATTTACAAGCTTTCATTCCTCTCTACTTTTAGGCAATGGGACAGCCATGGACGTTGGCGGGGGGGGCGGCGGTGGCGGCAGCAGCAGCGGTGGCGGTGGCAAGCTTATTCAATCTGGAATACCAGAAATATCCTTAATGTACACATAGTGATATTTTAAGGGTACCACATTCTTGGCTACTAAATACATTCCAGATTGCTGATTTGTGCCTTTAATGACTTTGCTAATACAGTATTTGTTTACTCAAATATTTATATCTTGTCTATTGTCTTGCTACTATTTAATATCCTGATATGAATAGACTGGTCTCAAAAAGCTGAGACATTGTGAATGATTTTTTGCTGCCGACACTTGCATTACTTTGAAAAGGCAGTATGTAACTGATATTGGCATTGATGTGGTCTCCAAATCACCCAGAACATATCCTAAGAGAGGCAAAATGACACTGCCATTCAATATCTGCAGTGACAACCGTCATGCTCATGTCTCATGTAGAACTGCTAAATTTGAACCAAGCAGGGGTACTACATCCACTCCTGGAAAGGTATTTTTTTGAATGCAATGTGTGTATTAAAATGCATATATGCATAAAATGGATTCATATGCTGGACACCCATCGCAAAGGTTTGAATATTAGTCAAGGGTTTATGGGACATTACCAAATTTGATACACCACAACTAACAGGTTGTTATATGCTGCTATATACAGTATGTTGTACTGTATGCTATATGTTACTATGGTATACCACCTTCACGTAAACTACTTCAGTAGAATTCTCATCCACAGGATAGGCTACCTCACAGAACAAAGGATGAACTCACATGATTGTCGATAGAAGCTGAAGGTTAAATTCATTAGAAAATGTTTAATGCCAAGTGTTTGTCTTGCATCCTCCTACTAACAATTTGCAATTCAACAGGGCAAAACTTCACAACTAATGCGAATAACATCCAGAGATTCTCTGCTATTACCAGTTGTAAAAAGCCATATTGATTTTTATACTTACCTGTTACCTCTGTACCCAATGTGTATAAATTAATGCCATGAAGTTTCACTCCTATGTCTGATGAAGTGGACCTGATCCACGAAAGCTAACATTAAAATACAGGAGTTAGTCTTTAAAGTGCCACAACATTTTGATCTTTTTGTTTTTGTTTACTCTCTGATATGCTTGAAACACAGACTAACATGGCTACTATCTCAAAAGTGTTAAAATGGTTACTTTCAAACTACCACCCTCAGATACATCATTTGGCTTGCCCTCCTTGTAATAAAAAGCAATGGACACTGTCCTCCTGAGTAAAGCATGTGTGCAAGGCCAATTGTGCATGGATTACCCATGTTCTGGCAGGCTCCCTGCTGCATGCCCAGGATCTGTACAATGCAAATCTTCAGAATGTTCACCCCCCACCCCCAGTAATCTGTTCAGCTGCCACTTTTAGAATGAATATAAAAAAGGAAGAATACATTACATACACATTTGTGGAGGCTTGCCGTGCACAATATATATAAACACACACATACTTCTTTGGATATAGGAGAATCAAGACTGATCAAAATAAGTCCCCCTAAAACAGTCCATTCACTGTTAGGCCTGCATGTGGTCAGGAAAGGTCCAAGGAATCTTGCTGCACTAAGTAACCTGAGATGTGGCCAGTATCCTTGCAGTGTCACTGAGAGTGTCAGTGCTCAACTTATATAGGTTATGTCACTTATGCACGTATCCAAAGGAAATATTGAGTGGCTTCTATAGCCAGGCTAGCTGTGAAGGCAGTGTGTCTTCCTGTTGGGAGACTGTCAAGTTATACTTCTGGTTATGGGGCAATTTGTCCAGGATAAGCTGCTGAAAAGAGGTGCTATTTGTCTTCCAGTCTTTCTCCACACTGCTGCAATCTGCTTCTGTAACTTTCTACCATTGGCAAACAGAAAGTTTCAGATAAAAGAGGGCAAGATGTCTTTACTCTTTGCTAGAAAACCCTGGAAAGGGTCATCATATGACCTTCTAGATGCCGGGGGACTGCAATTCCCATCAACTGTAAGCAGTAGTCAGTGTTGAAAGTGAGGAAGCTACAATCCAGCCAGACAGTGGGGTGGGAGCACATGCAGTCCAATCTGTATTGTACCAGTTTGTTGATTTAGTTTAGACCAGTACTTTCTTCATGGGCAGGCAGTGGCTCTCCAGGCTCTTAGAAAAAGGTCTTCCCTCTAATTTCCCCTCAGACTCTGGGGATGCCAGGGTCTGAGCTGGGAACTCTTTGCATGGAAACGAACTACGGTCCTTTCCTGGTACAATACAATTAGGTATAGTGGGATGGTGGGAATAAAGGCCATGTGGTTTGCCATCAGGGATGTGTTTTGCAGTGTCAGCAGCATGCACCATAAACTGCCTGGATTTGTTGCTGAGGATTGGCACTCTAAGCTGTGAAAAGCTTTAGAACAAGAGATCAACTGGCAGGAGGCGGATGATGCTGAAGGGAGGGTGGAGGGAAGGGGAGAAAAAGAGGAGGGAGGGAGGGAGGTCATCCATCTGTGGAGCAACAGCTACAGCTCTGCAGGTGCCCATTGCTTAGCAAGACCCTGTTAAGAAGGCAGAGTTGCCAATTGTTAGGCAAAAGAAAACACTGACTTGGAACAAGGAAGCGGGATTAATATTTCAGACTCTCCCATGCAGTACTGGAAAGCAAGGCTGTGTTCCCTCACCCCAGAGATATCTACCAGGTGTGAAGTCTTATGACACTGCCAGTCACCAACTCTAAGGTCCCAACTCACCAAAGCCAGCCAAAACCAATGCTGGTCTGCAGCTTGTCAATGCCTCCAAGGATAAAATCTGCTTTCTCTGCTTGCGATGGAAATGCTGTCCAAGGCTCTGCTACCACTTTCTTCCTTTTCTCTTCTTTCCCATCCCCGATTACCCCAATAACAACTAACTGTGCCAGATACTATATTGCCCCAGAGAAGTGGGAAAGGGATTGAATCCAGACACTCTGTTTTCACTTTCTCAGTGTAACATCTTTTGCTGCTTACCACACTCTGGTACAGAAACCCAGATTAGCAGAAGGGGAGTCAAATCTATCAGATAGATGACAAGGCAAAATCTAGGGAAATGTGTAGAGTTTCCTTATGTTGTGCCCTTCATTATCTTTCAACAAGTTTCATGCCACCTTATGTCCAACAACCTCACAAGCTATGAAGTCAATAATTTGGCATACAGAAAACAGTCCCCCCCCCCCCCGAATGAAAAAGTCTTTCCTATCCATCTACTTCAGGCTAGAGGTATATATGGATGACCTTTTGTGAGAATATAAGGAATTGTGCTATGGTGGTAAATCATGAAATGTAAATACTTATCATTACAGACTCCATAGCCATGGTCCAAAGACAACTCAAAATGTAGACAGTAGTGCTAATTCACACCAATGTATCATTTCTAGCAGAAGTTATCTTCATGAGCATTTTGTAAAGATAATGGTTCTTGATTTCCTAGTTTTAAAAAAGGCCAAACTCGGACAATATGGCTGAAACCAAGGTGTGGTTATAATACA
The DNA here is from genome assembly GCA_030440675.1 of Furcifer pardalis. Classification (NCBI taxonomy): domain Eukaryota; kingdom Metazoa; phylum Chordata; class Lepidosauria; order Squamata; family Chamaeleonidae; genus Furcifer; species Furcifer pardalis. Next base: position 50,304,771 of record CP126893.1, read on the forward strand.
ACTGGAGGAATCAATGGAACTAGCAGAGGACCTGACTCATCAGATCCTTACTGATCCAATGGGCCTACTTTAGTGTGTCTTACTACACTAAGCAACAAGATTTCAGACTTCATGCAATAAAAACGTTAACTCAGAACAACATATTGTTGTCTGGACTTGTTCCTATGTAGACATGGTAAACACTTGAAGGTAGGACTTGTTGGATTTTCTGAAAAGTAACGAAATCCTGTCAGCAAATACTGAATGTCCTGTTAATTGGCTGACACTTCTAATCCAGAGTTTGTTATTCAATACAGTCTATGCTTCTAGGGCTCTAATTCCAGCTATTTTCTTGCTTCTGTAACTGCCTAATAGATAGCTATATCTCATGCCAGCTTACAGATCTATCGCTTTCTTTGGTAAAAAAGAAAACAAAATTCAAGAACACTTCACAAAAACAAAACGTGATCCCATGTCTCTCATCCTAGCCTGCCTGCATTGGCTTCATGTAAGTTTTGGTGATGACATACAAAGACCTAAAAGGTTTGGGACTTTGCTACCTGTCAGAACATGTCTACCTGATGAATGCTAAATATCTCACCCAGTCCTCCCAGGCTATGGTTTTGTGGGTACCTATGCCAAAGGAAGCTCATAAAGTATCAGTGAGGAACTGGGCCTTCTTGGTGGTTGGCCCTGTCTTTATGGAATACCCAACCATAAGATTGCTTCCCTTCAGGAAGGCGTTAAAAAAAGTGGCTATGCCAGTAGGTGTGGGGTACAACTGGTGTCACAACCCAGTCCTGCTGGCTTATTTACCCAGCCCAAGAGTCCTTATTTAGTCCTGCCTGGGTGTCCTTCTTTTTAAGGGAATTGGGGAGGTTTTATAAATGCTTTTAGATAGTTTTACAGTCTTTAGTTTGAATTAGTACTGGGTATAGGTTTTAATTGATGTTATGAGCTGCCCTGGGTCGCTTAGGCGAAAAGGGCAATTGTATAAATCTAATAAATAAATAAATAAATAAGGTATGTGCCAAATTCTCTCCCTCCCTTCAGAAACTGGTTAAAGCTGAACTCTACAAGAGGCTTTTAGTAACATATTGCTGCTGCCATAGTTTGTGACGACCCTTGTTCTTGTCTTCACTTAATTGTTGATACTAGGATTTCTTGTTGTTTTCAATTTATGGTATTTATGTTTTCTGCTTTACTTTATTACTGGTGCAATGGTTTGACAGGAGGATTTAATGCTACAATGCAAACCACCCAGAGTAGTGGCTATGCACCAGATTGGAGATATAGAAATCAATCAATCAATCAATCAATCAAGACAAGACAAAAAACTCTCCAGCTCACCCGGGATCTTCCCCCACCCCCCACAATATCTTCCTAAAACTACTCCTATAGAGGCTCACATCTTTCAGAAGGCCACTTTTGTCAATAGTGTATGAATGTTTAAAAAGTCTGCAGTAGTACTCAGAAGTATCAGCTGCTGCGAGAGGAAAAATTAATCCTATAAATTGCAGGAAGCAAAGGGAACTGCAGTTCAAAATGCCCATGTCAGAAACCCCTCATTAGTTCTCATTATTTGCCTTTGTGCTGTTGTCTACTTAAGCAGCAGCCCTAGCATGGCTTCTATTATGTAATGAGGGAGGGATCTTGCCTGCTCCTGCTCCCTCCTTCCTCACAGCTGAATGATGGTCTGTTATGTAACACACTGCTGGGCACATCGGTGTTATTTCTCATTGTTGCCATTCATGCTGGACATTGATAGGAATTAACCTGAGTGTGATAAAATACTCCAGCTTTCCAAGATGCTTGGGGGGTGAGGGTGTGTGTGTAAAGAATAATGTGTGGGGGTGGTGTGAAAAAGGACATGTGGAAGAGGATGACTGGCTCATCGTATCCTCACAAAAATACCAAGCATTTTCCAGGGCTTTGTGCTTTTTGGCAGGTTTAAGTAGAGCTGACAATATGTTAACATCGCCTTACAAATAGGCCCAGAACAAGAACTGTGCAGGCGCCGCATGCTGGGGGAGGCACCCATTGTTACTAATAAGAGGACCAGCAGGTAATGGGGTTGATTTGACACCCACTTCAATCGGGCCACACCAAAGAGTTGGAGGCCACTTCTCAAAGGGGGCCAGAAAGCAAGGTTGCAATCACAAAGGCATAATCTGGAAAAAACAAATAGAGCCGCGTGATCCTTACACAATACAAATGCAGGAGCTAGGAAACACAGGGGTGCCAAAACTTTACAGGCCATGGGTTGGTCATGTGGTTTAGTGGGCCGATCACATGGTTCAGGGAGTTGGGCACGTGGTTCCTGCCATTGAAAGAGGAAGTAAAATGTGCCTTGCCATCCGTTTTGCAACAGGATGAGATAGATTTTAAGCTGCCATTTTCTCTGCTTAAACCAGAGTGGCCAAACCTATGGGCTAGATCCGGCCCCAATGCCAATTCATTCAGACCACGCCGCCCTCAACACTCCCAGAAGCAGAAGTAAAATGCACCTGTACGCACCTCCGGGAGAGACGGGGACAGCGTGGGCCAGATGAATTGGCATCAGGTGTCAAATCTGGCCCATGGGCCATAGTTTGGGCACCCCTGCTTTTCTGGATCACTAAAAAGAATTCAAGCATCACACCAGAACTTTCATGATGGAAGATCACTTCTTCAAGCATGCACCGATGTCTTATGGATAGTGCAGAAAAATTAGCAATGATAAATAATTCGTGGCAAGATGTTGTGCCAAGCATTGTTTCTTAGAGGGCGAGTTGGAAAAAGCAACAGGCTGTTGGTTGGATATCATCTTCCACTCCAAAAACACAGGAAACCTGGGCATTATGCATAATCCCCCCCCCGCACTTTTGAAACTGCAAATTTGTGTTTGGCCAGAGAAAAGGGCAACCACAAAGACCCAGAGCCCCCCATCAGGGACAGTTGCTCTGTTTTGTAACTTTAAGGCTGCACTTATATCTGCTTTTTAAAAAGTAAATCCCACAGAGATCAGCAGGATTGGCTCCCAAGTAGGCATAATGAAGACTTGCAATTAGGACTTGAGGTTTATTGGAAGGGGAAGGTATTAAAGACCCACTTAGTAGTTCTCTCCTAGGTTGCCCAAGATGAGATGGTTAGATGGTATTGTAGAAGTAATGGGCACAGAGCTGAGCGAGTTGAGGGGGATGGTGGAGGACAGGAGTGCCTGGCGGATGGTGGTCCATGGGGTAGCAGAGGGTCGGAATCGACTGCGACTGAACAACAAAAGAATTGTAATTCCTGGTGTGTGTGTCCCTTTTACTTCAGAAGAAGTCAATGGAGGGCAGTGGGAGTTCCCAGTTTGGGGGGGGGATTCACCCTCCCTGCATTGTTTCTCTAAATGAAAGGAACTTCCGCAGCTAGCTATTAATATGTATTATGTATAATGTGAATGCCTGTCTAGCATTTCAGTAGATGAAACATCGTAATAATGATGATTAGATGCTGTCAAGTCAAGTCCAATTTATGGCAACTCTTTCCAGGGTTTTCTTGGTTTAAATTATTCAGAGGTGGTTTACTATTCCCATATTTTGCAGGCACCCTGGGACTGTGCAACTTGCTCAAGGCTTTTCTCCTGGGAGGTACAATGGGGAATCAAACTCCTTACCTTTGGTTTCTGAGTCAAACACTTAACTCATTGAACAGCTCAGCCAGCTGAGGAGGAGAGATTATTTTGGCAATCAGTCTAATAGCTACCAGTATACCTGTACTGAACTGCAAAGAAAACTCATTAGATGATTGGAAAGGAAGGCAGCATTGTTTGAATATACCTTCTTTAAATCCACTAAAAACCCAGACATACTTTGAGCTCAGAAGAGTCCTCCAGAGTATCGGTATGTTGTTATGTGCTGACAAGTTGAAACCAATTTACAGTGACTCTAATAGAGCTTTCTAGGACTAGGCAGATGAGATATTTAAGGAGTGGTTTTACCAGTTCCACGTCCCTAGTGAGTTTCCATAGCTGTGCGGGGATTCAAACCCAGCCCTCCTGACTTGTAGTCTGTCATTTTATCCACTGCATCACACTGAGTATCCACCTCCAGACTATTAACGTTCAATACTATTTGAAAGATAATCAAACACAAATTGATATCTTGGCTTAGATATATTGACATGAGATTGTAGGCTTATCAATTACACAGTGATTTATGGAAACTGGTAGGCTGAAATATTATATCTGAGAAATTTGTGGGTCAGTGGCTTAAGACAGACACTCCATAAGGATATTTTAAAATTAAACTTTTTGAACACATCAGATATATTTTGGTAACAACACTGTAGATGACAGCCTGTGTCAGGGTTGTAGCCAGGATTCTAGATTTGTGATGGGATGGGTGTTTTTTTCTTTGCCCCTCCTAAAAAAAATTCAGGAGGGGCAATAATGTCACTCTCACATATATAACATTTTTTGGAATAGTAGCCGTGTTAGTCTGTGGTTCAGGCATATCAGAAAACAAAACAAAACAAAATAAATAAAATAAAACACTGTAGCACTTTAAAGACTAACTGTTATATTTTTATTGTTAGCTTTCGTGGATCAAGTCCACTTCATCAGACAAAGAGTGAAACTTACAGGCATGTTCTTTATATACCAAATTCAGGGGCTCAAAGGGAGAAGGGGTGTGGTCAAGCAAGATGACAGACAAGTGATCTGTCTGCAGATCCATTAATTCTTTTGCGTAAAGATTGTCTCTTGCCAAAAATGTCCATCCGTGCTTTATGTAGGACAAACTGGACAATCTTTACGCAAAAGGATTAATGGACACAAATCAGATATCCGGAATGGCAACACGGGGAAACCTGTCTCAAACTACTTCAATCTAACTGGACATTCTATCCAAGACCTGAAAGTTGCAATTCTGGAACAGAGAAATTACAAAACTAGGATTGAAAGGGAGACAGCAGAAATCAAATACTGTACATCCATCTGTTAGATACCCATCACAGGGGGCTAAATATTAGTGAAGGGACATTATCAAATTTGATACAGAGACTGCTATATGATTTTATATTACAACTTTTCTGCCAATTCTCTTTAGTAAAACAGAAAAAAAACCAGGTACAGGTGTTTGCTTTTCCCCCTGACATGCAAGTCACAAGTTGATCAGAGACTATAATGGGCTTTCTCAGCAACCTTGAGATTAAAAGGGAGTCATTTAGAGTTTATCTGAATAATCTATTGTTGCTAATGGCTGTGTGAAACTGCATTCTTGTGATCGCTTGTCTGTCATCTTGCTTGACCACACCCCTTCTCTCTTTGAGCCCCTGAATTTGGTATATAAAGAACATGCCTGTAAGTTTCACTCTTTGTCTGATGAAGTGGACTTGATCCACGAAAGTTAACAATAAAAATATAGCAGTTAGTCTTTAAAGTGCTACAGTGTTTTTTATTTTATTTATTTTGTTTTGTTTTCTGATATATATAACATTGTCATCACTGGGCGGGTTGGGGGGCAGGCTGTTAGCTCAGGAGGGTTCACACAGACCCGGTCCCCCTGGCTATGACCCTGGCCTGTGTGAATGTGGAGAAGTACAAACTACTGTATCTCCCATATAATGCAATGCACACGATGCTCCTCAATGTACACTGAGGAGGACCTTATGTTGGCAAGAGGAAATGCTATTGAGGTTGCCTGATATTCGGTGGATGTCACCTAGCCCTTTCTAATTCTATTTTGTTTTTAGATGTGTTAAATTTAACTTTTTATGTTATTATATGCTGGGTTTGCATCTGTCACAAATAAAGAAAGAAGTGTTGGTATACATGACGTGTCCATGTCTATGTACAATTTCTACATGTTATTATACTTACTTTTTGTACCCAAAAAACCCAAACATACTTAGACCAACATGCAAACCATGGCTGATAGAAGCCAGTTAGTTGGAGGTGATTTGTAGACTGTGCCACTGCACAAGATCAGTTGTGACTGGGCACTGCTCAGCCTTGACAGCTCTCTCCCATTCTCTGCCTAACTAGATGCCATGATCATTATGTCTAAATGCAAACAAACAGAGATGTAAGCAGAAAGTCACAGGAAACCCAAACAGCACTGGACGTTGCAGAGGGATTGTATAAGTCCTTCTCGATCCATTCATGTTCCTAACAAAAAGCCAGCATTATTTACCTCTACACTAATATACCTCCTTTGACACTGTTTACTCTTGTTGTTTGCAAGGTTCGGCTATAATTGGCTCTTACTTGCTATAGTTACACTATATTTTTTCTTTGATGGCAACAGAAGTGCCCATATTTTGCTGCTCTGTTTTCACCAGAGAAAATTGGTTTGGCACTTCACTCACTCACACCCACCCACCCGCTCATGATTTTGTTGTTGTTGCTTTAAATAGCTGCAAGGCAGCCACAGGTGATGCTTCCATGCCCAGGCCATTGCAGTACTAGGTGATGTTTCCTCTGGTGGCTATTGTTGTTCAACATCTGTATATATCCTGCCCTTTCTAAGAGAAACCCACACATCTATCTGACATTTGGATGAAAAGTCATCATTGTCATTGGCAGCTGCTACTCATGTCAGAGTATACATTTTTCCTGAATGGTTTCAGGAAAAATGCCATTGGCATGAATTTGTTTAAGGTGGATCCCAGCTTGCCATGAAGTGACCCTTCACAGTGATTACAGAGCCATCTCCTGTGGCATGTATGGAATGAGACATGCAGGATTTGATGCCGGGACTGCAATGGACTGCCGCAGTCTTGAGAATATTGACAAGGTGAGCCTTCACAGCCAGTCCATCTGGCATGGCCTCTTCCATCTCCATGCCCCCTGGGAGTCAGAATAGTGAAGTGGTTCCTCCTCTGCTCATTTTGTCATTGCACCCAATATGATGGTTTCCTGTGGCATTTCCTCCACTGAGGGGGACCATCACCCCACCTAAAGGTGCTCTTCTGCCCATAGCCGTTGGCTCCTTTAGGGAGTCAGGTTATTTACCACTGCCCAACACTTGCGTTGAGTCATTGGCTTTTTGGTCTATTTGATTGCCATAGTGGGATGTCCGGCTAGACACAGGGATGGAAAGAAGCTAGGCAGATGTTCACAGGGCATTCCTGCCTCAGTTACGGGCTCTCCCCTTATCATTCCTGACTCCACAACCTCTTTTCACAACATAGTCGTCCTCCTCCTCCTCTCCCATACAGGCTGAACAACAACAACAAAAAAACATATTTTCCTTGCATTAATTCAAAGTCTCTTGATTACTTTTCAGGCTGCATTTCTGACAAATTAACCACTAGACACAGTGAGACAAAGGCCTTAAGTGGGAGATTCTGTAGAGCGGCAGAGGGCAGACCAGGACTGTTCCTCCTGTTCCACCCACTGTGCAGTCCCTTCTCTTGGAGGACATTTTGTATCCTATTAAATGACCCACTGCCTTCAGGCCTACTGGAAGTTGCTGTCTCATGGTCAACGCTGAAGCAAAACTCAACCAGCAGTGCTGCCAATTTATTCACATGGAACGGTGGAGGAGGGAATAATTTGTTTTGCACCTTAGGCAGCAAACGATCATGGATCAGCCCTGGCTTCTGAGCTTCTAGTACTCTAGAAACTAGACAAGGAGAATTGCTTTCCAACATGGGATGGGATGGAGATAGCCTGAAGAATGTGGAAAAAGTTCTGCTAATTCTGTGACAGAACCTTAATTCAGTTGGCCAAACTTATCACTCCGCAGTCAAGTGACACCGTCTCCTCTGCCCCTCTGAGTTTCATCCTTCATCCCTATGCCTTGTAGACAATCAAGCAGTTTTAGATTTTCGACCCAGTGGTCTTATAGACACCAATCTCACTTCCCCGCCCCAATGTATATTCTTTCATTGACATCACAATGAGCCAAGGCAGCCCTATTTATTCAGCTGAGATGATTCCTGCCCCTGAAAGTCCTGGCCTGAAAGTACCGCTGCTGCCCTGAGAAAATCTCTTAGTCACCTGAGAAGCCTTCAGCATCAGCAAAGCCTGAGGTCTAATCAGGTACTGTATAGCACATTTTCAAGCAACTAGAAGGGCATTCTGCTGGTCCACCTCTTGTATGTCACACTATTAAGCACAAAACACTCTCCTTAATTAATATCTAGGCTTGACATAAGCTAACAGAAGCCAGGAAAAGGAGTGCAGAAAGCAAATCATCCTTGAAAGCAGTGGGAGTAAGCCCCATAGTGGTGACTGGAGGCTCAACCCACATCCTGAAATAGGTATATTTTTAAAAACTCATAAAAGCAACGCCACTGACATCAATTAAAAACAAGCAGCAGGAGGAGCAATAGTAATAGAAAGGCTGGCTATCTTGCTAGCACTGAAGACAGATTCACTTATTTCTTTTTTCCAGTCTATTGTATCAACCTGCCAGTAAAATTCCCTGTAAGAGATTTTAGTGTCCTTCCAAGGTCATGGACATCCTTGCTTGTGAGCTTTTCACACATACCCCAAGATTTTTGCCACACACATGAGCAGTTCTAGATCATGCCCACTCATGAGAGCAAGTGTAATGTGTGGACTGGGCAATCATGTAATCAACAGATGGTAGCAACACACTCTCTCTAGCACCCTCTGTTACTGTAGTTGCTGGTGGCTATGCAGTATCTTGTCAAGTGATTGTCAAGTTCATACATTATTTTTGTCCTTACGAGCATCCACTAAAATTCAGCCATTGGGGCTGCTCATAAGTAAAATATGCACAGTTTGTATGACCCTAACGATTTTACCCAATTTAATTGCTGAGCAGAGGTAACTTCATAGAGTTTCATTTCTGGCAATAAGAAGGGAAAAGAAACACTAAAGGTCATCACATCTCAGAGGAAAACTTGGTGTGCCAAATCTGCTTGCACTGTAACAACAGAAGGCCATACCTAGAGTAAGAATAGGATAGAAGGAGTTACAAAAGTTTTCCAAGCCATACTTTTTCCCCCTTCAGTGACAGATCACCTTGAAATCAAAGCACAAATGCTGATACTTCTGAATAGTCAACCCTCCAAGAAAGACATAACTCTCTGCTGACCCCATGTCTGTCTGTCTGTCTGTCTGGTTTATCTAATTGGGGTATTTTGCCTCTGTATCCAAAATGCTGTCATAAATGTGAGTTCTCAATGATGGAAATTATACCCAAACAAAAGCGTAGGATACCACATTATGGAAAGTGTAGGATACCACATACACCAGTAAGAAGCATAGATGTTTGGAAAAACATTGTATCGTATCGTATCGTATCGTATCGTATCGTATCGTATCTCAGTTGGCGCTGTCCATGAATACAGCAATGAATGCCAAGTGTGGTGCCCAAAACAATCTTTGCTAACTCCAGTATTGTGCTTACTTTCATTCACACCAAGTCACCAAGCAATGGGAAATCCCAGAAGCTGACTCCTTTTTTCATCCATTAATCACTCCTCACCTTAACACAAACCAATTATCATACTTATTTTTCAACAAGTATGAATGGTATTGACTGCCAGCAAGTATTCTATCTTGATTGGTGCCATTGGTGTTGCCAGCATTCAGATTGTCCTTTGATATATAAAATATCACATGGGAAATATTGTGAATAAATTGTGTGTCACAGAACTCCATTCCAAACCACACTTATCTTGCTGGACAGCCCAATACTTCTGAGTGAATATGTACAAGATCAGAATGTAGAATACCTTACTCTAAGAGTATATCTATACTCTACAGTTATATCAATTAACTGTTTTGACTTCATTCTATGGAAAGTGGGGTGTTAGTGATTCACTCAGCATTCCCTACCATTGTTTTAGGAGGTCACAAGAGTATCTGCCAGAGAATTCTAAGGAACTCACCAGACTCCAACTGTCAACATTTTTAGAGCCATTACAGCTCAATGAGAATTAAAACTGTGTGACTCTGTATTATACAGATGTACCCTCATTGATGTCAGTAAATGGACCTAGAAAAAATTCCCTATCTGTTCAATTAATATTTAAACCTTGTTGTATTCAATTGTTCATCAGATGTTGGCTGTGTAATTATTCCAGTGTCATTGTTTCTGTAGACAATTCTATAATTTGCTTCTCATTAGAGTTTTTTTAAAGTTTATAATGGAAAAGTAATGTCTGAAACCCAAAGAGATATCTTCTAGAGAATGAAATGAGCCATGTGTTCCCAGACATCTATGCTTCTTACTATTTCATTTTGGTATCATTTGGTTCCTGTGGAGACAAAAAAAACCTATATAAAATGAGGGCACAATATCGGTACACTAACAAAAATAATAAAGCTCAGTGCCTTTCCTTTAACATTAAAAAATTATCCCTAAAGAACTGGGTTATTTAAAGTGGGAAAAACTTTTTATCTCATAGGTAATTAAACAAATACTCTGGCCATATGTACAGTTTTTGCTTCTGTGACTGAACACAAGCATGCCTTAAGAATTTTTTTCAGGAACAGTAAATCTATATACTGTACTGGGATATTCATCAATTCATTGTGTACACAACTATCAAAATATATGCATACTCAAGTCCTTGCTCTTGTATCTTCTGTTCCACCGAAACAACCCCATGAAATGCCACCCCAACCATTATGTGACATGACAGTTTGGTCAATATAATCCTAGATATCACCAGTAGGAAGAGCAGCCAGTCACCATTTTATTCTATGTCTCTAACTCCTCAAGATGAAGTGCATGATTTGGGTGTTTTTAAATCACATGCTAAATGGAAGATATTTGGGGGAAGGGAAACAGGGCTTCAACCTCTTGTGTTCTAATTTCTTGTTTTAGAGGACATGCATGGATCACTCTTGCCAGATTTCATTTCATTCCATAGCTTGAGTTAGAAGGCTTTCCTCAAACTTTCCCTTCCCCATGTGCTGTGTTGTTTGCTTTTGGTGAAAGCCTGCCCAAAGATATAGAATCATCAATTGAAAGTACACAGTCCAAAATTATGTTTTTAAATCTGATCATCGGGGATGGGCTGAGAAAAGGAAAAGAAAGGAAAAGGGATTTTCCCCCCAGAAGAAATGAAGCAAAGTTTAAATGAAGGGCTACTCAGAGAAGATATGAGGAAAAGCCAGCCTTCTTGCTAGGTAAAGCCAGAGCTACAGTAAATTTGTTAAATTTTTGCCTGTTTAAAGTGAAGACAAAGCTGACATTATTAAATATTGCTTGGTTTTTTAAGATCAGAAGATTCTTGGGAACTTATAATAATGGCTGATTCAGTGTTATAAAACAGTTTTTAACTGTTGAATATCTTTGGGATGTATTTGATGCAAAGGAGAAAAATACCTGAGGTATATATATTCAAAGAGGAAAATGTAAGGAGCATAAGCAATAGCAATTACTGTACACTTATATACCACCCTACAACACTTAGTACACTCTCTTGGTGGTTCACAAATTAATTATCATTGACTTGGGTCCTCATTTTACTGACCTTGGAAGGATAGAAGGCAGAGTCAACCTGGATCCTCATAGGATCAAACTCACAATGTTCTGGCTGCAGTACAACAGTTTAGCCATTGTGCTACCAGGACTCTTCAAAATGTCAAAATTTATTTCATTTTTTAAATTTTATTCAAAATTTATTTTAGCAGTTTCCTTTCTGTCGACAAAGCTGCCATGTGTTTGCATGTTGGTAAAATTAAGTTTATAATTTTAGAAAGTCTTAACTTTAACATGATGTACCAAATTTGACACAGATTAACATCATACTGTCTATTTCTACTGTGCCAAACCTAATGCTGATCCCAAGTCTGGCTTCAAAGTTACAGCTTTTTGTTTTGGGTGCCCCGAGTTTTAGATCGCATATATATCCTTTTAAAAAATTTGTTACTTTAAACAATGAGCTCAAACTTGTCCAAATATGGCACAAAGCAAGAGCAGAGTGTCTGCTACATCTGTGCCAAGTTTGGTGCTGATTCGAAGTCCTGTTTAAAAATTACTTACTTTTGTTATGGGTGACCCTGTTATAAGAATTGCCTTGTAGAATATGCTCTTTTGCCCTGCCAAGAAAATATCATTGCTGCATTCATGTGAAAGGATAATTTGTCTATCTATTGTGACCTATTGCACAACTTCTAAACCTTTAGTGTCGGCACCAAGCTGGCATTTTTATCTCGGGAGCCACAGAGGTGTGTACTGATCCACTGCTTCCCTTTGTTGCTTTGCTGTCAGATTCCTGTTTTGACAAGAAAGCTTTGCCAGTGGGGAGTCAAGCACCATATCTGACAAATTCACATATGCTGTGCTTGGTGATCTAGGAAGAAATTTCCCCCAGCAAAAAGTTGAGCCACAGACAGGAACACATCTGGCGTTGGCAGCCCCATACCTCCTTACAGTACTAACCTTCCCATTGGAAACAAGAGGCACCAATTAAGGCATCATCAGGGTGCCTTCCTTTCAGAATTTTAAGAATAAAAGAATTAAGACTCTCAGGTTGGGGGTCTAAAAGCAGGTTTATTCCCGCCTGAGGAGAAACACCATAGCAAGAAATGGGTTTGCTCATCAATGCATTTAATGTGCAAGGTGTAAAATGAAGCTGCATACAGCCCTAGTTAGTTAATTAGCAGACTAAAAAGTGACCCAAGATGATCTGCTGCGACTGCACAAGGCCGCGGGAAAGTGGTGACATTTCTAATGTACCTTTGCCAACTCAGTTTGTGCTATCACTGAATCAAACTCTTCTGCACCACCAATATAGCTACCCTCTTTCTCAAGCACACAATGTGACTTGCCCTCTTTAACCTTAGAACAAGTTTCTCCAAACTAATAGGCACTGTGAAGCCAATGCCCCTTCTGCTACAAGTGTTTCTAGATAACAAGATGCTACCGGATGATTAAAGGCACCACCATCAGAAAAAAGCAATTCCCTTTACACTTTTGTATCTGGACAAACATGTAAAGATTTGCCTTTTTTTTTTTTTTTTGCAGGGGGAGGCAAAAGCATGAAAATGTTAGATGAGATTTTGAAAACTAATAAGGGGGAAATGTCGATGGATATATAGTGGCAAAGATGCCCTCACCCTATGCTGGTGAAAGTTGGTAGTGAGTGCCTCTCCTTGTCTATGCCTCTCCTTGTCTTCTTGGGAGGTAAGCTATGGCAAACCTAGGCTGCATAATAAAAAGGACCATAAGGAAGGTTTGAGCATAGAAGAATAGATGCCTTTAAACTGTGGTACTGGAGGAGACTCTTGAGAGTCGCCTGGACTGCAAGAAGATCAAATCAGTCCATCCTGAAGGAAATTAACCTGGACTGCTCCTTGGATGGAGAAATACTGAAGCTCAAGAACTTTGGCCACCAAATGAGAAGAGAGGACTCACTGGAGAAGGCCCTGATGCTGGGAAAGATTGAAGGCAAAAGGAGAAGTGGGCAGCAGAGGATGAGATGGCTAGATGATGAAGTCGGTGTAGATCTAGGTGGACTATGGAGGATGGCAGATGACAGAGGAGCCTGGCATGCTGTGGTTTATGGGGTCGCAAAGGGTCAGACTCAACTGTGTGACTGAACAACAACAAATTATTACTATAGTTAAATTCCTTTTCAGTTCTACAAAACTGTGTTTTAATTGGATCTTTTTAATATTATGAGTCGTTTTACATCCCCAGCATGGGTCATTGTTAAAGTAACATTTGAAAAAAGAGAGGGAAATGTCTGTGAAACACTGCATAAACATACTGTACTATAGATCTGGGGGTGATATTCACAAGATGATATCTTCAGTGAGAAACCCATTTGCAAACATGTGTGTAATTGAAATATTATGCAAAAATGCATACATTTGGAAAAAAGTAGTACAATTTTTGTGGGTTAGAAAAGGTACAGCCAATAAAGAAGCGGAACAGCTGTCGCTCGACACTCGTAAAACTAGAACATGAACAAGAATAAGTTTAATAGATTCATTTGCCCTAGCGTTGAGATGTACACACTGAACAGTTAAATAACTTGAGCCAATGAAGTGAACTATGCTTTTATCAGCTCACAAAAGAAGCGACAGAAGGTATCCAAGCAATTCCCCCAGAGTAACTACATCATCTCTAGATGTAAGCACACAAGAGACAGTGCTGTGTAGTGGATGGAGTGTCGGATTAGGACTTGTGGACCTGGGCTCAAACTCCTGTTCAGCCATGGAAGCTCAAGATTGTGCCTGTTATTAAATCCACTTCTTAATACCCCACACATGTTGAAAATGCTGTATGAAATTACAATGCATAATAGAAACAAGTATACAACATCTTCTAACAAAACAGCAACATGCAAACACACTCACAAAACACAGTGACAGAAAGCCAATATAATGCAGGGTGACTTAGATCAACGAGCACTTCCATATCTAATGACAATGGAAACTTAAGTATATTTAAAAATCAACTAAAATTATAATCAGGAAGAAAGAACTACAGCTATTCACAGGTTAATAGCACATTATTAAAAGTGCCTCTGTCTTCATCCCAATCACGATTCCCTCTCAGGCTCTGTCTCTTTCTGTCTCATGACCTTTTCTTCTGGACTACTTTTCACTTTGCTCCTCTGGCTTGTGAGTGCATCTTTTCTTTAAAAAATAAAACATAAAATAAAAGCTAGTCAGGATATCTTAGCATAGCCTATAGCTCCTAACTCTTTCTAATCCCTTGTGATCTAATCAGCTTCCCTCTAATAAAACATGTATGTACTAAATTGACCTAAAAAGAAGTAAAACCCACACAATCACATCAAAAAAAGAGAATAAAAACATCCCAACTCCATTACTGCTTTGAAATGAAATCTCCCTCTTGCAACTGCTCCGATATCCACAAGGTTGGATGGAGTTCGGCCAGAAAAAGGTTTCTCCCTAACCACCACAGCAGTCACGAAGTAGATCAGAGTAAGGATTAGGTGAAAAATCAAGCCATGCTAATATTTGTCTTTTCCGCAAAGCCTGTGCAGAGGGAAACATTTCTCTGTATGAAGCCTGTGCAGAGGCAAACATGTCTACCATGATGAGCAGAGGAGGGAGGAAAGAGAGCACAATCAGGCCACACATCATTTCAAAAAATGTACTTACAATCAACCCATTTAGGCCTCATAAAATGTTTATCACAACCAGTCAAGTCACTCTATAAATCTTAAAAATACAGATAATATCTGAGCTGAATGTTGCAAAGCCAAGGCTTACAGCAGAGGTGGTAACATAAAGCCAGCCCAGATGTTGTCAAGCTGTGTTGTTAAGCTATAGCTCGCAACGCACGCACACCTTCTTTTGTATACCATAAGGATGGCACCATTCTCTGCCAGTGTCTAATGGTCCTTCTACATCTATTTTGCCAGAATACAGTACAGTATTTGACAATTCAAGACAGACTGGTTTTTCAGATGCTGCCAAAGGTGCCTGCATAGTGATTTGAGCAGACCAACATGGGTAATTTGTTAACCATGTGACTGGCTCAGCCTGCTATGACACGACAGGTGGAAGCTAACAGAGCAGCCACTGGTGGGAAGGAAAGAAGAAGCCTTCCAACTCCTGAAAATAGGAAGTTATTATTCCATGGAGACAAAGGCAAATGAACCAACAAACCAACAAATGAGCAAATGAGCTGACCCCAAAACTTGCTGCTACTTGGAATGTCCCCTATTTCATGTACTGAGGTTGGCTAGAATGGCAGCTAAATTTTATTTCAACTGTGCATTTTGTCACATCTGGAATTGGTCAGCTAATTTAGATAAAGGTGCTCACACATCTCTTTCTCCAACATTTTGCACCATTTCTGTCCCTCAGTTTCCCTTACCTGAAGCAGCTGTCTCTAACATTAGGGTGCGGAGTTGCAAAAGCACTATATATGTGCAATGAAATGTGCATAAGCCCTGGGGGGCCAACCATCCCGCATTCTGCGTGGCAATCCCATTTAGGGAGGGGGAATTTCGACTTACCCTTGTTTCGAAAATGGTACCGGACCTGCCCCGTTGCGTCACGGAAGCACCGGTTTCCACTCCGACCGGCAGGCAGTTAAAGAGAAACGGAGCCGAAATGACTCCAATAAACTGCGCCTGCGCAGAAACCCAGTTTGGCGTCAGATTGGGTCTCTGCGCAGGCGCAGTTTATTGGAGCCTTTTCGGCTCCGTTTCTCTTTAACTGCCTGCCGGTCGGAGTGGAAACCGGTGCTTCCGTGACGCAACGGGGGAGGTCTGGTACCATTTTCGAAACAAGGGTAAGTCGAAATTCCCCCTCCCTAAAAGGGATTGCCGCGCAGAATGCGGGACGGTTGGCCGCCCCGCATAAGCCTTATCAAAATGTATCCATTGTGATGATTAATTTATTTTTATGTAGATTGGCTGGTAGGCTACTTTCCAGGCAACATGCTTTCCTGAAGCACCTTATGAACCCCCAGAGGAAGCCATTTACTGTTTTGATAGTGAAATTCTGTCATCAGAGCAGGGCATCTGCCCAAACCCCAAGGACCACTTGGTGGAATAAGAAATATGGCTGCCTTACACCCATTTTAAAGTAAATGAGGTACAATTTCAGGAGCTGTTCATCAATAAGACAATTACATCAACAGTATGAGAGGTTAAAACCAAGATCATGGCATCCGGCTCCATCACTCCCTGGCAAATAGAAGGGGAAGAAATGGAAGCAGTGACAGGCTTTACCTTCTTACGATCTAAAATCACTGCAGATGGTGACTGCAGCTATGAATTCAAAAGACGTTTACTTCTTGGGAGGCAAGCCATGGCAAATGTAGGCAGCATAATAAAATGTAGAGACATCACCCTGCCAACAAAAGTCCGCATAGTCAAAGCAATGGTCTTCCCAGTAGTAATGTATGGCAGTGAGAGCTGGACCATAAGGAAGGCTGAGCACAGAAGAATATACACCTTTGAACTGTGGTGTTGGAGAAGATTCTTGAGAATCCCCTGGACTGTAAGGAGGTCAAAACAGTCCATCCTAAAGGAAATCAAACCTGACTGCTCCTTGGAAGGACAAATAGTGAAGCCAGAGCTCAAGTACTTTGGCTACCAAATGAGAAAAGAGGACTCACTGGAGAAGACCCTGAGGTTGGAAAAGATCGAAGGCAAAAGGAGAAGGGTCAGCAGAGGATGAGATGGCTAGATGGCATCTTTGATGCAGTGGGTGGGCTACAGAGAATGGCAAATGACAGAGGAGCCTGGTGTGTGGTGGTCCATGGGGTTGCAAAGGGTTGACCTCAATTGTGTGACTGAACAACAACATGAGAGGATACTACATTCACTTTTTTCAAAACCAAGCCCATCTCTGTGAGTGTAAGCATTGAAGGGGGGGGGGTTTACTTCCATTGATTGCCACGCTAAGGAATCATCTGAGCACAAAGAATGAATGTGAAGAGATAGGCTCACATCCTCCTCACTTGATGCTCCATCAGTGAAGAGACGGAGTCAAAGACAAAAGCCTCATGTAATGATATGCAAGCTGGAAGGCAGGCCTGCTGGCACCTCACAGACTGTGTGGAGTTCTGTTTGTAGTTACTCAGTCCTGTGGAACATAAATACTTGCACAATCAATTTTCTTCCTCCTATTATTTAGGCAGGGTCAAGCCATTTGTTGTAATCGCCCATGGCTAAATGCAATAAAAGTGACGTGACTTGCAGAATAAATTGGCAGTCATCTTCAAAATAGCATAAAGCAGTGCTGCTTCAACAATTCTCGATGCCGCATAAACTACAAAATACTGTTGCCCTGAAGGAATTTTGGGCTACAACTGCCATAATCCCCCACTAGTGGTCATACATGGGGATGGGTAGGTGGGTTTGTACTGTATATATTCGAATATAAGCCTAGTTTTTTAAGTCCCAGAAATGAGCCCACAAAAGGAAAAATGGGTTATACTGTACTTGAGTCAATGACCATGAGGATCCCAAGACTGCGTTGGCTTGAGACATGTTAACAATTTGATTAATTTTACCATATTTTAATGTGTTTTGATTATTGAAATTCACTAGCAGTTGCTGCATTTCCCACCCTCAGCTTATACTCAGGTCAATCTATTTTCCTGAGTTTTCAGGTAAAAATTAGGTACCTCAGCTTATATTTGGGTCAGCTTATACTTGAGTATATATGGGTAATACAAATGCCTGGAAGGAATCTAGCATATTCTTTAAGAAGCCGGCTGTGTTAATCATGTATTAAACAAGTATGCTTAATGGAGGCTTCAGATTTTCATTTCAGCTCCTGCCTTGGACTTGCTCCCTTTGAAACAGATGCAGTAATATTTGACCCACACCTTTTTACAGATGCTGAAATTAAGTTAAGAGGCTGACACAGTCATGATTCTAGGAAAATGTATCCTGGTATATGCACATGTTTGAATGTGGATGAGCATGCATGGAGAAAGGGTGAACTGGCCCCATCTAAGTATCCTAAAGAAGTTTAGCAGTTTGTTTTCCACCCTAAATTACAGTAGTACTGGAAAAGCCACATAACCCTCTGTCCTGGTTTTTCACCCTTATATTTACCCAGTAGGAGATCATAAAGCAGGACAGGAGGCCCTGAAATTTGCTTAGAAAAACAATCTATGGCTTTTTGATGGGAAGTGGCAGGAGGGGGGGGAAATCTTCCAGTATTTTCTAGTTCATCTGAGAGTGAAACTACACAGCATGGCATATCCAAAGTAACTAGCATTCTCTCACAGTGAAGGCATACAAGGACATTCAGTTCTCTTCAATATGTGGCCACACAGCATTTTTCAAAATAAGCCTCAGTATTGCAGTTCTAGCTAGCTGGAGAGCTTACTGGTTTCGATATCTGGCTGTGGAGTCAGAGGCTGGCAGTTCGATTCCCCACTGTGACACCTGGGAAAAGAGCCAGGCTGTATAATAATGGACAAACTGCACAGCTCCAGGGTGCCCCTGGATGATGAGAATGGTAAACTGCTGCTGAGGATACTCTCTATCTAGAATGGTCACAATAAGTCAGAATCAACTTGATGGCATTCTGTTGTTGCTGCTGTTGTTATATTTGAAAATCCTTTAGGTGGCCTGATTCAAAGAAACTGCTTCCATTACTCTATTTCCTCATCTTATCTTGGAAAACCAGAGAGTGTATTTAACTATACAAATAAATAAATAGGAACTCTGTCCACCCAGGAAAAGCTGTAAAAAAATGAAAAAGAAGATATTTGGGAGAGAGGCTTGCAAAAGAGGTGAGTGTTGACTCTGCTTTTATGTCTGTGCATCTGTGTGCGCTTATTTTTCTCATCCTCCCTTATGAGGCAAGAGCTTTGCTAAAGCACCGCTTTTTGTGTGTACAGTCGTGCTTGGCTGGTGTTTCTTTTCTGCCTTGGTTCAAGCGATAACATACTCTGAACCAAAGTGAAAGAATCCTCTCTGGATTGGGGGTGTGGGACTCTGGGTTGGTTCACCTTTCCCATTACACCATATGATCAATGGGAAAAAATGTGAATCAACCCCATTGTAGAGAGAAGTTTCCTATTTCTACTGGAACATCTACTATTCCTATATATCCCCAATTGATTATGGATCCTTTAAACCTCCAATTTCCATAGGGCTCCTGCCCTAGTTCCTCCAGACATATCCTTGCTAAACTGGAGATTCCTTCATGTTTCCACAGAACATCCCGATCCTGCTCCTGAACTGACATACTTCCTTTTGGCTGTAAAGAGCTGCCTGAACTGTACTATTCATGCTCTGGGGACTGAAGGCTCTGCCAGCAGATACATTAGTGAGAACACGGCAGCTGAGAGAGAGAATGAGATTGGCTTTGTATTATCTTGCCAGAATATGTTTCTCTTGCCTTCATTTTCTGAAGCTGTAAATAAGATAGACTGAGGAATAAAGGTTACTGGCCAGATCAGGGGCTTTTTCCTATGAACTAATTGACTTCTCCTTAGTCTTTTCTTCTCACACAAACTAAATTAAACAATGTGTCATGCTGAATGTACCCTCTTAGTACCCACCTATCATGCCCCACCACTGTTCTCATAATGACCTGTGAAATGTGTGTGCATAGCACTCAATCTCACATAGAATTATAGATTAGCAGCGTTGGAGGAGGTCCTATAAGGCCATCAAGTTATTAAAGGAACTCAATTCAAAGTACAGTAATACCTCATATAACATTAGTATCGAATAACACTAAAATCGCATAACATTAAGGAATCTGGGGGGAAGAATTGCATCAGATAACATTAAGATCCTATGGGATGCTTCAGATAACAACCGCTAAAGCCTGTGTGGTTACAATGTATCTCTATGGATCCCATAGGATTTTAACATGCATCAGATAACACTAAAAATCATATAACACCAAGACTTGTGGAACCAAGTTTTAGTGTTATATGAGGTTTTACTGTATATATGACAGGTAGTGGTCTAATTTTCTCTTCAATGGCTCCAACACTGGAGTGCTCATCAACTCATGAAATAATAGGTTCCATTGTTGTACTGCCCTAACAATTAGGAATTTTTCTCTAATATTTTACCAAAATCTGGCTTCTTGTAACTTAAGCCTATTATTATGTATCCTGCACTCTGGGATGATCAAGAACAAATCCTGCCCCTCTTCTGTATGAAAATCAAGTAGTTGAAGAGTGCTCCCATATCTCCCTTCAGTCTTCTTTTCTCAAGACTAAACATGCCTACTTATTTAATCATTCCTCACAGGGCTTGGTCTCCAGTCTCCTGATCATCTTTGTTGTTTTCCTCTGAACCCATTCCAATTTGTCAGCGTCCTTCTTCAAGTGTGGTGCCCAGCACTGGAGATGAGGCCTCATCAGTGTAGAACAGTGAGGAAATAGTACTTCATGGGATTTAGAGACTATAATTCTGTTAATGCAGCTGAAACAGCATTTGTCCTTCTTTTCTGCAGCCACATGACATTGTTGGCTCCTCTTCAGCTTATGATCTACAACAATCCCAAGATCCTTCTCGCTCTTAGTATTACTAAGCCAAATATCCCCCATCATGTAATTGTGTGTTGGGTTTTCTTCCCCCTTAAGTGTAGAACTTTGCTCTTATCCCTGTTAAATTTCATTCTGTTGTTTTCAGCCCAGTACTCAAGCCTATGACGACCTTTTTGAATTCTGTTTCTGTCCTCCAAGACATTATCCCATCCAAATTTGTGTCACCACAGATTTGATAAGCATTCCCAGTACTCCCTCATCCAAGTCATTAATCAAAATGTTGAAGAACTCCAGGCTCAGGACTGAAGCTTGTGGTACCTCACTTGTTATCCCCTCCCAGTTTGAGAGGGAGCCATTGATAAGCACTTTCTGAATATCATTCTGTAACTATCTGTGTACCCACCTGACAGTTTTAGTATCCAAGACACACCTAGTTAGCTTGCTAATCATAATATCATGGGGCACTTTATCAAAAAGCTTTGCTGAAGTCAATATATATAACATGTACATCATTCCCACCATCTACCATGGAGGTTACCCAATAATGAGATAAGATTAGTCTTGTCTGATTTGTTCTTGACAAATCCATGTTGGCTTCTAGTTGTTGTTGTTGTTACATGCTGGCAAGTCACAACATATTTATAGCAACCCTCACAAGCCTTTCAAGGTAACTGTGATATTTAAAAATTAGCTTTACCAGTTCCAGTCCCCCAGTGAATTTCCATTTGAACCCAGGCTTCCTGAGACCAAGTCCATCATTCTGTCCACTATACCATACTTGGTACCTTTTTGTTATTAATGCAGAGTGACTGTTTACAATCTGCTTTAGAATTCTTCCTGGAATCGATATCCAGCCTACAAGTTTATAGATCTACTTTCTTCCTTTTTGCCCTTTTCAAAGATAGGGATATTAGACCTCCTCTAAACATCCAGCACTTCACCCAAGTTCCATGATTTCAAGACAATAATAGATAGTGGTTTTGAGAGTTCTGCAACCATTACTCCCAATGCTCTTTTATGCATTTCAATGGACCCTGGAGATTTGAACTACAGTAATTCAAATTAATAAAGTATTCCATGACTATCTATCTATCTATCTATCTATCTATCTATCTATCTATCTATCTATCTATCTATCTATCTATCTATCTATCTATCTATCTATCTATCTATCTATCTATCAGTCTCAAGCTGTAATTATGTCCTTTCCACTTGTACTTCACATTTGCCTGGAGGGTCATAGAATGTCCTTCAGGAACAGACCAAAATAAGTAGGAGCTGAGCACATCTACCTTTCCTCGGTCATCATTTTCCCATCCCCTTTGAGTAGCTGAGCCACTGTTTCTTTTCTCTGTCTTTTGCTACACACATACTGTACTTGAAGAATGTTTCTTTGTTGTTTTTAGTGTTTCTAGCTAACTTCAACCCATTCACAGCTTTCACTTTCCTAATGCCATTCCCACAATTCTTCTATTTCTCTGTACTCCTTCTTTGTGGCCTGGCCTTCCTTCTGCTTTCTATATGTGTTCTTTCTTATTTTTAGGTGCTCTCTGAGCGTTTATATATGTTTTTATTATTGTCTTCCACATTTTTTTCCTGTTGGATTTTTTTGTTGTTCTGACTTTGGAATGTCATTAAATAAAGTCCCACCTAGCTTCAATTCCTTTTCCTGTTAGGATCTCCTGCCATCAGAACTTATTTATCATTGTTCTGAGTTTATTAAAATTGGCTTTCCTAAAATACAGTCTAGATCTATGGTTATAATCTGTATTTGTTTCCTTTGAAATTAAGCACTCAAGGAGACCATGGTCACTTCTCCACAGAGTTCCCCTTACTGTCACTTTCTTCCATCAGGTTATATCTATTGATCGGAATCGAATCAAGAATAGCTAGTTTCTCCCCCACTTTTTGTAAGAGAAAATTATCAGCAACACAAGCCAGGATTTGGGCAGAATTTGCCTCTCAACAGAATTCGCCCATTACTATTGCATCATGTCTCTTTGACTTTCTTGCAATTTGTTTTTCAAAGGTTTCATCTGTATCTAATCCTTGACTGGGTAGCTATTAGTAGACTCCAACCACCAGGTTCCTTTTTGTTTTTCACCACAATTATATTAACTCAGATGTTCTCAATGGGTCAATCAAGCTCATCATTTTGTATTTCTGTGCAGGAATACAGCAGAAATCAGTATAGAGCTGGCTTGCACATGAAAGCTCAGGTCATGGACTAGGCTGTTCTCATCAAGGAGCAATCTCTACAACATTTCCCATAGAAACATGCTATACAACTGATGAAGGTGTAAGAATAAGAAACTGACATTTTTTAAAAATCCCATAAAGGAACTGGTTACAGGAACAGGTGTTCTGAGTAAACAAATGGGGTTATAGCCTGGCCTGGAAGAACACAGTCTGGCCAGATCCTTCCATCTGGCCTAGCCAGCACTGTCTCTTCTGGCTGTCAGTGGCCCCAATTACAACCTTCCAATCAGTTGTCTGCATTGAAGCCAAAGACATCAGGGCCAAAATCTAGGATTCCCTGCATGCAAAACACATTATCCCCTATGGTATTTTCTCCAGTGACAGGAACATTGGAGAACACTATGTGAAAATAGGCCCAGACAGCGAGAGCATGACTACAATTGAGGGGTGTGTGTGTGTGTGAGCTGCTGCATTCCTTTCCCTCTGCCTCTCCTCAGAACATCCCTTTTCACTAGAGTATCACTGGTGCCCTGAGTAAAGTTGAGCTGAGTAAAAACTTGAAAGGCTAAAGCAGGAGTTCTCAACCTTTTTAAGCTGGGGCCCAGGTCACGCTCCCTCAGACAGCTTTGGGGGCTGAATGGCCATTTTACCCTTCCTCCAGCACACAACACTTCCTGGTGTGGCGGAGGCAGTGGTGGTGGGGACATGAAATAGTGCCACAGGGAAGCAGCAAGATGACTTTCTTCATAGAAGGAAGATATTCAAAGGATCTGAGGAGTGGAATGTGGAGACCTTGAGGGAGGTTCTGAAAGATCATAGCACAGAGAAGGAACGAGGAAGGTGGGGGGAGATACATGGGACAGAGAAGGGAGGAAGGAAGTTTGGTGGGCTCAAGGTCCAAGGAAATTAACAAAGAATGGGAGATCTGGTAAGGCCTAGGTTTGCTGAAGAGCACTTGTGGTTGGTTTGAGGATCAAGCAAATAGAAATTAAATGATAAAGAAAACTGAGGCTTAAAGATCTATAAACATGGACAAGAGGAGAAAAGGACCTAGCTGTGGACAATTCAGGTACAGGATGAGGAGAAAAATTATATTTTAACCTCTAAGGTACAGGATGTTTCCTTATTACTAAAAAGAAAGAGCTGACTTTAAGGTACAATGTGTTATCGGCTGAGGGTTCCTCTCCTTATATATATGCATATATTTCTGGGATTGCAACTCATTTATGAGTTACAGTGTTTGATACCAGAATCCTGTTGGGAGAAACCATGGAGGAAGGAACTGACACTAGACCAAAAAGGGTGGGGAACCTCTTGGGCAGTTATACTTCTGTACTGTATATGGCTTCTCCCAATAGGATGCCAGCCTGAGGAATAGTGGACAGACCATAATGTAGGTGTATAAAATTATGCACATTCTGAAGGAGAAACTTTAGTCATCCAATGAAGTGGATTGATAGTCCAAATAACATTGCATAGTTCTGTCACCATGGAAGATAGCAATAGCTTCCATCTTTGAGAGCTTTAAAAGAAAGCTAGACAATTTGTAAGAGACAATGCATTGCAATGAACAGAATGACAGACTAGAGCAGGGGTTCCCAACCTAAGGCCCATGGGCCGGATCTGGCCTGCATCACCATTTCATGTACCTCCTCCAGGGTCATTTGAAAAATAAAACGGCCACCCCCTTTGAAGTTGTTGTGACAAAATGGCCACCCAATTTTGCAAGCAGGGCAAAATGGCCATCCAGCTTTCAAAGCTGACTGAGAGAGTGTGACCACTGGACTAGAGTGGCAGACAAAAACTCAGGAGACCTGTGTTCAAATCCCTGTTCTTCAATCCTTTAAAGAGCTCATATACCTTGAAATTCCAATTTAAGTCGCATGTGACTTTACAGCACATAATAATAACAACTTGTGCAGGATCCCTTGCATTCTCTTTGTACATTCCCATCTTAGCTCTTACACTATGCTCCTTATAGCATCCTTACCATAATGCACATTTGTTCATGTTATATATCTGTCACATGCAATAGGTTAGAGCTAATCTAAGAACCTTCATTTCAATGTTTAAATCAACATGGTCACTGAAAAAGCCCAGTGTCAATCTAAATGTCACAAAATAGTGAGCATAGTTTCCAACTTCCCCAGAATTATTCTGCACTTTGGAAACCAGGACCAAAAAGAACAAAACGTATGAGCATGGTGGAGAGATAGATATGGATAACTGGATGGACATCTCATGAGAAACCTGTACATGAGTCAAGAAGCAACAGTTAGGGCAGGATATTATTATTATTATTATTATTATTATTATTATTATTATTATTATTATTATTATTATTATTATTATTATTATTATTAGTAGTAGTAGTAGTAGTAGTAGTAGTAGTAGTAGTAGTAGTAGTAGTAGTAGTAGTAGTAGTAGTAGTAGTAGTAGTAGTAGTATATTTGGATTTGTATGCCGCTCTATTCGCCAAAGCGACTCAGAGTGGCTAACAGCAGAAATCATAAAATATCACATATCAAAGATTCACAGAGCAGCGCAGAGTCCAGAGGGATGACGGCAGCAGCCCTTCTTAATGCTGCCAGCCCCAGCACAGGTGTTCTCACTCTCCCCCGATCCGAGGCCGGGCGAGAGCAGCGCAAAGTCCGCAGGGACAACGACAGCAGCCCTTCTTAATGCCACCAGCTCCAACGACAGAGTGGTTTGGAATAGGAAAAGGAGTAAGACAAGGCTGCATTTTGTCACCCTGCTTATTCAACTTATACACAGAGCACATAATGTGCAATGCAGGGTTGGATGAATCAAAATTTAGAATTAAAATTGCTGGTAGAAACATCAACAATTTTTGATATGCAGATGATACTACCCTAATGACAGAAAGTGAGGAAGACCTAAAGAAGCTCTTGCTTAGGTTGAAAGAAGAGAGTGCAAAAGCTGGCTTGAGATTCAGCATCAAGAAAGCCAAGATAATGGCAACAGGCCCTATCAGTCTCTGGAAAATAGATGAAGAAGAAGTAGAAGCAGTGACAGACTTTACATTCTTAGGATCCAAGATCACTGCAGTCTGCATAGTCAAAGTAATGATATTCCTGGTGGTAATGTATGGTTGTGAGAGCTGGACCATATGGAAAGCTAAGCACAGAAGAATAGATGCATTTGAAATGTGGTGCTGGAGGAGAATTTTGAGAGTATCCTGGACAGCAAAGAGAACAAATAGGTCAATCTTAAAAGAATTCAACCCCGACTGCTCCTTGAAAGGTCAAATATTGAAAATAAAGTTAAAGTACTTTGGACATCAAATGAGAAGAGAGGATTCACTTGAGAAGGCCTTGATGCTGAGAAAGGTCGAGGGTAAAAGAAGAAGGGGGAGACAGAGAATGGCTATATGGCATTGTTGACGCAATGGGCACAAAGCTGGGTGGACTGATGAGGATGGTGGATAGGGGTGCCTGGTGTGCGGTGGTCTATGGGGTCACAAAGGTCATAATTGACTGTGCAACTGAGCAGCAGCAGTAGCAACAACAACAACAAGAAGATGGAAATGGTCCAAAGACTGTGCTTTGTAACCCTCCTAAGACAAGGAAGTGTAGGAAATGTGTAGACTTAATAAGGTGAGACAATGCTAGGCACAAAATATAATTCAGGTAGCATCAAATGCAACTGGCAGAAGCATCAAGAAAAAAGCTTGAAAGTTCTATTAGGCACAAATTCTTTTTGTCCAGAATATCACAAGAAATCCATCTATTGAAGTGGACTACATTCCACAAATATTTATATCAATCAAACATGCGCCGGCACCAATTCTTACAAGCACAGAAGGTAGTAAAACTTTTGCAGTCAAAAGAAAGAAACAACAGTGGTTCCTTATCCGTTGTCTGAAAATAATATAACTACATGTTGTCAGGAAGAACACAGAAAACTACTTGGTCCTTGTACATAATCCAAAGAGAAGGGTATGTGATATCTCTGTTAGACCACTAAAATATTAAAACACTTAATCTGCCTGATCCCATACCACTATTTAACGAGTTTTTGCTTATTCAGAATGCAAACATTTGCTCACTACTTTATTACCTTTTAATAAGTTGTAATATAGAAATTAATTTTGAGTGGAGACACAATTTATCAAAAAAATAGATTTCTGGAGAGTTCTTTCTCTCTCCCATCTCCTTCAGATGATTTGGGTATTCACCTTCAGATGCAATTATTTTTAGTACTTCTAGCTGTCTTTTTTATTTTGTTGCTCAGGTGTAGATCAAATTTCTGGGCTAAGGGAACACTGCACACTTGAACCTTTGAACATTTGTCAGAAGGAGACACAACATTTCTTTTTAAAGCAAAGGGAGCATTTTCTGATTCAACTGTACTTTTAGGAGCATGATTCTGGTTGAAAACCAGACAATGATATTTTTTTATGCAAGTACCATGCCAATTTGCCACAGCTATGCTAGTGAGGGATTAAAGGGAGAGGGTCTCAGAAAGGGACATGAGGTTGAAGCATATGTTTCATGTTCTACACTTTTTCCTGGGCCAATTATTTGCTTCACCCATTTTGGTGTAAAACAAAGCTTCCCTCATCCTTTGGAGGATATTCTGCAAGATGCCCTCTGAAACCTCTCCCCACCCCATAAAATGGACTATTGTTTTTCAGCCCTCTTATTACCATTTTATTTCTTAAATTGTTTGTCTTCTTAACATACTGAAATACAGTAAAACCTAGAGTTATGAATGACTCAACCTACAGAAAACTCACGATATGAAAGGAAATCTCAGGGGGAAATTGCTTCCAGATACGAATTTTTATTTTAGATACGATTTTTTTTTTTGGGGGGGGGTGTGTCTTCCCATGGCAAAACACAACAAACAAAATTCAAAGTGCACTTTATGAAGAGTTTTGAACAGAAAAAAATATTTTATTTTATTTTTTGCTTTTCTCTGAGCTCCAGAACTGATTTTTTTGCTTTTCAATGCATTCCTATGTGGAAACACATTTTGATATATGAATTTTTCAAGATAAGAAAAACCTCGAGGAACAAATTAATTTCTTATCTTGAGGTTCTACTGTAGCTACTTACATCTTTGCTTGTTTCCAACAAGCATAACAAGTATCTGAGCATTTTTGGATCATTGGTTGATGAACTAAAAATGGATGAATTAGACAGGGCTTCTCAAAACCAGTTTTGAGACTAGCTCCCTGTATCTTGTAGAGGCTACTAACTCTTATTCACGGCTCTGGTTCCAATCTTCTTCCCATTTATCATCATCCCCCGCCCTTTGTTCTTTGCAGCTTCCTTCAACACCAACTGAGTAAATGTTCTGGTGCCTTCGAAAAGAATTTCAAATGTTGGATTTAGAAGTGGCATGCAGACAAAATAATGCACACCTATGATCTTGGAATAAATTGTGATGAACATTTGTTATGAACATTTGTTTCCTAGTATGAAGTGTACTTATTTGCAGAGCTTAGAAAAGTTACTTTTTGGACTACAATTCTGGATGACACTTAAAAGGTGTAACCCAACAAGCACCTTTTCTGAACTCGGGCCTAAGCAGAGTACTCCCAGCACTGAGTATAATCAGATGCCTGCTGTGAGTAACATCAACAGAGTCTCTTTGTTTTCTGATGTAATATAGAAAGATGATGGCCCAGTGAACCAGCATCAGCAGATGGTGTTTGTGAGGGAGCAACCAACAGGCCACTTTCCCATCAAAACTAGGCTCTGATAGAGAGGCATGTTCTGTCTCTCAACTAGCAAAGACCATGCACTATGGCTGCTGCTTATCTCAGTTGGAAGCCATGCTTGGCATCACAAATCTCCCAGGACTCTGTGAGCTCCTTTGAGTAAAATGGCAAATATATATATATATTTATTTTTTGCCTGGAACACAAGTCATAGTCAAGGTGTGTGTGTGTGTGTGTGTGTGTGTGTGTGTGTGTGTGTGTGTGTGTGTGTGTGCGTGCGTGCGTGCGTGCGTGCGTGCGTGCGTGTGTGCGCGTGCGTGCGTGCGTGCAAACCATCTGAAAAAGCCAAAAAAATTATTACTGAATGGTGAGAACAGCTGCAAACTTTTAAAAGGGTTGGGTAGAATTTTGTAAACATGAATGTATACACAGTCATTTGTTCTATCTGTGTACAAATATTGACAAAGTATCACTGTCGCCGTGTGCATTGCCTAGAGCACCCTCCAGCCAGTTTTGGACTGGCAAAGGATGCATTTGTTTCTGAAACAGGTACTGTGCTCTATACCCAGAGTATTTCTCTAGAGTTTACTACATCACACAGGATTACATCTTTTTTGGTTGGTATTTTATACCCAGTTATAAGCAGCAGTGGCTAGGGCTGCAGCTTTTTCTATAAGCATCTTAAGCTTGCGCTGATAATAAATATTTTCATCCTAATGCAGGCCATTAAAGGTTTCTCCATTTTAAAAAAGATTGGTACTTCCTTC
Organism: Furcifer pardalis; assembly: GCA_030440675.1. Taxonomy (NCBI): domain Eukaryota; kingdom Metazoa; phylum Chordata; class Lepidosauria; order Squamata; family Chamaeleonidae; genus Furcifer; species Furcifer pardalis. Next base: position 50,334,266 of record CP126893.1, read on the forward strand.
AAATTCATTTATTACATTTTCATACATCATGTTTGTTCACAAATATTCCCCAAGATATGTGGCCTATTTTAAATCACAGCAACCTAGTTTATCTTTCTATTAGTTGTCAATGCTGAGTAGTTTTCAAGTTACATCCAAGGCTGTAAGGGAATGTACTGCATTGACTTTGCTGCCTTTGGCCAGAGATGCTACATAATCAGTTTGGTTTTTATTGTCTTTTTATCGCAGTAATTTTTCAGCATAGGGTCATCAGATACAGTTGAGTGACTGACCAGGAATCAGGAGGCAAGAGTTCAAATCTCCACTTGGCTGTGGAAATGCCATAGAGAAAAGGGGAACTGGCAAAAACCACTCCTTAAATTTCTCACCTGATTCTCTCTCATACACACACACACACTCTCACATACACATATACCCTTCCTCTGAGTACAATGAAGCTCTCTTCACAACAATTCAGTGGGGCTGTGAAACCATTACCCATCCAAGATTACTCAACAAGCTGCAGGAATGGTTTCTAACCACAGTAGGAGGCAGGAACACCTGATATATCTAGCTAGTTTACTAGCTAGTTTACTGACAATTGCTATAAACTGTGGGCCTTGTGATTAAACAAAAAGGGCTTTCTCAAGTTATATCAGATCCTTGATCCTGTAGCCCAGAGTTCCCCAAACCTGACTCTACAGGTGTTCTTGGACTTCAGTTCCCAGAAGCCCTGATCAGCTGACTTGGGCTTCTGGGAATTGAAGTCCAAGAACACCCGGAGAACCAAGTTTGAGGTACCCTGCTCTAGCCTGATACTGGCAGTGGCTCACTAGGCTTTCAGTCAACATTTCTCCTACCAGCACCTGGAGGGACCAGATCTACTGCAAAGAGCTAAGTTCCATATCCACTGAGTTATGATTATTATCATTCCACCCTGAATATATTCAGTTTTGCCTGATTTAGGAAGATTACCAGAGTCAGGCCTGGTTAGCATTTGGAAGACCACCAAACTAGGAAAGAATCCTCGAGAGATGCTGACAAAGCTGGCAGTACTAACCAAGATGGACCAAAGATCTGGATCAGGATGAAATGGACCTTCTGATATTTGTATAAACACAAAAAGGAATGGGGAAGGTGTGGGAAGAAAGCTAGGACTGAGACCAATTTCTGTCAGCTAAATAGTCTATTCAAAATCTGCCACAAATTTTGTTAGCCTGAATTTTCCAACTGTCATCTAGAACCACAAGTTGTCCGATTTAGGAAGATAAGGAAACACCTTATATTCATCGTTGGTACTTGACATCAAAGACTTTGTAGCAGCAGTCAACAGATTTGTCATTGTCTGACAGTTGACCTACAACAGAATGTAGTGCAGGTCACATTAAAATAATACACCCAATTAATCTAAAAAACTGAATTTTAACATTGATTTTATTTTAAAAAACAAACACTAAATTAAATGGTCAAGTTTAATATCAAAACCTGGTTTTTTATTAACTTAAAAATTTAAAAGAATGTTAAGTAATTCTCTCTTGTACGCACACACACACAGCTGTACACAAATCCCTTTGAACAGAATCTTATTGATTGTCCCTACTAGACTTGACCTAATGAATCACTGTGGTTTACATAACTGTTGGCTTACCATTCAACAATTAATTCACAAAGTCTACTCTAGTTAGAATTATTAATAGCAGTCTGGCTTTTGTTTTTCAAAAGATAGAATAGTAGTGATAGTTTGAGCTAGACTGATGACTTTACTCCAGCTACTGAGTTGGATGTAAACATATCACCATGCCCATCCCAGACCTGCTGAAATCAATAAGATTTAAATCAGTCATGTCTCACTTAAATTGGATGGATTCTAGTGCATACGCGGCAATTATTATGATGCCTGGATTCCTGAGTACAATATAAAGTGACCCACAAACCTATGCTAGAACTTCTTAGGGTGTGAGCTTGTGAGGTGCTGGGCTTTAAGATGTAGGCTGAGGTCACCGCACATCGCAGAAACATCCATCATTTGCCAAGTCAAAAAAGTAATCACAAGAAATGTTCTCAAAATACATTTCTTTTTACGGTTTCATCATGAGAACTGTATATCCAAAAATGGACCTATAAAGCTTGCTGAGATTCCGCTTTCTGTCCCCCATTAAAATATTTTCTCCATGAGGAGAGAATAAATGCTTATTGAAAACTCAAGATGACTCCTCCAGCTTGAGAAAGGCAGAAGTAAAAAGAAGGAAGCTGCTAAGAGACTGGAGCTGGGGAAGCAGAAATTAATAAGAGACTGAAGTTAAAAGGTAACGGTAAATGTTTCCCTTGCTTGAAAGCCAGTCATATCTGACTCTAGGGTCCAGTGGTCATCTCTGTTTCAAAGCCAAAGAGCCAGTGCTGTCTGCTTCTTCAAGGAAGCAGAAATAATTGCTCCTCCTCACTATTTTCCTCTGTTTTGTCATCTCACCTCCTCCCCGCCTTTTCTTTTTCTGCATGTTCCTGCTCTCCTTTTGCTTTCCTCCACGCTTCTCCTGACCTCTTTAACTGCCCTTTCACTGGGTGGGGGGAGCTTGTTGTGTTTAAAAAGGGTCAACCAGTGATGGAATGCCTAAAATTACAAGGAGAAGCACATTCATGTTCAAGAGAGGTGACTGAGGCAGTCTATTCAAGTTTGTGAAATCAGACATTCAGAGGAATCCCATATACAAATTCTGAAGATTAACTAGTCCCTTCCATTGAATAAAACCACCTCCTGGGACACTCAGGCACTTTCATTAGTGAAGGATTTTCTTATGCTAGTCTTGGGTTATCTCTAACATCTGTTTTTGCCCTCAGTTGCCATATAAACTCTTTTCCCAGTGGAGCTTACGTCTGGTGACTGAACTCTTCCCTCTGCAGCCAGGGTCTGTTGGAACAGAGAGCAAAAACACAGATCTTGGAAATGTAACTTTTTTTTTTACCAAGATGTATGCGTTCTGAGAGTTATAGTCCAAAGATAATAACTTTCCCCAAACTCTGGGGTTAACCTTTGATTGACTTGCTTCAGTTTCAGGAGCTGAGTGAAAGATGGAAGAGGCACATTGAAATCCTGAATGAGTCAGAAGTATATAACATTTGACATGGAGAAGAAAATGAAAGCAAAGTGGCTTGCTAGAAAACTCGACTTCCTCCTAGGGTTTTTGTGATGTCTCACCTAAGCAGCAGGAGAGAGAGACAAGAGAAAGAAGATGGAGTTGTTACTTGAAAGGGATTTTCCTTTGAGGAAACAACACATGCTAGATGGAGAGCAAAGGGCAGGTGAGGCTTTAGAGCTCACTGTGGAATCAAGATTCAGGCAGAAGGCACTGTGCACTGACAGAATGCTCACTGCATGTGTCCTCTCAAGGCATAACTTGTGTATGCATTAGTAATATGTACGGGGATGTACAGCCAAAAAGCATATCTCAGTTATACACTAACGTCCTTTCCCCATCATTGGCTGCTAACTACATTTTAAGAGTTACCCATCAGAGTTCATACTTTCTATCTGCCCCAGTAGCAGCTCCTCCGGTGGCTTAGTGGTTATGGCGCTGAGCTGGAGACTGGAAGGTCGGGTTTTGATACCTGAGAGCTGCATTTGGGGACATGAAAGGAGCTTCATTCGGTCATCCCCTAAACATTTTTTCAACCCAGAGTAATCTCAGACACAAAATTATTATCTGCCCCAGTTTCCATAAATAATCATTCCACTTGCCCCCCTCACAAAATGAGAGGAAAAGGAGCTTGTTTTAATCAATTAAAATCCACCTGAAGTAGCAGAGGAGACCCTGCTTTTGAAGTTCAAAGACATCTGGAAATAATTTCACAATGTATTACTCTGCTGTCCTCCATATGTTTGAGCGAGCCTCAAAAAAACCCTGTGGATGATTCACCACCTTTTCTTTACTTCTGTCATTTTCTTGTCCTACCACTGAGCAGACTAGAATAAGAGGGCTCAGCTTTTTCAAGCACTTTGGGAGCAGCAAGATGAAGACAAGGTATGGCTTTGCAAGTGACATCCCATGCTTCTCTTGATGTCTGAACATGTGAGACCATTAAGTGGACACCACAAGGGACAAAAAACTGCACACCACCCCTGGCGTAGGAAGAGAGATAAGGCTGTGCCAGCTCACACCAGCACCTCCAGTTCTGGACCATGGGGGTATGAGAGGAGGCTTCTGTTCACCAAGAAAGCCAGCTTGCGTACATCCTTTTCACCAGGTTCACCCATTCAAGCAAATACTTGGAAAGGGCTTCTGCCTATTCGTAGATGAGGTTCTATTTTTGCAGGGCACCTGGTCACATTAGGGCAAGAAAGAGAGAGAACAGAGAGCCATGGTAGGCACTGATCAGAGCAGCTAAATTGCTTCAGGGAAACCAGAAGACTAGGAGTACACATTTTAGTCTTTGCTGGATTCACAGAGAACTAAGCCAAACAACTGCAAAGAGGGATGAAAGATGTGGCTTATTGTTTTTAGCTTGCGTTTCCTGCATTCACTTACAAAATTAATGCAAACTGAGCCGGCCAACCGCCAGCAAATCTATACATTATAAAACCAGAAATCCTGGCTCTGAAGCACATTATGCAAATTAAATCTATTTACATATATTGGGCTAATTTGCATACTTGCTTTAAAAATTCTCTGCCGCCATCAATGTATAGATATTTTGTATTTCTTCAGCTTTTACACACACAAACACACACCAGTATTGCATAAGACTGGATAGCTCACTGACTAAGTGACACACCATTCTTGTTCTTAGTCTTATTTTGCATAACTACTTTATGAAGTTTGGCTTTATTTTGTACATTAGGATTAGAAATTTTATTTTATTTTATCGAGAGTCACGGTCCCTTGGCAACACCTGTTGGCAGAGGTGCATGCCTGTACTTGCTTGAACCAGAGTGAAAAGTAAGAACTGCCAATGTCCCCCACCCCACCCCCTTTTGTTGTTGCTGCTGCTGCTGGTGGTGGTTCTATTCCTAACTTTTCTCCCTCTTCCATCCTCTTCTGTTGGGAAAGGCACAGGCTACTCTCACTAGAGATCTGAACATCTCAATTGCAGTGGGCTTTCAAAGGACAGAGCTGGGCTGGGAGTGAGCTTAGGCTGAAGAACATATTTAGTCCTGGTGGTTGCTATTTGCCTACAGTTCCTATATATGGGGAATCCTCACTTCCACTTTAAGAAATGACAATTCCTTTTCACTTTTACACAAGTGTTGTGACTGTCCCTATGACAACAGAAAAGAGTTTTAAAGGCGACTACCAAACTTTCCTAAGATCAAAACCAGATGAATCATATATTTTTTTTTCATTTTAATATCCTAACTTTTCAGCCCTATCTCAGCTACTCACTTGTTCCTTTTGTGTTTTTAAAAATTGTCATGCTGTTTCAAATAAGCGGGAGAGGATTTCATATCCAGGCAAATGTGACAGTTTTGCGGGAACAGCCATAAATATGAAACATTTTTTTTTTGGGGGGGGGGGGATTCTGGTTTCACATCAGCTGGAATTATCACTTGAGAAAGAATGTTAGTCCATCTCCTTTTTCTCCCACCTCCCACCCCAATGTTTAATTCATCCTCTGTTTATGAAATTAGATGGCATAGTATCAGATGCAGTCTATGTCAGTCCCCTTTCACATAACCCTCAGAACTCCTCTTATGTTTAAATGCTTGGGAAATGCAATGCTTCTGTCACACGGGTGGGGGCAGGGAGCCAAATCAAAACAGATCCGTGTGTGTGTGTGTGTGTGTGTGTGTGTGTGTGTGTGTGTGTGTGTGTGTGTGTGTGTGTGTGTGAGTGAGTGAGTGAGAGAGAGAGAGAGAACATAGATTACACAAGAGCAAAGAAGGGAAGAAATTTGATGATTTTCAACACATCACTTTGACTGCCTATATTCATGATGTCAAGCACTCCTGCTGATCAGGGCTTCTGGGAATTGAAGTTCAAGAACAGCTGGAGCGCCAAGGTTCACCATCACTGGCCTATATGAACACATACATTTGTTTCACTCTTCTCTAGTAAGTTTGACGGAGTGGATTAATCCACAAAAGTTTACACTGGGATATAAACATTGGTCTTTCAAGGTGTTTTGTTTTTATTTTATTTTTTTGTTTGGCTAAATTACATGAGCAGCTACTAAGCAAGTTTCGTCTCTCTGAAGTCATGCAGACCACAAAGCAGCAATGATATGTTCTGCTACTATGACTAGTATTTGCCCCCAACCCCGGCATTCACAGGACTAAGGGAAATTACCTTTGAGCATGTGAAAGATGTATGGTGTGTGTTGCTTTTTAAACAAAGGAGGTTAGAAGTGGGGATCTTCCAAGGTCTTCTAATGATGTATAAATTGCCCCCTTCCCCCAATCTACAGGCTTGGGCAGGCACTGCTGGATGTATACTGTACAAGGGAAATACTGCAAATACAGAGTCTGTACCTACTTCCTTTGGCTTTATGAACTCCTGTGGAAGGAATAGGTTAGGAAGAAGAAATCTGGCCATGCCAATTTTTCAGTTGAAAATTTTGAAATGGTAGCCGTATTAGTCCATGCAAGCATATCAGAGAGTAAACAAAACAAAAAGAAAACCCCATTGTGGCAATTTAAAGACTAAATGCTGTATTTTAATGTTAGCTTTTGTGGATCAAGTCCACTTTGTCAGACATAATTTATTAATATATACATATCAGGTACACAGAGGCATATAAGGGTTGGTTAGTATAATAGATAAGTGTGTCTTTTAAAACTTATTTGTTATACTAACCAACCATTGTGTGGACTTGAGCCACAAAAGCTGACATTAAAATACTGTACAGCAGTTAGTTTTTAAGGTGCCATAATGTTTTTGTCTTTTCGTTTTGTTTACTGTCTGATGTGCTTGCACAGACTAACATGGCTACCCCTTCAAAAATTTGAACTGAAAAATACTGTCTCCTCAGAGATAGAAATTAGGTATTTGAATGGCTATTAGAGGACAGTGTTCCGTTGGAAAGGTTATCCAGCTCACCCTCAGATTGAAGGTAAATACACACAAGAAAGAAAAGCCAGAATATTGAATTTTAGCTCCAATAGTTATTACCACCTCAATATCAGGGTCAGCAGGAAGGCAATACAGGTCAGCCGCTTACAGTTTTTCTCACTAGAGCAAAATGTAATGCCTTTTTTTCCTATTTAAATTATGGTAATACTAAAATTGCATTTATGCATATAAATCAACATGTGTTCATTTTACAAAATTTAATCCTCTGCATTTTCCCTTTTTCCGCCAACATTTAAAGACCTGCTCAAGCAGTAGGATCACAATCAGTGTCATTGTAGCAGACTCTGAGGCTAGCTTTGGACCCAGTTCCTGGAAAATGACCTCTCCTCTGCTTGTTGAGAAGTAGGTATAAATGACCTTACCCTTAGGCCATATCTTTCAGCCCATTAGCAGTCAGAGTACAGTAATACCTCGGATAACGTTTACCTCGGATAACGCTAAAATCGCATAACGTTAAGTAATCTGGGGAGGAGAATTGGATCGAATAACGTTAAGGTCCTATGGGATGGATCGGATAACAACCGCTAAAGCCTGTGCGGTTACAATGTATCTCTATGGAGCGTTAACGTTATCAGATACATCCCATAGGATTTTAACATGCATCGGATAACACTAAAAATCGGATAACACCAAGACTTGTGGAACCAAGTCTTAGCGTTATCCGAGGTATTACTGTATTAGTTAACCAAAGAGAAGTCAAAGCCAACCATTTGGTGTGCTTTTTAAAAAGCAGATCCCTGCGCTGAAACAATCAAAGCCCTGTGAAAGAGAATGAGTAAATGCAAATTCTATTTTAGCATAGCTAGATGGGGTGCTTTTATAACTGCAGAGCTTCACAAAATGGGACAACAATGTTGGATTTAAAATGGAGGATAAAAACCCAAGTGACAAAGAAAGGTAGGGGAGCTGCATTTAGGGGAAAGAACCCCACATCCCTTGTGCTTGTGCTCCTTAATCATGCCCAGCCTATACAGCGTGCTTTCAGCATTGTACCTAGGAACTCTGCTGGCTATCCCGCAGCCAGTCAGACATTGTAATAAATCATAGTAATTAACACTTGGGTAGCGCTGTGCCCAAAGATCTCAAAGCACTTCAGAAACATATGCAGGCAATCAAAGGCAACACATGTACTGCAGAGCAGCAAAATCCAGACATAAAGTATGCAAACCCATACCTGATGGATTAACACATGGATGAAAAGACATCTATTAGACGAGAAGAAAACTTTACCAGAGCACTATAAAAGGTATGCTTCCTGGTGAAGCACACTACTGGGGGATATTCATGTGAAACATCTCTGTACCTTTAGCATTGTCATCTATATGCATGTTCTGTATCCTGAAATGCTTGCTCACTCTTACTCATTAAGGTGTGGAACAGTGATCCACTGTTGATTCAGAATTTGCCAATAAATTGTTGTCCTCTTAAACCACTTCACAAATCATGACATTGACAGCAAGGAAATGGACCAAAACAGGATCAGTTGAGGTGCATATGCCACCTGAATGTGAGGATTTCATCAAATGGCATACTGGATCTTGCCCAACCTCTAGTGACCCTATTTAGTCCATTACATATAGCAAAGCCCTCAGTTTCACACAAAAACACAGATACAGTAATACCTCGGATAACGTTTACCTCGGGTAACGCTAAAATCGCATAACATTAAGTAATCTGGGGAGGAGAATTGGATCGAATAACGTTAAGGTCCTATGGGATGGATCGGATAACAACCGCTAAAGGCTGTGTGGTTACAATGTATCTCTATGGAGCTTTAAAGTTATCTGATCCATTCCATAGGATTTTAACATGCATCGGATAACACTAAAAATCGGATAACACCAAGACTTGTGGAACCAAGTCTTAGCATTATCCGAGGTATTACTGTACAGCCATCTTGGGGGAGGTAGAGTTTCTTTTGCATTCTCCCACTCTAAGGTCAGAAAACATATTTCTGGAACTACAGTACTCTTCTCAGCTTTAGTTTATTATACATGGAATGCAAATTCCTTTCATACTCAGCTGCAACACCTCCGCTGAACCAGTACTTTCATTTGCAACTAGGAACATGCAGTTTCATTCATCAATGCCCATTCACAGTCACTGAAATTACTGCAAATTGTTTGCATTCGGGCAGCTGGCCTTCAAACTGTTTTCCTCTGTAGACCACCTGAAAATGATTTATTATGTATTGTTAATATTGTACAAATCTAAGTACATATACAGAATTATGCTTAATAACTTTCCCCCCTAATCATCAAAGCCTCAAGCATGGGCTTTAGGCCAGGAAATCGAGAAAGGACTTTTAATAGGTACAGTATGAAGATATTTAGAAATTGATTATAAAAATCATATGCCCTAGGCTAGGTGTGAACTACTTCTGGAGAAATGGCAGCTGCACACAAGCATTCTTGAACCCTGAAAGTCCACACATGCACCCATTATCCCTAGCCCCAAATTATTTCCTTCAGGAAAAAAGGAGAGTTACATCATGCCCACTAATGGCAATGAAAATAAAAACGGGGTGGGTACCTGTGGTCCCCAGATAGGACAGATGTGCTTATTCATAACTCAAAGGGGGAGAATCAGATTTTTGAGAAAAATTACTTTCACTTAATTGAAAAATGTTGGTGTGAGGGAGGGGGGAGCATGCCCCCACCCACCCAACTGTAGGCTACTGAATTCTGAAAACTGAGACTGATCAGGAATGGATGTAGGCCTATGTTATTACCTCAACTATCAAACTGATACCAAGCAACAGCGGCAGTTAATATAAAGAGTATTTCTTAGCAATCCTCTGGGGTACACAGAAAGAGCCTCCTCAAATATTGTGGTATTTTGAACCACAATCAGGTGTACCCCGGCAACAGCCACCTTATGCTGCCTAATCTTTCTCATACTAGATCAGGCGAAAGGAACTACAAAATGAATTCACCAAAGGGAGCTTTCATTTTGACAGTTTCACGTCTGGCCTGGACATGGAAGAAGAAGCTTCCCCCTACCCTTGCACAGACATCAAGCTTTCTCTGCCCTCATTTCATCCCCTCAGCTTTCCTTTCCTTTCTTCCCTCTAATTGTTCCTAGTGAAAGCAGCCTATATTTCCCTTGGTTACTTGCTCTATTTATTAGATCATCCTTCTTTATATTACTCTTCCTTCAGAGACCAAAAGTTTAATCCAAACAAAGGTTCAAATTTGCCTGCAGGGTAAACGGCCAGAGAGAGAGAGAGCTGCATTCTTCTAGCCTAATTTCATAACTGCTGAGTCCAACAGAGAAAAAGTCATTTTTGTTGAGAAGCAAAACAAAACTCTCCCCTTCCAACCCTCCTCCTCTTCCTCCTCCCACAGGAGGCAATGAAGCTTTGAAGGGATCTCGGCACTGAAAACAGTTTATCAATCAGCTCCAGATGGAGATTCCTCCAGCTATTGGAGAGGCTGGGAGGGATGATGGGGAATAGTCAGTCTGGCACATGACTGGCTGGTTATGGGAATCCCGTTTAGACTCTGGCAGGAGAACGGACAGCAAAGGCAATGATCTAAACAGCAGGATGGAGTTCCCTCTGCTTTCTCCTGCCTCCATCAGTACACATCTATGCCAGAATGCAGGCAGAGCATAAGGAGACACCTGCAACAAGACTGAGACCAATGCACATTAAAAAAATACACACACACCCCACTAATTTCCTGGATTGAATACATTTTGTAGATTCAACTATTTGAGTCCAAATTCCACAATCCTAATTGCAGAATGTTGTATGAGTATTTTGATTGCACAATTGTTTCCTATGTATATTCATCCACACATACTGATTCAGAGGCAAAATTTCCCCCACTTACTCCTTCTCTGTGCTATCTGGCCTCATTTTGGAAAATACGGAGACACATTTCTGACCTGAATAAGAGCGGAGCACTGGAGTGTTCCAGTCTGCCCTGTGCGTGGTTCTTGCCCAGAAAAAGGCCCATCTGATTTTAGGCAGACAGTAGACATAAGTAGACGTGTCCAGGACAGTACTCTTACTCCTGCAAAATGTTGTCAGGCAGAGCCAAATGAAACATCCAAATGAAACACTTATGAACAGTAGCCAAGTTGTGGCAAAACTAATTTATCACTTCAGAACTGCATACCAATGACATGAGGCATTGCTTGTGTTACTCACCCTAGGAAGGGATTGCTGCTCCCTCCTACAAAGCCTACTGCAAACAAGGAAAATCTCAAGGGTCTTTGAGGTGGCAACTACTACCAGAAAAGGAAGTGGAGCACCAAATGCAAGAGTGTTTTGTTTTGCTGGACCAGATAGCACAGAGAAGGAGTAAGTTTTTCAATCCCAATCCTAGGGCAGCAGTGTTCTATGTAAGGATCAGCTGAGTTTCCACCCATATTGCAAGAGTCCGGCTGCACATCAAAATTTGCTTCTTCTTCTTTTTCCTTTCTTTTCTTTCTTTTTTTTTTTGCAGCCAGAAAGGAGAAGACATGCATGAAAGCTGTTAAATAGTAATACATTTACATCAGAGTTAACGCAGGAGAAATCAATTTAAACATCGAAGATCCCACGATGCACACACTAGCCTGCATTATCTGCCTGAAAGACCTGGAGAGAGCCTGCATTGCTACTCTCAGGCAAATGGCTTATGCCCTTACCCTAGCTTAGGTAATAGACTTTCATTATGTTTGTGGAAGAGGGGCATGGGAAGGGTGAATCCATCTGAATTTATATATTATTTCAGGACCCTAAAGACTATATGGCAGTCTGGCCAAGTTAGCAGTCTGGCCAGGTTATCCTGCTATGGTAATAGAGTACATCATACTGTCAGTGACTCAACACTGAGTATCATGTGGCTGTTAACTAACCCAATAACCCGGAGGACTAGTGGCTTGGATGCTGAAGTCCACAGGGAAGGGTGGTGGATTAAATCCCACATGAATCTATCTTGATGGAGGTTAGCAGCTTCATCAATAGTGGCCTGGGGCTAATTAGGACTTTGTGTGACAAAAGGGGTCAGGACCAGAAAATGGCTCATGGAACTAGATCAGTGGTACTATGGGTGTCACGCAGCAATGCTGAAGGCAGATGAAAGGCCACTGCATTCTAGTCTCAGGTCAGTGTTCATGGCTGAGCGCCATGAGGATTGCCAATATTTTGATCATTGTCGTCAGCTGCTACTCGTACCCGAGCATACATTTTCTCTGGAAGTCATTTTCTCAGTTGATAGATATGTCTCTGGCGACTCAATAAACTGATCCTGGCATGAAACATGCAACCACACACAGATGGACCAAGATATTTGGATACAGCAGAAGAAAAAGAAAGATAGGCTATATACTCAGAGTTGTTTTCTTTGTGCTGTGGCTCTTTTGCTTTGGGTGATAAAGATGTCTGGGGCTTTGTTCAAGACCCATTTTGCTTTAACAAAACATTGGTAATATCTACCACCACCCCTCCCAGAAGAAGCTCCTGCTCTTTTGCAATGTTGGTGAAGTTGCAAAAGGTATACATTTTGTAGTGTCCAGTTTGGGCTGTGATTCTATTGGTGGTGGTGTTTGTTAGTTGAAAGAAAAACATTCACATCTTTGCAAAGTTCACTGTGTTTGCATAACTCAGAAGAAATTGGAAAATAGCTCCATATAACCCCATGAGTGGTCCACAAGCAAGAAAACAGGAAAACAGACCTTGTCCCGGGAGAGATCGAACCCATGTGAGAGTACTTTTTTATACTTTATATGCCACAGTACTATATGACAAGTAACAGTGAGCTGAAGCCAGAAAAGTATGTGTGTGTGTGTGAGAGAGAGAGGGGGGGGGAATGTGTTTTGTGTAGAGCCTTTGTGGGAACGGGGACAGTCAGTAAGGAACAATTCTAAGGTACTTAGGCAGAAATGTTAGCAATGTATATGAAAGCCCAGTGTGTTCATTAGCCTGTACTGGTACTAGATATTTTCATACTTGAAACAACATGTCAGTACTTGACTACCCACCTGAGATTGGTGGGCTGCAGCAAATTCTCATTCTTATTTCCTCTTTCAAAGTTCTGCACGAATGTTCTGGCTGGAGTGAATGCTTCCTTTTGCTTCACAGGAGGGTTGATTCTGTATTGCATCCTTGTATGTTTATATGTTCTACAGTTTAACCTTCATACCAGTGTTTTGAGAATTTGGCTCACTGGAGGACTTGACCCATGGGCCCATGGCATGAACTGGAAACTCAGTGCCTGTCTTTCCCCTCCCTCCATGGTTTAGCAATGGGAGATATCTGTAATTGTTCTTCCATTCCCATAATTTGGAATTATATGTTGAGAATGCAGATCTCATGGCCTCTGTTCTTAGTGCCCAATTTCTAAGCCCAAAGATATTTCCATCAGGAGAAAGGCTCAGACTTTGTCTTCACATGTGAAAGGAGAGCACGGTGACCGTCTTCCATAAAGTTTCATATGTCCTGACTTGTAAACATTTGCTGCTGATTAGTTACAGAGTAAATACCACTCTAATTTGGGGTTCAGAGAGAACATATTCCTTGCTGAGATATAATGTTTTCTAGCAGGAATTCTTCTTCCCCAACAACCCATCAGAATTATATATGGATGATCCTGTTTGGACTTTGCCTTTGATAATGCATGATACTTAGTAGCTTCTCCAAAAGTAACTTGAACTGCCTACTCTCAGGGAGAAAAGTTAGCATCTACTGGAGCCACAAGGACTATCCTCATGTCTATCTGAACTTTCTGGAAGACTGGAATCAATGGTGTCCTTTTCTATAGAAAAGAAGGGTTTTGAGGAGCAAACCACAGCCCAATGTTTGGAATTTCCTGTTCCCCTCTCCCTGATTGTTTTCCTTTTCTCATCCTAAATCCCTCTCCATTTATCATCTGTGTCAATATTTCAACATATATGGACAAGCCAGAGACTTTTCCACAGCCCACACACCCATTATTACATCAAAACAAAGACAAAAACAAAATGTTCATACCATAATATGTATGATGCCCAGAATACCAAGCTGATCTCCAAAAATATATGGCTATAAACTGTGTGCCACTGTTACCAAATATTGTAGCGCTGCCCTTCAATAAAACATTTAAATTAACTTTAAGACAACCAGCCTGATTGGTCATTCATGTCTATAGTCCACTTGGAAATGTTTGTGCTGACTGTTGCTTGGCATAATCTGTAGAAGAATTCCAAAATCTGTTCTACTTACAAAAAGATAGAAAAGTAACCAAGGAGTCTAAGGAACAAAACAAGAATTTAAGTCTCTTGCATGTGCAAATTTTACTGACATCTGGCCATTTGAATTTTGAATGCCATATTCTTCTCAAAGGATAAAGTAGGAATGATATCAACTTGCATTCTCCTACTAAGGGCCAATTCACAGTGTACCATCAGAAAGCTGGAGCAGCAAAAAGAAGTGTGCAAATTTTTGTAGCTTGTGTAAAACGTTTTGCATGAATCTGAGATGGAGGTGCAAGGGTAAAATGTGAAACAGCTCTAAGGACCACATGTAGATTCAGAAGGGCAAGTGCTCTTCACTGAGACCTTCACCACCTGTCTATGCTACAGACAGAGGATTAGTACAAGCCATGAATCTATATTGCTTAGTAACATGGCAGTGGAGGTTATCAAGTCTGACTGCACAAAGGCAGTAGATCAATTTCAAGTTTTAGTCTGAACTTGGTAAGTGCTGAACCCTGTTTCCCAAATGCACTCAGCACCTTGGATAGCTCCTTCAGACTTCAAATACAGTGGTACCTCATATAAAAATTGTAATCCGTTCCATGGGACTCGTTGTTGTACGAAACAATGCATGCATCGTATAGTGATTTTCCATATGGGATGCATCATACAACGATTTATTTATTTTTGCTAAGTGGGTTTTCCCATTGAAAATTTGTTGTATATTTTTTTCCATAGGGAAAATTGTTATGTGGGATGCCATTTCCCCCAAAACCTAATTGTTATGCATTTTCATTGCTATACAGAGCGATTGTTGTATGAGATTCCACTGTACTGTACTGTAAATTGTGGGAAGACTCGCCCTCCCCTTGAAGGCCAGCAGCCTTTACTGATAGATGTGTACTCCTGCGTCTAGATGGGCTGGTGTAAGTATATTAACAAGAACAGTGACAGGTAAGTTAGGGCACTGAACCATATACTGCCAGGGGTATAGGGTCGGACATCAGTTTTGCAAATTCAAAACCCCCTCGTGGCAAAGTCACAAAACTCATTGGAGTGATTTTGGTCCACTCACTTTTTCTCATTGGATAGGCATACAGAGTGCTTATCTCACAGTGTTGTTGTGAGCATAGAAACAAATAATGCATAAGCCCTTCCTATCACTTATTGGACCCCAGCAAACAAGGTCTGAGGTACAGAAAAAACAACCTGGGGGAAAAGACTGTATGGGAGAATGGGAGAAACTCCATGTAGAGGCAAGAGCTGATTCCATATAGGTTTTTTCTCCCTCTCTTCCCACTTAAAGATTACATCCATTATTGTGTTACCTGGAAGCTGCTGACTTTATGAGACATGGGGTAGCACTAAAGAAGCATTGCACACGCACCCCATGAGGTTACATCACATTCTCATGGGATTTAATTTCTTTTTTGTGATTCAAACTTTTGAGATGTGTAGTGTTTTTCTAACCAAACATGTTGCTCCTTTGGTCTCCTAATGCTGTGCTCATTTCAAAATTGACTAACAGCCCTTTATGTTGCTACTTCCTTTGTCTCCAGAGTCAACAATGACTTCTGTAAATAAAATGGCTGCATGTAACCATGCAAATCTGCCTTCTGTACAGGAAATGGCTCAATGTTGAAGGGACAGAAGAAGAGTCCTGCTGGATCACACCAAGGGGCAGTATTGCTCAAATAAATAAATGCCAGCAGGGTTGTTAGCTAGAGCTCAGTAGATAGGGCTGCAGCTGTGAACATCAAGTGCAAAAGACATTTTTCCCCTTTGTATTAAATAAAGGGCAGCAGTGTTCTATTTCAGATAGAAAGCCCTCTGGGTTTTTCCTCATGTCTTTGTTTTCCTATCTTGTTACAGGCAATCTCCATTTTCCATTCACATGTTACTCTTCTTTGCTTCTGCCCCTACGTCTGCATTTGTGTTGTTTGTACAATCACAGGCAAACACTTCTCTACCATCCCAGATGCTCAGTTTTCACTGTTACAAAATCAGTGGATTCTAGCTACAGTACTGTATAACATTTCAAATGTGATGTCAGCAAAGCTGAAAGGAGGGAAGGATGGGGAAGGTAGAACGTAGCAACACACCAGTTCTAAAGAAGGGGCGTCCTTGATTTTCAAAAAGTTCTACATTTGCATCAATTTTGCAGGTTCAGAATCTATTTAAATACTCCGGAATATACAAGACACAACTGGGGTATGCATTATTCATTTATTATTTAGATGTGTAAAGCCGCCCAATCACCAAAGCGACTCCGGGCGGCTCACAATCCCATTGCAAACAAACCCAGCATAAAAAACCCAACATATCATTAAAAACCCAACATAAAACACATTGTTAAAATCTTTGTAACAAATAAACTAAACTATACATGGTTTACTTAAACTACCCAGCAGGGTCATTCATTTTGTACCAATTCCTAAACCACTGTATTCTTCTGTGTGCATATGTGTGTTGGCAGATATTGTGTATGGAGGAGAAGATTGTGGGACAAGAAGAGACCTTCAGCCGGGAGCGCCAGGACTTTTCCCACCAGTTGCCACTCCCGGGCCCCACCTCCATGCCGGGCTCAAAAGGCATCTGGCCGGACTTGTCCCCGCCACCTCAGACTTCAGCCCGGCATGGCGAGAGGAGATTTAGACACTTTATATTGAACTGTACTGAATTGTATGTATTATATTACTGTATTTCTGTTGTATTTGGTTGCTTGTGATTTTGCAGTTGTGTATTGCATTTTTGTAAGCCGCTCAGAGTCGCTGTTGCAAGCGGGGCAGAGTATAAGTTGAAAAATTAAATTAAAATTAAATTAAAATTAAATTAAAATTAAATTAAAATTAAATTAAAATTAATGGTGCCTCTTGCCCCATAAAGTATGCAGGATTCCCTGTAATCTGAAAATGGTCCCTGCCCCCTTTCCAGTCTTACTGTTATAGCACTACAACAGTTCAGTAGTCAACTATCATAGCAAAGAACTATTATACTGTACAGTAAAACCTCAGATAACACTAAAACTTGGTTCCACAAGTCTTAGTGTTATCCAGTCTTTAGTGTTATCCGATGCATGTTAAAATCCTATGGGATGCATTGGATAACATTAAAACTACATAGAGATGCATTGTAACTGCACAGACTTTAGCAAATGTTATCCGATGCATCCCTTAGGAACTTAACGTTAGTCAATGCAATCCCCCCCCGATTGCTTAACGTTATGCGGTTTTAGCGTTATCTGATGCAAACGTTATCCGAGGTATTACTGTACTACTATAATAACAGAATAATATACTGTTATAACAGTATATATCAAAAAATTAAATTAAATTATTAATATAATTATTAATAAAATAATTATATTATTTTAATATAATTAAAAGAATGTTTACCATGTGTCAGGTGTGTGTCAGTGGCAATGAGTGCTGTGCCCAAATGGCTTTGCTTCTAAGGCAGAGGTAGGGAATTTATGCAGAAGTTCCCACTTCACCTACTTTGGATTGGAGGCCAGTGGTGGCAAGGATAAGTAAAGAAACCAAACCCTATGGAGGACCAGAGGCGAAGGGGGGGGGGAATAGGAGGGTGCCTTGTGGTGGTGGCAGCTAAAGGGTGGGAAAAAACCCAATCCAATAAGGTTTCTTCAAAGGGCACAGAAACTGGGACAAGCACTATGTGACCCAATTAAAAAACCACAATTAGAACTCGGATTCTTTTAAGAATCAAGATGCTCCCTTAATCAGGTATCCCTAACTCTCCCTTTTTGTTTAGAAGAAAAGAATATTTCTCTCTTTAACTCCAAGAGGGGCCAGCAGACCAGGCCTTGGAAGAGTTATTATTTTGAACTATCGTTCTCAGAATCCAAAGAGACATTAAAGTGTCCCTTTTTACATCTGAAGAATGGGAAAGAGACTATTCATCATCGTAAGTCTGCTCATCTGCTCACCTGTGCTAAGATGTCATCCTTCAAAACCTGTTAAATGACTACTGTTAAAACTATTACTTATTGGTATCATTTGCATTTCCTTTCTCTCCTCTCCCTCACAAGTCAGACAATATGGATTTAAATACCAGTCGACTGATGCTGTTCTCCATGTACCTGATTAAGTTGGGCTGCAGTTGGCAAAGGCGTATGTGAAGTAAAACTTTTTGGTCTTTAAAATAGCACAATGTTTCTTTGTTTTTGTAGTAGATTCACAGAGTTCTCTTTGCTTCTTGTTTTGGTTCAAAATCTAATCTTTCCAAGGCCATGCTGAATGGCTAGTGGAGTCTGGCATTTTTAGTCCCAAAAAGTAACATTCACAAGCTGTACTCTTACACTGGCAGAGTGGAAAACTCTGCAAATGATTTCACCCAGTTCAACTTCAAGGAACATGAAGTTTAGTATTGTCACATAATCCCAACATTATCCTCTTCAGTAACAATTGTGTCTTTGTGTGGTACATCAGTTGCAACCCAATGGATTTATCTTGTTCTAGATGACTTTGCTCTGCAACACTCATTATTTTTGTCATTTTGATGAGCCACCTGTAGCTTCAGCCCTCTGGCTAGGAGAAGAACAGGGATCTAGTTCAAAATGATGCGTCCAATTCTGTAGTCCTGAAATGGCAAAGTGCCCTTCCTGAGAATGAGTGTATATTCATTTTTAAAAAAATATAGTACAGATTTGAAATCCAAAATTGTTTCACCTATTTTCAGAATTCATAGTGGCAAGAGATTTTAAAATGGTGGCTGCACATGGGCTTAACGGACCTACATTCGACAGAATCCTAGCATAATAGTAACTGTGTGCTTTCAAATCAGTGCTGACTTATGGCATCCCTTTCCAGAGTTTTCCATGTAGTGAACACTCAAAACAGGCTCACCATTCTTTTCTTCTGGCGGGCATCCTGGGAATGTGCCGCCTGCCCATGACTGCACAATCTGGCTCTACTCCTAAAAGACACAGTGGAGAATCAAACTCCCAACCATCCCTAAAAGAGTAATCTATCCAGCCAGCTCATACACCAGCATGAAGTCAAATACAGTAATACCTCAGATAACGCTAAGACTTGGTTCCACAAGTCTTGGTCTTATCCGATCCATGTTAAAATCCTATGGGATGGATCGGATAATGTTAAAGCTCCATAGAGATATATTGTAACCGCAAAGGCTTTAGCGGTTGTTATCTGATCCATCCCATAGGACCTTAACGTTATTCAATCCAATTCTCCTCCCCAGAATATTTAACGTTATGCGATTTTAGCGTTATCGGAGGTAAACGTTATCTGAGGTATAACTGTAGTGTAAATCACAGTGAATAATAATAATTTTGTGTCAGATTACTTTGGGTTAAAAGGATTTTTAGGGGATGCCTGAATGAGGCTCCTTTCAGGTACCCAAGTGCAGCTCTCAGGTATCAAAACCAGACCTTTCAGTCTCCAGCTCATTACTGCTAGTTAAGAAGTTATTGATTGTATTTCTCATTGTACAGCAGTTGCAAGACTTAATACACAACAAGGAATACAAGCATTTACTTCTAACTAACAGTAACTCACCATGCCAATTTATAAAATATACACCAGCATATGTGATAGGATTCTGACCATAGTCTAACAAGTGTCCATCCTCAGAGCCAATATTCTTCCATAATATTCATTTAGATGCAATTCACATCCAGCAAGCAAACTTTATAACATTCACTTGAAACTTCCTCCCTGCCATTTCTGCTTTTGAACTGTGCAGTGTCTAGCACAGTGTGGCCCTAGTGAAGTCTTGTCTCATAATTGGTTAATTTCTGTTCAGGAGGGCTTTTCATTACTGGCTTTCTTTCTTTCTTTTTTTAAAGGCACATTCATAATTTTAGAAGGATATAAAATGTTTAGAAGGAACTAGTAGCCATCCTCTCTTCCTTATCTAAGGGAATATTAGTCAAGGGGCAGTAAAAGGTAAAGGTTTCCCTTGGTTGAAAGCCAGTTGTATCTGACTCTGGGGTTCAGTGCTCATCTCTGTTTCAAAACTGAAGAGCCAGTGCTGTCTGTTTGCAGAAATAAATTAACAATTGGCAACAAACTAATCCAGATCCTCTGTTGTTGTTTTCTTATAAACAACTCAGCAATTTAAGACTAAATGGAGAAGTAACTGCACCATCTGACACCAGAGGGAATCTTTTCGAAAGCATCTGAGGTGCATCCAGCACGTGCATTTTTTAAAAGGCACCCAGACAGAAAGTCACATGGAGCCGTGAACTCATTTGTTCTTCGTTCCTTGCTTCCTCTTTTCCCAATCCTTGACGTGACGTAATCTCAGACCTTTCTTTTTTAAAAAAATTAAATAGATGTCGCCCTCTGTCAGAGATTTCCTTCGCACTGATGTGACCTCAGAGCCTCTGGAGACAAGCAGATGTCTCACAGAGCCATTCTCAGGGTTATAAAAACCAGCAGCCCATTATAAACAAGCACTTTCCTCTTTACAGGGAAATGTCAGCGGAGCAGACACTGGGAACCCGACTAGGGGGAGCAGAGGGCAGGGGATAACAGGACTCAGGAAGATGTATCTCACCCCAGACCCCACGTTCCCACATTAACAGGGATGTGAGGAGAGAACCGGAAGACTAGAGACAACATCCTGTGTGCCAAAGCACCAAGGCTCCACCATTCTCTCTCAAGTTCCCCCTACTTTTTTTTGGATTTATTTAGTCTTAGTCAGGCCATCCTCACTGCCTGATATACTGATGACACTTCATTGATTATGCTGTTTCCTTGAGACCTGACAAATGGGAAGGTTAAGACACAAACTCTTCTGCAGGGCTGATTTTTGCACTATAAATAGGTTACAAGAGCATCCTGGCTGATTTATACCTGATATCACACAGGAAAGCTGCACTTAAAATGAAAAATAAGTGCCTGTCTGAAGTCAGAAATGGCCCGGGATCCTATTCCTTGCCCCAGCCAGAGGAGACCCACTGAGTCAATGTGATTTACATAAGAGCTGATTTTTCATTCACCAGGAGATTCAATGGATCTGTTCTCTAGCTGGGAGTGGCAACAGCAGCCACTGTTTTTCTCCTAAGAATGCTGGCTCTTCAAATTTCATGCCCCCCCCCCCCATGATGACATGGATAAAGCACCTCAGATTGGAGGCAGAAAGGCTGAGGCACGATGCCCTTATTGCTTGTCAGTTGTCTCACATTGCTTGATCAAACTAATCCTGTGTTCTAAAGACAACTGCCAGGTGGAACAATCTTAAAGTAGTATGGTAGGGAGCTTAAGTTATAGATTAACCCCAACTGAGAAGAAATGTGGTGATGGTTTTACTCTTCCTCCCCAACTCTTCTTTCCACTGCTATCAAGAACAGTCTTTCTTTCTTCATGTCAGAATACTGCACAATCTAAAATTATGTACTTACAGTATTTGAAATATGGAGCTTGCTGGACAGCATAGTGTTTTAGTTATTTGGCTACGGAGCCAGAGATTAGGAGTTTGATTTCCCCCATTGTACAGCCAGCTTGTGTAGTCTTGGCCAAGCTGCATAGTCCCAGGGTGCCTCCAAAAGTAGGAAATAGTAAACCACTTCTGAATATTATCTACCTAGAAAACCGTGAAACTGGTTGCTACAAGTCAGAATTGACTTGACAGCACATGGTTATTTATTTAATGAAATAGAGGTAAAGTCCAACAGAAATTAAATTATTAAAGTAATTTGTCTATTTTTTACCAGAAACAGGATACTTCAATACAGTGGAACCTCATACAACGATTGCCCTGTATAACAATGAAATCGCATAACAATTAGGTTTTGGGGGGAAATGTCATCCCGCATAACAATTTTTCCTATGGAAGAAATCATACATGTTCTTTAAGTGAGGTACAACTGTACAACAATTTTTCAATGGGAAAAACCACTTGGCAAAAAAAATTGTTGTATGATGCATCCCATAGGGAAAATTGCTATACGATGCATGCATCATATAGCAATTGTTTCATACAACAATGAGCCCTGTGAAACAGATTAAAATCGTTGTATGAGGTACCACTGTAGTGTTATCTCAACAGTTTACTAGATGTTCTTTTCTACCTATGGTGGGGTATAAATGCAAGCACATAAATCCTATTCATCCACATTCATACACAAATTGATCTGTATCCAGTAGCCCCATTTTTACTCGATTAATTTTTTGCTCTCCCTACTTTGCTTCAAAGTCTATTAAATGACATCCAGGTGGTTCAGCCAGAATCTTGTCCTGGTGGGAGACACTCTTTATCATTCACCCATTTGCCAAGGTGTGTTGTTTTGGCTCTCCATATGTTTAGTCTAGCCTCTTCTAGTTTCATATTTAGCACTTGAGAGGTGTGCAGAAGACTTTTCCTTTATGTTAGCCATTGTCCAGGTGTAAACAGAGCAAAGACAATGGTGAATGTTTTGACCCTGCCACAAAGTGACCTCTACCTTGGATCTCCATCTGCCTGCATTTAGTTCAACCAAGACACTGACAGCTGACCTGTATTATTTTTTTTGGGGGGGTGGTGGTGGTGGTGGTGGTGGTACTTCCTTTGAAAATAGTTGGTAATGTTCATTGTGGCCATTGCGAACTCAGCCCAGGGGACAAACTGGAGGGATTTCAATTTCCTTCCACTAATCTGTGATTCTGCATTTATGCTTCTCTAGTGCCCAGACCAGAAAGATCACAGCACCATCAGTGTCTACTCATTAAAGATTCAAGCACTTAGACAACATAAAGAATTACCAGTATTTCCACCCATTCCCGCTCCTCTTTTTTGTGAGGGAAGGGGAGATCTGAGTCCTTAGCTCTTACTTCCAGAATGCTATTCTGATTTTGGATACAACAATTCTAACCACAATTATACTTCTGCATTTGAGCCAGTGTCCTAGAATCTTTAGCAAACAAGTCCTTCTCCTTCTTTTACCTTTCCCCCATTTATATTTACAGTAATACCTCGGATAACGCTAAAATCGCGTAACGTTAAGTAATCTGGGGAGGAGAATTGGATCGAATAACGTTAAGGTCCTATGGGATGGATCGGATAACAACCGCTAAAGCCTGTGCGGTTACAATGTATCTCTATGGAGCTTTAACATTATCCAATCCAT
This sequence comes from Furcifer pardalis, assembly GCA_030440675.1. NCBI lineage: Eukaryota > Metazoa > Chordata > Lepidosauria > Squamata > Chamaeleonidae > Furcifer > Furcifer pardalis. The sequence continues at coordinate 50,357,561 of CP126893.1, forward strand.
TCCATAGGATTTTAACATGCATTGGATAAAACTAAAAATCGGATAACACCAAGACTTGTGGAACCTGTACTTTGATTGATCAACAGTAATGACCTGTATCTTTTGTTTCCAATTACCGGTACATGTATAAATCAGAAGCATCTGAATATTATTAGGAAATGAAATCTAACTGTCTTCAACAATCCATTAAAGTATACCACATGGAAAAGTTAGGCATCTCTATTAAAAACTTTAGGAATCTGCAACTGTGTGACTGATATATCCTCAAAATTATAGCAGTACTTTAATGGTGGCAAAACACTTCCTTTCTGATATTGTGCCTCCTACAACAACGTTCAGGTCCTTTGAGTATAAAACAGCCATGAAATTTACAGCAATAAGAAAGGAGTTTACAAAGAAAAATGTCACACATCTCTGGGTAAGCTACTTTTCTTACAGAAGCTCGTTTCATGGTTGAAGGAGGAGGAAAGAGGATAGTCCGCTGAACTTTTCCCCACCCTTAAGAAGTGATGAGTCTAGAAATCTGCATAGCTGTGATAGCTTAGCACAAACTGCAGTTGTCTGAGAAAGAAACTGGTGGTTTGCTTTCCTAGTGAGCCAATTGTATCATCTACTCCTTTTCTAATACGTGCAGTATTCAGGCAGTAAGTATCATTTCTTATGTAGTCAAAATAGCACCACACTTATGCAAAAGAGACTAATTAGTAGGCTGGGTGGGGAGGGTGGATATGTTCCTTTTACTAAGCCTTTCCAATAAAGTTCAGTTGCTGTATGGTTTACTGTTAATAAAGATATTAGATACAGATTTTGTTTTATGCATATTGTTTTATGTTGTATGAGTTATGATTGCTGCATACTGCTTTGAAATCTTTACTAATAAGCTGTTCTTGGCCGCTTGTGAACAACAGCAACACACACACACACATACACACACACACAGACAGACAGACAGACAGACAGACAGACACACACACACACACACACAAAGAAACTGTTTCAGAGGTGAAACAAAGACATACACCCCTGCCCCACCCGTGCCTGTTGAATGGTGAACTTCATTAGCAGTCATTAAGTGATGACAGAGCTTTGGGGTAGGGTAGGTGAAGGACAGATTACTGGAAATGGTGGTACTGCAGTGGAGTAGCAGAAATCCAAAAGAGATGTTTATGTTGTTCTCTTCCAAAAGCACAGAAAATTTTTAACAGCATTATTTTTTCTAAAATAATAATAATACAGTTGTATTAAAGAGCATAATACAGTTGTATTAAAGAGCATAATGCGTTCCACAGGACTGCTCTTTAAGCGAGTTTGCTCTTTAAGCGAAACACCATTGTAAGTGACCAGTTGTGGGGGGATTACGAACCCCGATTTATTTGTTAAGCGAGTTTTGGTTGGTTTTATTTGTTATGCGAAGTGAACATTCAGAGAAAATTCTGCTCTTTAAGCGAGTTACTCTTTAAGCGAAACGCTCTTTATGCGAGGTTTGACTGTAGCTCCATCCTGAAGGATTCATCATGTAAAGGGACCAAACCATTTGGCAGTGGTGGTAAACGATGACAGATGAAATAAAAATCTTATTGAACACATTAGTTTAAAAAATGAAATCCACTTTACCCTTCCAACTTCAGGGTCTTCTGTCTCACTAGACATCAGAATGGTTTATATTATAAATGGCACAATTCATACTACAAACGAACTTAGGTGCTGACCTATTATGGCCATGGAACCAAAATAGGGCTACTAAAAGCCAGACATACCAATATGCTTGAGGGAATGCCAATGTTTACAGAAACAGAGAAATCCATAGAGGAGGAACTCCCTAAAGGGAATGGGTGGTCTTCTTTTTAAAAAGTTTTTTTTAAGGCTTAAGGAAAACTGAGTGAGCTCAGTTGGCTGTGTAATGCTAGCTGTCTGGTTGGGCAGTGTAAGAAAGCAAATAACAGGGAGAAGGGCAGTGGTGGGTTGTTACCGGTTCGCCCTGGTTTGCCCAAACCGGTCGCAACAATCTCAGGTAGTTGGGGGGGGGGGGTAGTAACCACCCGGGATTATTAAATTTTTTTTTAGGCGTCCGGTTCGGACACCTCACTGGCAATTTTTTTAAATTTGGAGCCAAAATGGCTCCAAGATACTGCGCATGCATCAAACCTTCATTTGACACATGCACAGTTCTATTTTTTACCGCGCATGTGTCAAATGGAAGTTTGACGCATGTGCAGTTCCCAGCAGCCATTTTGGTGTGTGTGTGCTTATTTTTATTTTATTATTAATATATTTTATATATATTTTCTTTGGCCCCGCCCACAACATCATGACGTCATGACATTGGCTCTGCCCACGACATCATGATGTCATGACATTGGCTCTGCCCACGACATCATGACATCATGACATTGTCTCCACCCACACTGTGTTGACATCATGGTGTGGTAGCGAAAATGTTGACAACCCACCACTGGAGAAGGGGAAACCAAAACAGAAGCAAAAGAAATGGGGGGGGGGGAATGGAAGCAAGTGCCTTGGGAAAGACCACTGCTAGCTGACTGGAACTCCAAATCAGGACTCTGGAAAACATTTGTTTCTTCTGTTTCCTATGTCCACACAGAGCTGCAGCCCTCGAGTCATCAGGAATTCTCTAACTTGATTTCAGAATTACTGCTATACACTTACATCAGCAAACCTATCCATGTAAGTTTTCAACTGTCTTTGTAGATTTCTCTGACATATCCTTATTTTTTCAAATTTAACTTTTTAAAAATGCATTGTGGATAAGTTTGAAAAATGTGTGCTCTTTTTAAAAAAAGGACTTTGTTTCAATTCAATTATCTGAAATCTGTCTCAGACTCGCTGAGCTTCTCAAATAATGCAAATTGTTCTAATTAGAGTATTCCAAGAACATAAACACTCAGACTTCACCCATTAATTTGAACAGCTTTATTAAATTTTAGATCCAACATTGACGAGGCACTTATTTCGAGCAAAGGCTGCAATCTATATGCGGTGTTTGCTGCAGGGGAAGTCATGAAATAGACCCATAGACTCCAGGAGAACATTAGTGAGATAATTTGGAGTGGGGGGGAATGTTGTATTGTGCCTGCAGTGGTGAAGCTGTGCTACAAGTAACATATGTCTTGGAGAGAGGAAAAGCGAGGGGAAAGTGGGAGGGACCCATCGCATTCACAGTGGAATGAAAATGCTGCCACCACAGTTCCGTTCCCTTCCCTTCAAAGAACATGTGGCTTGAGTCCTAGAGCCATACCACCATTGCCTAAACGTGTACCAAAATCAGCCCCTTTCAGGAGACAGAAACACACAGAGGAAGAGAGAAGTTAAGAGAACATTCCATCCCAAAATACAAAAGGGTTTCTGACTAGTTCAGAAAATACAGTAATACCTCGGATAACACTAAGACTTGGTTCCACAAGACTTGGTGTTATCCGATTTTTAGTGTTATCCGATGCATGTTAAAATCCTATGGGATTGATTGGATAACGTTAAAGCTCCATAGAGATACATTGTAACCACACAGGCTTTAGCGGTTGTTATCCGATCCATCCAATAGGACCTTAACGTTATTCGATCCAATTCTCCTCCCCAGATTACTTAACGTTATGCGATTTTAGCGTTATCCGAGGTAAATGTTATCTGAGGTATTACTGTAGTGTTATTCTAAAAGGCATAGAAGGATGGCTTTAATTTTCTATATTTTTGAGGCTCTATACAGTAGTGATCTGTATGGGGAAAGAGCAGGGAAATTTCCAATCCTTGGAGGAAGGGAGTTGTGCAATTTTTGAGTCTCTTGGATGAAGGCTACGGTGTGAGGGGATGTTGTGCGGAAATGCCCAGTTCATACATTCTGTAGAGTGCTGACCATCTTTTCACCCTATGTTAGGCTAGCTCACCAGCCAGGTACTCAAAAGTGTTGTGGTTATTTCTGAAGTGCAGGTTTTCATTGTCACATCCCCCACTAACCACACTCTGAAAGGGAGCTCCTGTTGTGCAGTCTATGTGCATTTTTGTACCTATGTATGCATCTATGTGGACTGCGGTGGCTTAGTGGTTAAGATGCTGAACTTGATGGCTGGAAGGTTGGCAGGTCAGCAGTTTGAGGCCCAAATGCTGCACGACGGAATGAGCTCTTGTCTCTGTTTCAGCTCCTGTCAACCTAGGAGTTCGATAGCAATAAATTGCAAGCAGATAAATAGGTACAACTTTGATGGGAAGGTAAAGAGTGCTCCGTGCACTCCGGTGTTTAGTCATGCCTGCCACATGTCCACAGAAACATCTGCAGACACAGACAGCTCTGGCTCTTTGGCTATAAACAGAGATGAGCACTGAACCTTAGAGTCAGATACAACTGGCTTTCAAGCAAGGGTGACTTTTATTTTTACCTTATATATCCATGTACGCTTGCGAATGCAAGGCTCACAGTAATATGCCATTGATGGGAAATTCCATCTCCTCCCCAACCCAACCCAGCTGCTGGAAAGATCACAGCTAAACACGGAAAGTGATGCCATTGTCCCTCCTCATCAAGAGATTGTGTTGCTCTGACCCTGCAAACCTGGCTCTCTTGAAACACTGAGGGCTGAATGATACATTATGGATAATTCAGACGTGGGAGTTCCTTAAGTATTGATTGTGTGCCATTGTCAGACCAGGAGCTTTTGTTTAGCTCCCAATTTAGCCTGCTTTATTTTGTGACTGTTCTTTAGGTCATACGCACATTCTTCCTTTTAAAGGCTGTCCTTTCAGATATAAAAGTCACTTCTATTGAATGTCAGGGTGATTTCACCTCTAATAGGATATTGGAATATATTCGGAAATATATAATTCTGACTTGCCTGTCTGTAAGTGCTTTGAATTAAAAGAAAGCTTTAAAATATAAAATTGACAAGTTTTTTTAAAGTCACATACAAATATAGCATATATTTTCAGTGGTGGGCATGGGCCGGTTCGCCCCGGTTCTGTAGAGCTGGTGGTAAGAATCCCGGGTGGTCTCCCAGGGAGAGGATAGTAACCCTCCTGGGAGACCACCTGGGGTGCTTACCTTTTTTTTTTTTTTTTTGAGGTGACCGGTTCAGTCGCCTCTCTGGCCGCACAATGCATGTGCACTCCAAGCATAAAATGGCTGTTTGGCTCGGTGAGCATGCATGTTAAGATATCAATTGATGGGCATGTGTCAATTGATATCTTAACTTGCATGATCACTGAGCTAAGCAGCCATTTTGTGCTTGGAGTCAGTGTGCATGTTTCGGGGGGAGGCCACAGTCCAGCGCTAGGCCCGGTGCCCGCCTGCAGACTCTGCTTGCCGAGCAGAGGCCGCAATGGGTGCCTGGTCTAGGGCCAAGCAGCACACACACCCCCGGGCTGCTCAGAATGGGGACGCATGGCCCGGTGCTAGGCCAGGTGCCCCCCATTGCCTCCACTCAGCAAGTGGAGGCCGCAACGCGCACTGGGGCACACAGCACAGGGGAGCAGCCTGGCCCTAAGCAGGCTCCTGCCGCAGTCTCCACTTGCTGAGTGCAGGCTACAGCAGGCGCCTGGTGTAGGGCTGAGCCATGCCCCCCCGGGCCGCTTGGCATGGGGCAGTTCGGCCTGGCCCTAAGCAGGCACGCACCGCGGCCTCCACTCGGCAAGCAGCGTCCGCAGGCGGGCGCTGGGCCTAGTGCTGGGCCGAGCGGCATGGGGGGCGGCCCAGCACTAAGCAGGCAACTGCTGTGGCCTCCACTCAGCGAACAGAGTCCACAGGCAGGCACCGGGCCTAGGGCTGGGCCAAGCGGCAAGGGGTGGGCCAATCCTGTGAACCCCGCTTGCCATGCCGAGCGGAGTCCGTGGCGGGTCCAGGGCCGTGCGGCCCCAGGCAGAATGCTTGCGTGCTGTGCACCACGCGGCATGTGGAGCGGAGACCGCGCAGGTGCCAGGCCAAGTGCCTCTGTGGCCCGCACCAAGCTCTCCCCCAGGAGGACAGGGGAAGCCCCCCCCCATCTGTCTTCACCACCCAAGAGCTCTGCCATGTGTGCCCTGGTAAGCTCATTTGTTTGTTTGTTTATTTGGAGAGGGTGGGAGGGATTGTGTTTGTGTGTGTGCATGTGTGTGGGTGTCGGTTGTGTGTGTTTTGATGTGTGTCGTGTGTGTGCACACGTGCTTGTGCAGTCTTTAAAGTGCCACAACATTTTTGTCTTTTTGTTTTGTTTACTTCCTGATATGGTTAAAACACAGACTAACACGGCTACCATTTCAAAAGTAGCCATGATGTTAGTCTGTGTTTCAACCATATCAGGAAATAAACAAAAAGACAAAACTGTTGTGGCACCTTAAAGACTAACTGCTGTATTTTAATGTAATGGATTGAGTCCACTGGGATTGGGTTGTCTAGCATAACAGATAAATTTATAAATCTGTGTGGCTTTTTACAGCCAGTAATAATGTGTATTTAATTTGTACTGTTAATGTGTTTTATATGTATTTTTATGTGTATTTTAATGTGTTTTTATGTCTATTTAATTTGTGGTTTTATGTGTTTCTATGTGTGTTTTTATGTGTACTGTATTTTTATGTATTTTTTAAACTTTGGCTCTGTCCACGTTATTGGCTCCACCCATGTCATGATGTTGGCTCCACCCATGACATCAGCTCCGCCCACAGTGTGGTAGTAAAATGTTTGGCTGGCCATCACTGTATATTTCTCAAAAAATGGGAAAGAAGGAGGGGATTGTGACACACACACCCCGGTGGATTATGATCATCACCATAATCACTATCACGATGATAACGATAGGTTCAGTGATGGGATGTAACAGGTTCTCACCAGTTTGCCAGAACCGGTAGTAACTTTTCCCAGCGTCCCAGAGGACCGGCAGCAGCTTTTGGGGGAACCACCTTCGGGGCTTACCTTTTCACTTGGTGTGCATGCATGCCTACAGTGCTTGGCACGTATGCACGGCCTCCTTGTTGTCCTCCTTGCTGTCCTTGTGTTGTGGGTGGGTGGGTGGGTTGAGGGGTGTGTGTGTAAGTGTGTGTGTGCTTATTTTTATTTTATTTTTTATTTTATTATTTTTTTCTTTGGCTCTGCCCATGTCATGACATCATGATGTTAGCTCCGCTCACACTGCGATGATGTCACGGTGGCGTAGTAAAATTTTTGACATCCCACCACTGGATAGGTTGCAATCCTGTACATGCTATTTGGGAGCATATACTCAATGGAAAGACTGCAAAAATTACCGTATTTGCCAGCATATAAGACACACTCTGTTATTACCAAAATAGCCCACTATGGGCCATTATATACTGTAAAAAATGCACTCAATTTTCCCAGTGTATTTTAAGTGGGGGAGTGGGTGTTAAACGCCAGCAAATTTGGTAATAATAATAATAATAGTGTTTCAAGTCAAGTTCTACTTTTGGTGATCCTTTTCATGGTTTTCTAGATAGAGAATACACAGAAGTGGTTTAAAATTCCCATCTTAGGATGGTTTGGCTCTGCTCCGGGAGGCACAATGGGATAATCAAACTCTCAAACTCTAGCTCCATAGCTAGATGCCTAAACCACTGAGGTATCCAGACAGCTAGTGCAAAAAGGCAACTGATTCTTGGGAGGCAAGCAATGAGAAACCTGGGGAACATAGTGAAAAGTAGAGACATCACATTGAAAACAAAAATTCGCATGGTCAAAGCAATGGTATTCCCTGTGGCAATGTATGGTTGTGAGAGCTGGACCATTAGGAAAGCTGACCGCAGAAGAATAGACGTCTTTGAGATGTGGTGTTGGAGGAGAGTTTTGAGAGTCCCATGGACAGCAAGGAGAACAAATAGGTCAATCTTAGAGGAAATCAAACGTGACTGCTCATTGGAGGGTCAAATAGTAAAGATGAAGCTAAGGTACTTTGGACATCAAATGAGAAGAGAGGATTCACTTGAGAAAGCCTTGATGCTTGGAAGGGTCGAGGGCAGAAGAAGAAGGGGACGGCCCAAGATGAGATGGCTGGATGGTGTTGTAGAGGCAATGGGCGCGGAGATGGGCGAGTTGAGGGGGATGGTGGAGGACAGGAGTGCCTAGCGGACAGTGGTCCATGGGGTCGCAGAGGGTCGGAATCGACTGTGCGACTGAACAACAAACAAAGTGCAAAACTAGGAATGGGATTAGGCTAGATGCAGTAACAAAATAATCAGTAATCAGGATAAACCATTGGAGAAAACACCCCTTTAACCACCACCACCACCAAAAACAATCAATTAAAACTGTCTGCTATCATCTGCTGAGCAAACAACAACAGAATCTTCTCCCGAGGCTGAAAGGATATCAAGTCTGTCACCAGGGCAACATCTGAGAAAAAGAGGTTCCAGTAGGAGGTCAAAAAACAAGAGAAACCTCCAAGGCTGCCACCCATCTAGCTTTAGGAAATAGACTGACTCAGACCAGGATCTCTGATAGCAAAGATAAACTTCAGAGAGTTCTCTGAGATAGAAGGCCAAGCATTTATCTAATATCTTGCACAACAGAAGACAAGGGGTTACAATTTGGATCTCTAAATATGGTCTGAAAGCAGAACTTCCTGGGGAAGTCCTTGAATTTGAGAGGAAACCTAAGATTTATGCAGTTTATTTTCCTTCCCTGAAGCAAAAATTCCTATACCTGTTGTCCAGCTTTTGGGGAGAATTCTTCTGTGACAATGCCTCAGTAAGAAGCAATGCCAGCTGAAACAGATAAATTAAAAAGATGTGACAGCCACAAGTATTTTCTGTTTGCTCAAAGTCAGCTAAAATAGAGATGGACAACTCAGTTCTATTGAATTGCAACTCCCATCAGTCCTGGCCTGTATCCCAATGGTAATGGATGATGAAAGTTGCAACCCAACAACATCTATTTGGTCATAATTATGGATAGGACTTTCAAGATATTCTGAATCAGGAGTGAGGATGAAATAGGCTCTTAACTTTACATGAAACATGGTTTTCAAAAAGTAAACTGTTTATTTCTTTATTTATTTGTTCAAATTTATATTGCCGCCCACTCGCCGTAATGACTCAGGGCAGCTTACAAACAATACATTACATTACAATACAATATGTTGATGGGGGCTCAGGGGGAGGGGCGGCAAAGTCCTCAACCTGCCCTGGCTTCTTCTTCCCCCGGCCATTGGTGTGGGCTCAGGGGGAGGGGCCAGGGGTCAGCAAACTTGGTTCTCCAGATGTTCTTGGACTTTGATTCCCAGAAGCCCTGGTCAGCAGGTGTACTGACTTGAGCTTCTGGCAATTGAAGTCCAAGAACACCTGGAGAGCCAAGTTTGCTGACCCTTGGTTTAAGCAGAAAGGAATCATTTAAATAAAAGAGAGGGACAGAAAAAAGTTCAATTTTGTTGCATCTTTCTCTTTTGTTAAATCTTTCCTTCGCTTTTTGTCTGTCAAATTGCCTCATAAATTTTCAGCCAGTAATCCCGGAAACTACAGAAGATGCTGTTTCCTGCCTTTTGGTATGTCTGCCTGGCTTAGAGGACTGGAAGAGGGGCAGCCGGCCCTGGCAATGCTACCACCATCCCCTTTCAAGTCCTACAAGTGATATTTCATTTGATGTGTTCCACTGATGATAGGAAGTCATCTTTCTAAAGGACAAACATGGTTGGGAAGGTATGGCATGAAATGTGCAGGACTGGCTGGTAGTTTGGCTCTATATAGCCAATATAAAATGTTTTGGTTGGAGGTGGTCTTTGTTAGGGAGTGGTTCTTTGTGGCTGCCTGCTTGTGGAGTAGATTGCTTCTGTTGCCTTGTCCCTCCATTCTGGAAATTGTTTTTAAAGGTTTTGTAGGGCTTGCTTACGTACTAGTGCAGAAAAAATGAATGATAAAAACTAAATGAAAGAATCTATAATAGTTGGTCCCTTTTGTATTTAATTAAAGTTGCAGCAGACAAAAGAACAGCACAAACAAGAGGGATTAAAAAACTCAAAAATAGTCAAACATGACAGTTTCCCTGTGCATTTCCCAATCCTACAGTAAATTAGGCCTACAGACCATTAAGACTCTTCAGTTTCCCGTGATTAACCAAAATAGGTTATGAGCATATCTTTCTTCTAATTTCTCTCTTTGGGGGTATATTTCTCAGCTATTTTAGACTGCCATGTAGGCACTTGCCTCATCACTTATTTCCTAATTAGCATATATCTTCCGTTTTATTTACATTTATGCAGCTACAGAATTTGGAAAACCTGTTGTGTGTGACAGGCTTGCATGCAGTTGATTTACTTAAAGCAAGGATAACAGCAACTCCTTTCCCCCTTCAAATATCAGAAGAGTTTCCTAGAATCTAGTGCATCCTTTAGCATCATAGTTCAACAAGCACTCGCTGCACTAACTGCTAAGATGACAACACCCTCTGAACTATGCAGAGCTCTCTTTAGACATAATAAAATAACACAACATCTTGCCATCATGACACATTAATAAGAGTCTTCAGCTATACATGGCAAAGTGTCTCCCCCAGTTGTTTGCAGCTGGAATGCAAACAGTACATCAGCCTCACTTTCCCATGGAGCCTGCTAGTGCCAATAAGCAGGAAGGGGTGGCACTTTCCTCTTACTCACCACTCTCAATTTGCTTTATTCTTCAACAGGTTGCTTCCTGTCTCTCACTACAATTGTGCATGACCCTCAGAGCCCAAGGTTACAATTAACTTTTCCCAAACTAAATGCCAGGAAGCTCCCCGGACTACACTTAGTCAACCTGGTTGGAGATTTTAACTGCTGCAGTCGGAAAAAGTAACTTTGCCAAGCTTTGGAGTGTACCAACAGCAGGGATGGAGGAATCACAATTTGGGATCAAAATTGCTGGGAGAATCATCAACAATTTGAGATATGCAGATGATACCACCCTAGTGGCAGAAAGTGAGGAGGACCTAAAGAAGCTCCTGATTAGGTTGAAAGAAGAAAGTGAAAAAGCTGGCTTGAGACTTCATATCAAGAAAACCAAGATAATGGCAACAGGTCCTAACAGTCCCTGGAAAATAGATGGGGAAGAAGTAGAAGCAGTGACAGATTTTACTTTCTTAGGATCGAAGCTCAATGCAGATGGTGATTGCAGCCATGAAATAAAAAGGTGACTGATTCTTGGGAGGCAAACAATGAGAAACCTGGGGAGCATAGTGAAAAGTAGAGACATCACATTGCAAACAAAAATCCGTATAGTCAAAGCAATGGTATTCCTGGTGGCAATGTATGGTTGTGAGAGCTAGACCATTAGGAAAGCTGAGCGCAAAAGAATAGATGCCTTTGAAATGTGGTGTTGGAGGAGAGTTTTGAGAGTCCCCTGGACAGCGAGGAGAACAAATAGGTCAATCTTAGAAGAAATCAACCCTGACTGCTCCATAGAAGGTCAAATAGTAAAGATGAAGCTAAAGTACTTTGGACATGAAATGAGAAGAGAGGATTCACTTGAGAAAGCCTTGATGCTGGGGAAGGTGGAGGGCAAAGGAAAAAGGGGGTGGCCAAAAATGAGATGGCTAGATGGTATTGTAGACACAATGGGCACATTGCTGAGCGAGTTGAGGAGGATGGTAGAGGACAGAAGTGCCTGGCGGACAGTGGTCCATGGGGTCACAGAGGGTCGGAATCGACTGTGCAACTGAACAACAACAACAAAAACAGCAGGTGTGCTAGCCAGAGCACTCCAGGAGCAGAATAATAATTGTGGGAGGAGGATTTGCAGTTTACAAATGGCAGCTTTTGCTCTCTGCTTTTCAATGCTAATGTTTAATATTTGCTAACTATCAGCTCAGCCAAGCCAGGGACCTTGCAGGCAGCCGGCCAACCTGCACTGCAAGGACTACGTAGGTTGGCGTGACACTTGTTTGCACGACATGTAGGAGTACAACCACATCCATCTGTCAAACGCTTAATGAGTCTCAGAGGCAATCTTGCTGCTCCACTTCCCTCAGGGCTTACCTGCCTCTGCAACACAGACACACTGGTCCAAAGTAGGAAGAGGGAACTCCCTGAATTATATGCACAAAGGTTGGAAACTAGAGACTGACTTCAGCTGGAAAAAAATGGGAAAGGGAGAAAGAGCATTGAGACCACTACGATCTCTGCAAATAACAATGCCTTTTGGTTACAGGAAATCCTTAGCAAGAAATGTACGGTTGTAAACAATTCTGCAGGTTTTTCAAATTGTGGTGGGAGCAATCCTGTTAATATTGACTAACTCAGGTAATCTGCAGATCCTGTCTGATCATCTTTGGTGACCTAGACCCTTATATGACACAGGGAATCCAGTAAAGAAGCCCAAACTGGTAGTCAAATCTTCATGTTGCAACTATTGTTTTTTAAACCATATAGCAAAGTAGATAAGGTTTATAACCCAAACTATGGAGATTTGGTCAATCACCTTCTCTCAGCTTAGACTGCTTGACAAGGCTGTTGCAAATTGAGCCAGTGAGATAGGAAATCTTGGGAAGAAATGAATGATGGGTGCATGAACGTGATGGTAATGACAGCCATGCAAGAAAACTTGAACAACAGATGGTGGAAACTGCTGACCATGACAAAAGTCCACCAAAACAACAAACCACTATAGGTTTGAAAAGTTAACTTTTTTTTTTACTATACCTCCCAGGATTCCTTCGCTGCATCTGTGGAGGATTCTGGAGAATGTAGTATATTGTAAGCCACTTTGGATCCGCTTGAAGAAAAATGTGGGGAATACAGTTGAACCTCGAGATAAGAACGGTTCGACTTAAGAAAAACTTGAGATACATCTGGAAATCTCAGAAAAAAATAGGTTCGAGATACAAATTTTTAATAGGATTTTTTTTTGAGATACAAAATGAAATGCATTTCTATGGGAAATTGCATTGAATGCATTTCTGTGAGAAATTCTAGATACTGTAATAATGTTTGAGATACAATCAACCTTGAGGAACAAATTATTCGTATGTAGAGGTTTTACTGTAGTTTCAATAAATAAATAAATAAGGGAAATTTTTCATGCTTTTTAGAGACTCAGGTGAAAGTGGTAGCCTCAGCTCCTCTTCCCTGAGCACTCCAATCAACATAAAGAAGATAGGATATGTAAATGTTGCTAATGATTGTTTAACATACTGTATAAATAGTTGCTCATATGTCTACTTGGTTTTTTCCTAGTGCATATCAATACTGGTATAGTACTGCTAGTACCTTTCTTGCTAATTCCTATAGCATCTTTAACTACCTTTACATGTTTGTGCCACAGCTGTAACAGCTGGTCTACAACGCTTTACTGCTGGCACATGACAAACTCTGTCCCTGCATTATGCAACTAAGGTATGTCAAGGAAGGAGCCCTACGAGGAACCTCTGAAGGTGCCAGAGATGTTTAACCTGGAGGCAACAACTCTTGAGAGGCAATATGGCAATCATTTTTAGATATATGAGGGGCTATAACATGCCAGGTGAAGCAAGCTTTTCTTCTATACCTCCTGAGGCTAGGTCCCAAATAAACCAGAAGGGTAAAATCTTAACTAAATTATAAAAAATGATGACGTCTAGCAACCATTGAGCAGAACTTTCTGATAGTAAGAGTGCTTGGTAGAGGAATGGTCTATCTTGGAAGGTGGTAGGGTTACCTTCACTTGAGGTTTTTAAGTAGAGGTTAAATGACCATCTGTGGATTTTCTATTTAAGAATGAAATTGGTCTTGGTGACATTTCAATCCCACTCTACAAATATATTATTCTGAGAATGAAGAACATGACAGTGGTCAGCCAAGGCTTATAAAAGTCAATTTCTTTAGTTGTTTTCATAGCTTCATGACCACTACAAACGCAACAGGTATGTGATGACTCAGAAGTGACATTCTGAAATGGTGCAGTGAGGATACTATGCCAAAGCATTCCACATTCTAATTAGTGGAATATTGCTAAACTAAAAAACTGAATTCAAGCATCAGCTCCAGTTCAAACATTAATGCTAGTTACTTTGTTTTTGAACAAAGGGTGTTTGCCAGCTATGTATGGATGTATCAGTGTATATACAAACTCCATCCTCCTGCTTCAGGTGTGTAGCTCCTATCTATCCCTGAAATATTGTCTACACTCCTTTATTTAAAATCCATCACTTCAGTCCCCACCACCAATTGAAGACTCAGATTTCTGGACCTTTCTGTATGTGCTGTCTGTTGTCTCCTTGTTGTTAAACAAAAGAGCCATTTGAACAGACACTGGTCTTCAGAGAGTAGAAGGGCCCTGTGAATCTTCAGCCTTGGGGAAATCAGGGAGAAGTGAAAACAATAGGCTGGCCAGCCAGCCATCTTAATCTCATCTTCACACCGTCTGGAGTTCACCCTCTGAGGGGGTCCCTGAGGAGCCATATCTCCAGAGGTTCCTGCAAGCCTCAAAGGACATGTCCTTCTGTGGATTCTGCAGCCCCAGGAGAACAGCTATCCCTGGACAGCATGTTGGGGATCACAATGCTCTGGAGACATCATTTGATCAAGAAAAGGAGAGTTCTGGAGAATGAAACAGACAACAGATAAACTGATAGAGGCTGAGATTAATAAAATTCATGAAACTGCAATACTCCTAACAGTGGCTCATGTGGCTAAGACACTGACTGGAAGGTAGAAGGTCAGCAGTTCAATTCCTGAGAACTGCAGGACGGAATGAACGCCCGTCTTTGTCCCAGCTCCTGCCAATCCAGCAGTTCAAAAGCAAGAAATTGCAAGTAGATAAATAGAGACCACTTCAGTGGGAAGATAAACAGTGTTATGTGTGCTCCGGTGTCTAGTCATGCCTGCCACATGACCATGGAAACTTCTGTAGAAGCAGACAGTGCTGGCTCTTTGGTTTTGAAACAGAGATGATAATTGAACCCTAGAGTCAGATATGACTGGCTTTCGAGCAAGGGAAACCTTTACCTTTAGCAAACTGAAATTCAGTTGACCTGAATACACCTCAGCAACCTCTCTTAAGTGTGATAGAAACTAGTTAGTTTCTTGGTTTATCCAATAGCTAAGAAGGAGAAGGTACACCAGGGATTCTCAACCTGCATTCCATAGGCCAGATGCAACCTGAAGCACCATTTTATGTGGCTCCCCACTGCCTCCACCACACCAGGAAGTGCTATGTGGAGGAAGGGCAAAATGGCCATCCAGACCCCGAAGCTGTCTGAGACAGCGTGACCTGGCCCCCAGCTTTAAAAGGTTGAGAACTCCTGAGGGAGACAATGAGATGGCAATCTACAAACGTATACAGTTGTACCTCGCTTAAAGAGCATAATGCATTCCACAGGATTGCTCTTTAAGCGAGTTTGCTCTTTAAGCGAAACACCATTGTAAATGACCAATGGGGGGGGGGGGATTGTGAACCCCGATTTATTTGTTAAGCGAGTTTTTGGTTGGTTTTGTTTGTTAAGCGAAGCAAACATTCATAGAAAATTCTGCTCTTTAAGCGAGTTACTCTTTAAGCGAGACGCTCTTTATGCGAGGTTTGACTGTACATTGAAACAAGAGCAAGTGTTCTTTATTGAGCCTATACTGTGAAAACAGTAAAGACAAACAGTTCCTCCACTGCTACCACTTCCTGGGAATGTCATCCAACAAGCTCAAAAATCCTCAGAGGAATTTCTCTGTGATTCCCTGGAGCTTCCTCACAAGTCTGCCTAGTCAACAGACCAACACAGATAAATACATCCAAGTCATTAACAAGCTACACCCTAGTCCCTTCCATCAAAACTGCAGTCTGCTTCTTGAGCAAATCCAATACAGTAAAACCTCATATAACGCTAAAACCTGGTTCCACAAGTCTTCGTGTTATATGATTTTTCGTGTTATCTGATCCTCTATGGGATCCATAGAGATACATTGTAACCACACAGGCTTTCGCGGTTGTTATCTGAAGCATCCCATAGGATCTTAATGTTATCTGATGCAATTCTTCCCCCCAGATTCCTTGATGTTATGCGATTTTCGTGTTATTCGATACTAATGTTATATGAGGTATTACTGTACTGTCCTATTATTGTCTTCCTCCTGCAGATTAGATGGAAAGCACCTTGTCAAGCTTTCTTCACTACTTGTCTGAAGCCTTTAGCCAATAAAAAAAAAGATGGTTATATTTCAAGGTCTTTCAGTCTACACCGATTCCTCAAGAAATCATGTCACAATGTAAGACTTGCAGAATATTGCCCTCTTTTGCTGGTGAGTTACTCACCCACCCCTGAAATATCTGACTCCCAATGTTATCTAAACTACACAGCTGCAGCAGTTTCATAACCATTTCAACCGCCTGGTGATTTGTAGTTTGATGAGCTCCTTTGAATCCTTGGTTGGAAAAGCTCTAAAGGATTCCCTTGAGCCACAGGAGAGAATTCCAAGTATTTTACCAAAAGGGAGCCAGGTAGTAAACATGGTGGGAAATGACTATAAATGTCTGTTGTAGCTGCTCCCAGGTTGGAAACAGAGAAGAGGGTCACTCTAGGAGAACAGGCCTTCAATTCCATCTCACTGGGTGACTTTCCATCAGTGTCTAGCACAGTGGTGGGATGTCAAAAATTTTACTACCCCACCATGACATCATCACAGTATGGGCGGAGCTAACATCAAGGGTGGAGCCAATGTCATGACATCATGATGTTGTGGGCGGGGCCAAAGAAAACAAATTTAAAAATAATAAAAAAATAAGCACGCACACACACCTCAACCCACCTACCCACCCACCCACCCACAACACAAATCAACCAGAGATTTTAAACCAGAGCTTAAAGTTTATTCTGGCTAATCTTTCTCACACTAGGTCAGATGGAAGGAACTACAGAATGAACTCACTACAAGATGGCTTCATTTTGGCACTTTTCAACTTTTCAGCAGTTAAAGAAGTTAGGTACTAAGACTTTGCCTAACCAGTTCTCTAGGATATCTAGGGGAGCAGGGTATAGGGAGCTTCAGGTTAGCAGCTTCTCTTCCTCCTCCCCGCTTGGGAGGACAGCAAGGAGGCCGTGCATACACTCCAAGCACTATAGGCGTGCATGCACACCAAGTGCTTGGCACACATGTGCAGTGGAGGAACCAATGAAAAGGTAAGCCCCGAAGGTGGTTCCCCCCAAAAGCTGCAACCGGTTCTCCAGGACACTGGGAAAAGTTACTACCTGTTCTGGAGAACTGGTGAGAACCTGTTACATCCCATCACTGGTCTAGCAGTGTCTGGGTGTTCACCTCTTTTCACGGGCTGAAAATGAGGAAAAAGGAGGGGGAACTTTCATGCATGCCCCCAAGAGCCCTTAGAATGGGGTGCCCAAACTTTTCTGGCCATGGGCTGGTCATGTGGTTCAGCAGGTCAGTCACGTGGTTCCTCCCACGGGAAATGGAAATAAAACACGCCTTGCAATTTGTTTCGCAACAGGATGAGATAGATTTTAAGTTGCCATTTTCTCTGCTTAAACTAGGGGTGCCCAAACTACAGCCTGGGGGCCAGATCCTGTCCCCGATGCCAATTCATCCAGCCTGCCTCGCCTTCGCTGCTCCCAGAAGTGGAAGTGAAACGTGCCCATTTGGGCACGGTTTATTTCCGCTTCTGGGAGCAATGAGTCCAGCACCGGCCTGATGAATTGGCATTGGGGGCTGGATCTGGCCCATGGGCCATAATTTGAGCATCCCTGCCTTAGAAGAAGGCCAGGATATAAATGTGACAAGCGTGATAATACCTATTTCCTTTTGGCTTTGCTTCCATGTCTTCAATCCAAAGGTTCATCCTTCCAGCACTGCTTCCCAAACTTCTCTGCATCCCAAAATGTCTTCCCCAGTGTGGTGACCTCTACATTTCAGTTCCCCCAGGTCCTTCCTGTCACTTGTCTATGCTAATGCTGGCTATTATTGATCAAACTGAGAAACAAAACAAAAATCCCCAAATCACTGCCAGCCATATCAAATTGTGCAGTGCTTAAATATCATTGTGGCTTCCTCCCCACCCCCTGCCCACACCCACCACCTTCCTTTTTCATTCCAGAATTGGGAAGCAAAGCTGCCTGTGAGCTTCCCTTCTCTCCACATGCTTCACCCCCCCCCCAAATACTCCTGCCCCCTCCTCCCACCACCGCAACCCAAATGGCAAGAGAGGAAGAGGCTTTGCCAAATCCACCCCCTTCCCCATTCTGCAGGAGCCAAGGAGCTTTCACTGGAGTCAGGGAAAGGCAGCTCCTCTTTTTTTGAATCTGCAGCAGGGCCAAGGCCTTTCTTGAATCCCGGCAACTTTTCAACACCCCAGATGTGCCAGTCTCCACTCCTTGCCATTCTTAAGCATTAAACCAAAAGAGGGGGTATGGGCCAGCAGAACCCTGCCTGCCCTCCTGATGTTCTTATGCTTCAGAAGGAAGAAAAACAAAATTGCCCTTTCTTTCTCCTCTTCTTCCTCCCCCTTCTTCTCCTCCCCATCACTCCACCCCACAAAAGGCTGGCCACTTCCCTACTTCTCCTTCCTGGCTTCTCCTTCCATTACCTTTTACAGCACTCCAAAATAAATATTTCAGACTTTTCCTTCCTGCCAGAAAGTAATTTTTCAATAATTCTTGACCACTTTAATAGTCAGAGAGCAGCAGCGCAGGTATTTTCCTGTCCAACAGCTTGGAACCAGCAATAGTGGGACTATAAATGGCTTCATCCTGAACTTATTGGCTTTCACGAATGCTTGATCAGGCCCAGCATGCCTTTGTGATGAGGAACAGCGCTGGCCCAGTGAACAAAGCAGACACACCACACTCTTTGAGAGAGAGAAAATTCAGCCCGACACCCTTGGCCCTCACCTTCCCACCTCCCTGAGATCCAGCAATTCTGACAGGAGAGACAATTCCCATCCCTTTTACTTCCTTTGCCGGGGAGAAAAAAAGGTGTCTCATTAGGCAGGGAGCTATCCAAGAGTACTGGAGTCAAATGATCAAAGCTCTGCCCTGCCAGCAAATCTCAACAAACTACATATTTTAATCCCTTTCCTAGCATAGAAATGGTCTGAGCTCCCGCTTTCAAAACAATACTGCTAGGATATAATTATATATAGACAAAGAAAAATAATTACTAGATTCCATTTTTTTTGTCATGCTTCTGTGTAACCAAAACACTGTTACACAATGAAGGACAGGCAATGCAGATGAAGGGGTAAGGGACTTTGATTGGCTCTCCTGAGTTTCCTTTGAGTTCAATAGAATGAAACAGGCTATAATCTGGAACACAGTTGAGGTGGGGCAAAAATGGCCTCTTTCTTTACAGTGAATGATGATTTACAGGATAGCTTTACAATTCATTCCATTTTCATTAAAGTGGCAGGTATTCACTAGGTAAAGGTAACGCCAACGACAACACCTGCGGCTGGAGGGAGGCCACCTCCGCGTTCGGCCCCCGGGACTCGTCCATCGGTTTATGAACTGTTGTTTTCTTATGGTTAAGGTGAGAGACCTGACATTGTCGGATCATGTACTTTATTTTTATATTGTATCCTATTATTGAAACTATGTCATGTATATGTAACTGGAATTGTACTTTGTAACCTTATTTTGCAGTGTGGTTTTGTTTTGTTGCACTGCTGTACTGTATTGTTATATTTATTGCATTATACTGTATGATTTTTGATTATGTTTATTACCTTTGTCTGATATGTATGGTTTCTGTAAACCGCCCTGAGTCGGTTGCACCGAGTAGGGCGGTATACAAATCGAATAAATGAAATGAAATGAATGAATGAATGTAAAGGTCATCCTTGCTTAAAACTCTAGGGTTAGGTGCTCAGCTCTGTTTATAGCCAAAGAGCCAGTGCAGCCTGCATCTGCAAACATTTCCATGGTTATGCGGCAGGCATGACTAGACAGCGGAGTGCACGGAACAGTGTTTAACTTCCCACCAGAATGTTACCTATTTATCTACTTGCAATTTCTTGCTTTCAAACTGCTAGGTTGGCAGGGCAGAGAGGTGTGACAGAGCTGAGACAGAGACAGGAGCTCACTCCATCGTGCAACACTCGGGTCTCAAACTGCTGACCTTCCAGTCATCAAGTTCAGTGTCTTAACTACTGAGCCTCCACTTAGCAATCTAGGAATTCACTAGGTTATATTACTGAAACACCACCACAGCAAACAGATCTGAAAGGCCTGGGTTCACATTGCAAATTCCCCATCTGTTAAGTGTTAATAATGGTGGTTTACCTTTCAGAGCAACTGCAAAGTCAAATATAATAAAGATCACAAAACAGCTTTAAAAATTAAAGGCCCTTACTATGATAAAAAGCAGCAGGAGAGGGCAGATAACAGTCATGGGTTCCCATTTATTACAAGAACACAGAATTCCATCTCACAAGATGCGTAAGGAAAGTGCCAAGCATTTTGTTACTTCAAGATTGAGTATATTTATTCAGGCTCTAGCTGCTGTTATAGAACCTTGCCTTTTCCCCCTGCAGACTTTCTGAAGTAGCCAAAGAACATCAAGTACTCAGAGTTGGCAGCATTGCTCAATACACATCAAGTCTTGAAGCCCTTGGAGTTGTGGGCTCAGGCACCAATCTAATGCTCCTCTATTCTGAACCTTTCCCTAGGCAACTTAGCCCTTCACATCTCACACCAGCTCCTTTCTCAAGATACATGTGCATGTTCTCACTGTTACTGTGTGCCTGTCTTTGTGTGGCCATTCTGAGGGGGTTGGGTGCAGAATTCATTATTCCCTGCCAATGGCTTTTCTGCTTCCAGACTCACTGTGACTTGATTCCACTGACTGACTCTCCTAACTAGAGATAGAACCGTGTCACCAACTCACTGCTGAATGTCCTACACTGTGATGACCAGAAGACATGCCCAGCTCCATTCTAAAATTCAAGTGAAGTATATGAATTACATTTTCCAGCCATCTAAGGAAATCAATTGGAACTCCTGTTGGAGTAAAGGAGGAGGAGAATGGACAATGCACAGTCATGATTTTTTTAGAGTAGCAAGGCCTTTGGGAATGATATTTTGTGCATGTCACAACATTTTTTTAGTCTGATGAAGTGAACTTGGTCTACGAAAGCTCACAATTAAATATAGGAGTTAGTTGTTAAGGTGCTACAACTTTTTTTTCCTTTTGTATTTCATTTACTCTCAGATATGCTTGCACAGACTAACATGGCTACCACTTCAAACATTTCAACATTTCTTGATTTTTCTATGAGCATGTGCTGCAGTGTCCATGTTCCCAATCCCTGTTCTGTGAGCCTCAGGAAACCTCCATGGCATCTTTTGCTGACACAGGTAAGTGAGGTAAAATAAGAGAACAGAAAGAGGTCAGAAGCAGAGAGCTGAGGCATCCAATAATATTTATAGAGGCATCCTGTAGAGCAGTGATGGTGAACCTTGGCATTCCAGGTGTTCTTGGACTTCAATTACCAGTAGCCTAAGTCAACACTACTGCTGATCAGGGCTTCTGGGAACTGAAGTTCCAGAACACCTGGAGTTCCAAGGTTCGCTATCCCTGCTATAGAGAACCATGTACATGTGTGAAAGCTGGACAGTTAAGAAAGCTGTTAGAGAACAAATTGATTCATTTGAATTGTGGTGCTGGAGGAGAGTTGTGTGGGCATCCTGAACTGTCAAAGAAACAAGTGGGTTGTACAGCATGTCAGTCCTGAACTGTTTCTGGAGGCAAAAATGATGAAATTGAAACTGTCCTACTTTGGATGGAAAGGTAAGACTCTCTGGAAAAGACTATAATGCTGGAAATATTGAAGGTCAGAAGGAAGTGAGGTTGGCCAAAAGCAAGATGGATTGACTCCCAG
The DNA here is from genome assembly GCA_030440675.1 of Furcifer pardalis. Lineage (NCBI taxonomy): Eukaryota > Metazoa > Chordata > Lepidosauria > Squamata > Chamaeleonidae > Furcifer > Furcifer pardalis. The sequence goes on from CP126893.1 coordinate 50,379,308, forward strand.
GGAACCACAAACTATAACTTGCAGGAGTTGAGCAGGGCTGTTGAAGACAGAGAGCTCATACATGGCACCATCTCAGTCTATGCACAACCCAAGACAATTTTCTACCTAATGCGGAGCAACAAAGCCCGGTACACTGTTTGGGCCCGACAGCCAGAAAATCTTAACAGGCACTCTCTACCCCAGCTCCCATCAGAAAAATACAAAAGATGAAATCCTATTGCTTAGCACAGTAAGTCACACTAGAGTAGGCCCACTCAGGGATGTGCAGGCTAAAAGGGTGCTGGACAGGGAGTGATTAGGGTGTCTAACCCTAAAAATTTATATATGTTCCCACTCGACTTCTAATTTCAATTCTTCTCTGGGGACTCGAATCAACAACCACCTGCTTACAAGGCAAAATTGCAACCTCTAAGCTATGGTGGCTATGTTTTCAACAGAATTGCTTTTGGTAATCTTATAACAAAGAATTCTATGTTAACCAGAGAGGGTATCATTGCTTTTAAAAAATCAGGTTTAAAGAGAAATCATTAGTGGATAAGTGGTAAGTGTTTTTGACTATGCCCAAAAAGTACCGAGTTTTATTCCCACTTAGGACTTAATTTTTAAAAAAATATTATAAATATAATTACATTTTATAAATATAATTACAAGGCAGCATTTTATCACCTTGCTTATTCAATTTATACACAGAGCACATAATGTGTAAAGCAAGTATGGAGGAATCACAATTTTGGATCAAAATTGCTGGGAGAAACATCAACAATTTGAGATACGCAGATGATAAGATGATACCACCCTAATGACAGAAAGTGAGGAAGACCTAAAGAAGCTTCTGCTTAGGTTGAAAGAAGAGAGTGCAAAAGCTGGCTTGAGACTCAAAATCAAGAAAACCAAGATAATGACAACAGGCCCTATCAGTCCCTGGGAAATAGATGGGGAAGAGGTAGAAGCAGTGACTGACTTTACTTTCTTAGAATTAAAGCTCATTGCAGATGGGGATTGCAGCCATGAAATAAAAAGGCGACTGATTCTTGGGAGGCAAGTGATGAGAAACCTGGAGAACATAGTTAAAAGTAGAGACATCACATTGCAAACAAAAATTTGCATAGCCAAAGCAATGGTATTCCCTGTGGTAATGTATGGTTGTGAGAGCTCAACCGCAAGGAAAGCTGAGTGCAGAAGAATAGATGCCTTTGAAATGTGGTGTTGGAGGAGAGTTTTGAGAGTCCTAAGACAATAATTTCATATAGATATCTTAGTCAGTGTTCACACTCTATTTGCCCCATGCTTTCCACATCTAAGATGAGCCCTAAGACTCTCTCCAATGCTGCAGAATCCAATGAAATATCTATATAGATATAGAGATATAGAGATAGAGATAGATAGATAGATTAGATTAGATAGATAGAGATAGAGATAGAGATAGAGATAGAGATAGAGATAGATAGATAGATAGATAGATAGATAGATAGATAGATAGAGATAGAGATAGAGATAGAGATAGAGATAGAGATAGATATAGATATATAGATATACCGTGTGTGTGTGTGTGTGTGTGTGTGTGTGTGTGTGTGTGTGTGTGTGTGTGTGTGTGTGTGTGTGTGTGTGTGTGTGTGTGTGTGTGTGTGTGTGTGTGTGTGTGTGTGTGTGTGTGTGTGTGTGTGTGTGTAAAGTCAGTAATACTACCTGAGCCAGTTTGGATAGTACTGGCACAGTTTTGTTTGTTTTTTGAATCACTCCGGATTGTGGGACTCTTTCCTCTTCCTCTGCCTGCAATCTCTGCCCTTCTTCCCCAGTTATTGTTGATGGAGATGTTACAATACTCAGTGTAGCCAGCTGTTTGGTCAGCCTTTAACCATTCTCCAACAATTATTTGTTGGCAAGTCTTGTGAAAGGTAAAACCACAATCTCTGTATTAAAAGGAGCCAAACAAACACCTTTTGTAAAGTCTGGTGGGTCATAAGAATATAACAAGCTGCTTCACTCAGTGTCCATCAGCCCAGCTTTGTCTGCTTTGCACGGAGAAATTATTAGTATTACTGAGTGGCACTCTTTGCAGGCTGGAGTCTTCCACAGCTGGGACTCACAGATACTGTAGGGTAGATTCTATCCCAAAGGTTCTAGGACTTTCTGCATGCATCATGTATGCAGTTCCACTGTCAGATCTGGCATGGTAGTTCTTCTTGTCCATCCCTTTGTAAAGTGAGTGGAGGCTGGAAAGTCAAGACAGCTGCCAAAAGTCCGCTGCCTTTAGCCACATTTTACCACAGCTCTCAATCAAACCACTGGCCCATATATTCTCCCCCCATCCATTTGTGGTACTTCAAATTTCCTCCCTAATGCGTCTGTGTATATAGTATGTGATTTTCTAGAACCTCATGAGTTAAGCCACACATTCATATTTCACAACAGAAATGTCACTAGCAGGTCGAAAGACAATTGTAAAGGAGCAATCTAGGAGCAATTATCTAGGCAGTACCAATCATTGCCATGGGAGTAGGAGTGTAATTTGTCAGTCCTAGGCCTCTGCAACCAGAGGCGTTCACCACACTCAGCCCAATAGCAAGGACGGCCCTTATCATAACAATTTTTTAAGTAACTCTTGACAGGACAGCCCTAACAAAGGATGAAAAGAGATTGAAAAACGTATGCAGGTTTCACCAAAACAAACAGCTAGCCTCGTGGTGGTGAACCTATGATACACATGCCAGACGTGGCACTCCAAGGCCTTTCTGTTTGCACGCGTACCATCACCCCAGCACAGAGTTCACCCTTCTCCTCTGCCCAGCAGCCCAATGGGAGCACTTCCTCCCTCCCCCAACACAAGAGTTCGCCCCTTCCCTCTGCTTAGCAGCCCAATGGGAGTGCCTCCTGCTTCCCCTCAGCACAGAGTTCACCCCACCCCTCTGTTTGGGCACTCAGTCTCTAAAGGGTTCTCCATCACTGAGCTACCCTATGTGACATTGCCTCTCCTAGGCTGAAATAATGTACTTCTGGAAAAATGGAAGGTGTACTTCCCCCACTATTGTTCAACTTTATTAGTAGTTTAGGGCTGAAAGACAACTTAAAACACAATGCTGTGTCATACATTTCTTCTGAGATGGGAAGTAGGAGATAAAAGTAATGTAGCTACCACTAATGAGCCCACCTATCTTGGGAGAGGGGGGGAGATAAAGTTTTATTTCAAAAGCAGTTTAAATGGAAACCACATTAGCCATTTTGGTGCAACAAAAATATGTCCTAGAAAGTTTTTTAAAGGGCATCTTCAGGGACAATGGGACAGGAATTTTTCAAGATTTATGTCATCTCTCTTGAGCAATCCATAGTGTTTGAACTGTGAGTGAAGAGCATATGTGCTAGTGGGGAGGAAAGATGAGAGAAGCAGCAGCTGCTCAGAGGGAAAATCTAATTGTGTAGGTTATTATATGCCATGCTTTAGGGACAGCATTCAGGAACCTTCCAGATGTTTGCAAGCACAAACTCAACCACTCACCACCAGAGATTAGATTGTGGGGTTTTTACACATCTGCTAAAGCTATATTAGGAAAGTCAAATTACATTCCTGGATGGTTATTTCTGATGTCCTCAACAAAAACCATGCGCCACTGGTGGGGGTGGGCAAGAGCATCAGCCAAAGTATTATACTGTATTGAGCCTTTTCTGGAAACATCCAAATTTCTGCTTTCCCTAACGTTCCTATTACAGACAAGCTCAAGAGGGAGAGCATGCTGAAAATGGCAGTCTACCTTCTCAACTGATTTCTGCTCAAATGCAGCTTAGGGGGCGATCACTTTCTAGCTATGCAACACATATTATCTGCACAGAGTTATGGAACGTTTCCTGAGTGACTGGCTCTAAATGGCTTCCTTGTTAAAAGGAGATCTCATTACTCATCAGTTAGTAAGCACAGTGAGGAAAAAGGCAATGTAGGGTAGTGGTGTGAATTTTTAAAAAACCCACAGAAAGCAGACAGTAGGCAATAACACTTGCCCTGCTGTAAATACAGCAGTGTGATCCCACACAGTCACTTTATCTGAGCAGCAGCCTCTGTTTGAAGGATGATTCTTTGGGGGAAACACTTCCTGGATTAATTGGAGGAGAGAGGCAGAAAAGAAACTAGAGAAGGAAACAGCCTTCGTAGAGGTTATGCAACAATTTCTTAATCAACCAAGGCTGCTTTCCCAAAACACAAAGAATGCAGTCGGCTCACGGTTTGGAAGGCTTTCCACTCTTGGCTCTAGCTTCCCCTGCTCAGATTGCAGAAGGCTATATGAAGGCTAGAACTGCTAGTGTCTGAACAATAGAGAGCATGCAATGTAATTTACAGTGACAGTGTTTATGTTCTGTTCCCTGCAAACATGTGTCAAAGCCCCAGCAGCCCACGTGGCACTTTACAAGGTCCCAGAAGAGAGGAACAACCACCCAGCAAACATCAGCAATACAACAAATGTTCTCCTTGCTTTAGTCACTGGGGGAGGTCCTCATACACACAGCACACTCAGAACCTCTTGCGGCGTACACACATATCTTTGCTGCCATTCATTCTCTCCTTCTGTGCTCTCCTCCAGGGAGCCAGGGTGATAAAGTGGTGTCAGTGTTGAAAAAGTCAGGGTCCAAATTATTTTACTGTTGCTCAGTTGCACAGTTGAGTCTGATGCTTTGTGACCCCAGAGACCACAGCACGCCAGGCTCCTCTGTCATCTGCCATCCTTCAGAGTCCACCCAGATCTATGCCCACTGCATCAATGATGGCATCTAGCCATTTCATCCTCTGATGCCCCCTTCTCCTTTTGCCTTTGATCTTTCCCAGCATCAGGGCCTTCTCCAGTGAGTCCTCTTTCCTCAGTTGGTGGCCAAAGTACTTGAACTTCAGCTTCTATATCTGTCCTTCCAAGGAGCAGCTGGGGTTAATTTCACTGATTTGATCTTTTTGCAGTCTAGGGGACTCCCAAGAGTCTTCTTCAGCAGCAGTTCCGTTCAAAGGCATCTACTGTGCTCGGCCTTCCTTATGGTCCAGTTCTCACAGCCATATATTACTGCTGGGAATATCATTCCTTTAACTATGCAGACTTTTATTAGCAGGGTGATTTCTCTACCCTTTATTATGCTGACTATGTTTGCCATAGCTTGCCTCCCAAGAAGTAAGCATCTTTTTATTTCATAGTTGCAGTCACCATCTGCAGTGATCTTAGATCTCAAGAAAGTAAAAACTGTAACTGCTTCAATTTCTTCCCCCTTCCATTTGCCAGGGAGTGATGGAACCAGATGCTATTACAGTAAAACCTCATATAACACTAAAACCTGGTTCCACAAGTCTTGATGTTATATGATTTTTAGTGTTATCTGATGCATGTTAAAATCCTATGGGATCCAAAGAGATACATTGTAACCACACAGGCTTTAGCGGTTGTTATCTGAAGCATCCCATAGGATCTTAATGTTATCTGATGCAATTCTTCCCCCCAGATTCCTTAATGTTATGCGATTTTAGTGTTATTCAATACTAATGTTATATGAGGCATTACTGTATCTTGAATTTTTTTAATGTTGAGTTTCCGGTCAGCTTTTGGACTCTCCTCTTTCACCCTCATCAAGAGGCCCTTTAGGTCTTCTTCTTTCTGCCTTTAGGGCAATGTCATCTGCATACACTAGAACACCAGATAACGTTATGACTTGGTTCCACAAGTCATGACGTTATCTGATTTTTAGCGTTGTCCGATGCATGCTTGGAGCAATGGTTTATTCTAAAGTGCCTAGCGCCAGGCGGAGCAAGTGAGGGGCGGTGACCAAGTGGTTCCCAGGGGCAACCTTCTCCCCCATCCCTTGGTCACTGCCCCTGTCCAGCATCTTCCCATGGTGCCCAGCACACCTCTGCCCCCACCCCTTAATTTGCTGTGTCATCCATGCAAAGATGGAGCAGCTGCCCACCCACGTCCTACCCTCCAAGGACTTTTCAGAGCAGGGCCATAGCCAGGATTCTAGATGGGGTGTGTGAGAAAATTTTTCAGGGCAACAATGTCATACTCACTTATATAACATTGGCACCGTGGGGTGGAGTGGGCTGTTAGCTCAGGAGGGTTTCATCCCTGCCCCCCCCCCCCGGCTGTGGCCCTGTCTCAGAGAGAGAGAGGCATCAGCAGGTACTCCCTCTGGAAAGACATGGTGACGGTCTCCTGCTGTATCAAATGCTGCAGAAGGAAATGGGTTATCCTTGCTCTCTTTGAGATACTCGGCCAGTACTTTTTTCAGACAGGTGTTCAAAGCAATGCTGTGGGCTAGCCAGCTGCTGGAGAAAACAAAGTAATAGGGAGTCAGTGGGGTTCCCTGTAAGGTCTTGATTGCCACTTTCTTGCTGTTTCTCCAAAGGCATTGGCATAACAGCACTCATTGGTCATCTCTGCGCACAGTGCCTCAATTTGAGGAGAAAAAGGCCCTTCTGAAAGATTATTATTATTATTATTATTATTATTATTATTATTATTATTATTATTATTATTATTATTAATAATAATAATAATAATAATAATAATAATAATAATAATAATAATAATAATAATAATAATAATAATAATAATAATAATAATAATAATAATAATAATAATAATATGCCGCTCTACTTGGTGACAACCAACTCAGAGCGGCTCACAGTATCAACAAATATCAATATTACAGCTCAAAACCAAAATATATTACAAAAGTGGAACACATCTCAAAAACAGGACACATTTAAAGTAATACAAAGGAATACAGAGCGTCCTCCTAATCCCAAATTGTGGCAGTCTTTCATCCTTCTCTGGGCGGGTGGGAGATATTGAGTGGGAGGCAGCAGTCACAGTTCCAGCACTGGAGAGGGGGACTGCACTGAGCATTTGTCCAGCACATGTTTTCCCCATACTAGGGGACAGGACATCTTGTGCCAGCCCTGGAGTAACTCACAGTGTTTTTAATTAATAGTCTGTAGAACAATCTCAGCAATCTATTTTAGCACAATTACCAACCCCCAATTTGTTGTATGGGATACACCTATGTAAGTCATGTTCAAAATCAGTTTCTTTTTTTTCTCTTTCAAATAACCATCCTATTGCTAGTGGCATCTGATGAACTGCCACAGAAACATAGCCTTCTGCACTGGAAAGTCAGCCAACTTGAACTCTGAACTAGACTGACTCCTCTTTCCAACCCTGGGACAAGAAGTCAGCCAAAAGTTATACTTCATATTCTCCCTTTAATTAACTGGAGGATGCATACAGCTACAAAGCTTTGGTTTATGTAAGTACAACAGCCAGTTTTTCAGAAACTACCTTTCAAGGTCCAACAGTCTTTCAACTCAGTTGTTTATACCTGGCCTTTCACAGCAAACTGATTTTGATCGATCCATAGGAGGTAGGAATGGAGTGAATGCTGCTGCTGAAGACAGTGTTTGAGCTTTGACAGAGCATGTACATTTTCCAAGTAGTCACTGGCATATGCTACTAGTACATCTTGTCCAAAAAGGTATACACTTAATGACAGGCACCCTTATTTGACCTTTCTGCTTAAATAAACACAACTCAACAGCAACTTGTTCCTGTAACAAGGGGGCAACATGGTGTTTACCATCACAGATCTCTATGTTACCCGGTGGAGGATTTTTATCAAAATCAGATTAAATACTGTTTGCACAAAACCTTGAATGAGTGGTTTTGGCGGGTGGACAATATGGCCTCCCTTCCTCAACCTGTCAGCTCAACAACACTATGAGCATTTCGAGGGATGACAAACTGTGTGGAATCAGGCCTCTGAAATTGCAAATGGTGAAAAGCAGAACATTGACACCCATAACAGTACATCACACTATGGAATGGCTGGAAGATTTATTTTAGCTGCTTAACTACCGTAACTATTCATTTATTATATTCAAACACATTTTGTGCTTCCCTACTCTTCTAACAGAGGCAAGGCAGTTTTTTGTTCATTTTTTCCAAAGGCTACAATTAAATAAAAATGACCACAGCAGTAGAGAAGTTGTCTTTTTCCACCGACACAGAAATCTCAGATATACTGTATAATGTTCCTTCCTTCTATAAAATAGCAGAGTAAAGATACTTTTAGGAGAATTGAAACTAAACTTGAATATGTTTCAGGTTTACACGACAAGTCAACTTCTGGAGGTTTGGGGACACATTACCATTCCTAAACCCAAATCAATTTATTGTTTGTTTGTTTATTACATTTCTAATCAAAGCTACATATACCCCTACCTTTGATTCAAAGGGGTAATTCCCCCTCTCTTTCAGTATGAAAGGTAGGGCCAAAAAAAAAAAGCCCAATTTTCCCTTCAAAACTATCCCATGGGCTTTAGACCTCGTTTATAAACCAAATGAGATGTTCCATGGACATGTGGCAGGCATGCCTCAACCCTAGAGTGCACGGAATGCTGTTTACCTTCCCACCAAAGTGGTATGTATTTATCTACTTGCAGTTTCTTGCTTTTGAACTGCGAGCTTGGCAGGAGCTAGGACAGAGACAGGAGCTCACTCCATTGTGCAATACTTAGGAATCAAACTCTGACCTTCCAGTTGTCGAGTTCGTCTTAACTACTTGAGCCACTGCAGTCCCAATGCTATTAAGACACACTTTTTTTGTAGGAAAAAGGGGCAGGAGAGTTGTAAAACTGGACCAGAGGAAAATGTATCTCATAGGTCTTGCAGTGACAATGGTTTGATTCCAAATACATGCTCTACCAGTAAAAAGGTACTTCAACAAGGTAGCCGTGCCATAGTCTGATGATCCCACTGTAACCCATCTCATGCTGTTCTATGGTGTTTCTTAACATAATACTTTTGTGGAGGGAGGGACAGAGGGGCTATCCTTGAGAGCACAAGCTGGGATGACATGTGGTCACACTTTTTTTTAGATCCATCCTACTGATTTCAAGGGAATGCCATCATTTACAACAGTCTGTGGTAATCCTTATTATGACCTCCGGACACAAGGTAAAACTTGTGGAAGCTGCCAATACAGTTTGAGCTCCAAGTTCAAAGCCTGGCAGTCAGGTCAGGAAAGTATTTGCCTGAGGATAACACACTGCCAAGAAAAGCCACAGTCCTAATCTACATAAACAAGTAGCCCAAGGGCACAATCCTAACTAGTCAAAGTGGCTGAGGGCTGGCCAAACTGACGCTAAGGCAGATGGGGTTGTACAGAACCCAAACCCCTCCCAGGCAAAGGATATTGGAAATTACTGAGGACCATGGTGACCCTGTCCTAAATTTATGCCAAAATAGTGGTTGTGGGTCTGGAACGAGAAGAGTTGGGACTTGGCATTATTCAGTTGCTCTCCTTCTCCACTCCTTTCTTGGCTTTTCTCAACCATCTGAACAGTTGTGCCAGCAGAGCTGAGATCAGCCAGCACAAGGGGTTTGTGAAGGCAGAAGGGCAATTGTGTTGGCAAAAGAAACTTCTGCCCATTCCAAACCCACTACATCTGGCACAGGTTTGAGTTTGGACTGCACTGTAACCTGGGAGACAGACACTTCATGTGTTCAATACAGAAGCCAGAAGAAACTCTCCCAAATGTCTGTAACACGGTGAACTTATTTTGTTTGGGTTTTTAAAAATGATATTCAGCATTGTACTGAGCACTGGCTTTGTCATGGCTAGATCATATTATAATACACATATGCAGGAATGGAAACCAGTGTTAAAACTGGGATCTCGCTGATCTATGGCTTCTAGTCCCTCAATTAAAGTTTTAATCTCTAGTCTCTTCCTCATCAACTCTGAACTTCAGCCAGGAATGTCTGCATTCCCAAGCAGGCAGCAACAGACTGTACAGAACACTCCCCCAACCCTGCAAAAGAGAACCAGGAGTAGATACTTATACTGTACACAAAGGCTGTGAGTGACATTCTACTACTACTACTATCAGAATAAATGCAGCTCAGAATTCTTCCATTCAAAATCTGTCTTTTGCATGAAGCCCCATTTGGTGGATCTCAGAGGTTCTAGTAAAACATACAGTGTAGATTCCATAAGCATGAAATCACTGGCCAACAGCTTAAATTAAGTTCTCAAGCCATGACGCAGTCTTGTACCTTTTGCATTTGGGGTGTAAACATAATGGCATCTGCTTTTCCATTTCTGCTTTGTTGTACAAATACCTCCCAGTGATCTAATGGATTCATTCTTCCAACCACAGTTTGTGTTCTGAAGGCTAAACCACCATCTTCTACTAAATACAGTACTGGCATCCAGCCACATGCCAAATGAATATGCTGCTAGCATCAGTTAGAGCTGCCAGAAGCCTTATATTGTCCTTTTCCCCCTTGGCATGGTAATATCTTTGGCTGGCTGCTTCTTAGAGAAGGAAGAGAAAAGGAAGGGAGAGGCAGTTCTGGAACAGTCACTTTTAAAACATTAGCATGACATTATTTTAAGGATATCAACAAACACTATTAAATTATTTCAATACCCTCATCATGGTGTACTGGAAAACTAAGTGGAATCTGCGACTAGTAACAATGGAATTTCTGTGGAATGAAAATCTAAGGAAGCAAACGAAGGTGAAAGACATCACACAAGATGGCAGAAATCTTAAAGGTGGTTCATCAAACTGTCTATCATGGGCACAAAAGTAGGATACATTTCATTTCTCAGTTAGAAATCTCAAGCATGTCCCAAGTAAGCATACAAATTTTGGGGGTGGGATTCTTTGGCAAAAAGTTTGAACATCAAACACATCACTGAGATAATCTTGAAACTTCCATTTTGGCAATGAAATAGCCTCTGTTTTCAGTGAAATCATACAATTAAGTCACCTGAAGTCATTAAATTTAATCCCATAAAATGAAATAATAGCATCCTTATCAATAGCTTTCTTCGTAATTCTCTGGGGAACCAGGAACTACTGCAAGTGTTGTCAAGAGCCATTGTTTTGGAGTCTCCTGAATCTCTAGAATAAAATAACTCCATCTGTCTGTTTATTTCATAATAATCTTCTGACTCATGAAGTGTTTGGGTTTTGGTTAATCTTCTTGACTAAACTCTTGAGATTTGTGGGTTCTGTTCTTTGTAAAGCAACATGCTTCAGTGGTCAAACTCAATTATTCTCAAAGCTAGATCTCTAGGGCAAACTGAAGTTGAGGGCATGACACTAATGACACAAGTGGCCCTGAGCACCAGTAGGCGCATACAAAATAATTATGGTTCCTTTCTTCTGCAATCATATTTTGAATAAACCATTGCTTCCTCAAAATGTTGGTCCTCCAAGACCCGTCCAGCAGATCACCAGCAAAAGATATTGCTAGCATTCATAAGGTCAGCTATCTGGGATTCAGGAGAGCTGAACATAATAGGTTCCTTTCACCTTTGAGATGAATAATTGCAACTAAATTTGGTAACACAGATTGAGGAGGAACTGCTATATTTTGCATAGCCAATAGCTGCACCTAAGTTCCACTACAACAGATTGTAGTTCCAGTGGCTCAATGCTTAACATCTACCTCCTACAGCAGTCTCAGAACTTTCCAGATTAGGAGCCATTTATTTATTTATTTATCACAGTGACTAAGGATATTGTGTCCTGCATCTGTATGCTTCTGTGCTTCAAATAAACACCAATGACATAAAAGGGTACTTTCTCTTGGACAGTACATAATAGTCATCATCTTTAAAGACCTGTTGACTTTGGTGTCTTCAAAACATCGCTATAGAATTTTAAAGAGCTACTCAGTTTTAACCCTTCCCTGGTATACTTTTTCTCACTCCCCTCACACAAGCACTTTTTCTTGAAAAAGGAATAAAAGGGGTGAAATATTAAACTACCAATGATGGGCATTTGCTAAATCCCTAGATTACCAAAATTTAATAAAAAATTCAAAATCCCAAAGAAATGTTATACAACTGATATCAGAACAAAAGAGAAGGATTCGTAAAATCAAAACAAGGTACAGTATTTTGGATAGCTCCCTTTTCTATTGTTCAGGAAAGTTTAGAAGCTACATTGGTAAGAATAGTATGCTAATGCTTCAAAATCCCAAAAAATGTATGCCATTACCATTAAGGCTGAGATTTATTTTCCTTTTACTAGATAGGGAATACAGGTGGAACAAGAAGAAATACAAAGATAGATTACTTATGAGGACAGATACAAATAACGACCTAGATCCATGTTCTCTGACAAAAGCTGTATTCATCAATATGTGTACACCTATGTTGGTTCTCCCACCACTTCTTGTACTCTCTTTCTCTCTCACACACAACTCCATATACATATACAGTCTCCACACAGAGAGAGATCACAGGATCCGTTTATAACTACACATATTCTATTCACACATGCATGATTGTTTTCTAATGCAAAACAGTACAACATGAGATTGTGCCAAGAAAGAGGTACCAGTCTACAGTTCTGTGAAACAAACATGCTGAAAAGACTTTAGAGATGCTCTAGGGATCCTTCAGTTCTCTCCCATGAGCAACAAACTATAGAATTATTAATGCTCTCCCCTCCCCCCCCCCCAGATTAGTCTGAGGCTTTAAGGCCTGATTCAAGGTTATGGTTCTAACCTATAAAGCCTTGAAGAGCTTAGGACCTCATTGCCTGGCAGAACATCTATCTCAGATAAACATGATCCAGACAACCAGGTCTTCCCATACATGTGGCCTATGGCTACCCACTCTGAGAGAAACCAATAAGATTTTCACCAGAAATATGACCTTCTTAGTGGTGGCACCTTCACTAGAGAACATCCTTCCACGGCATGTCCAGTAGGCCCCTTCCCTCTCTGTTTTCCACAAATTACCCAAGATGAAACTCTTTAAAGAGGCATTCACTGATTATAAACTCATTAGCTTATTATTTTAACTCTGCTTTTGTCTTTTTGTATATAGGGCTTTATATTGGGGCAATGCAGTTTACTTGGTGGTATTGATTTTGTAGATGTTACTATATTTATATATATTTCACGTGCACCACCCACAGTGACAATTTTAATTAGATAGGTGGCATAGAAATAAATTAACGAAAGAAAGAAATATGACAGTCAGCTTAAGGAGGAAAGTGAGACCGCATCATATCCTCATCTGTCTTGCTCCTCATGCATTAGTGTGGGAAAGGCAAAGAGAGGAGCCTGCTCAATCACAACACACATGGGAGCTCTCCAACAAAAACACTGGCTGAAAGGTCTGGAATCTGGACCCAAAAGGGCTTGTGAGGATGGGCAGGGTACAGAAGGATCCCTTCTTGCCTTTTCATGACTGTAATTGTGTGAGTTAAAAAACAGATTAATAGGTCTCCTTCTCCCAGTTCTAAAATCAGTTCAAATACTTAATTCAACCCTGCTCATCCTCCAGCCACCATAAATCTGTCAAACTTCTATACAAAATGGATCTATTACAGATTATTTGTGGTCCCAGGGTCATTATTTGAGGATATGTGAGGCACCCGCTTTGCTGAAGCTATACAGATCATGGTTTAGTTAAGATCTAGATAAGAAGACAGATCATGGCATTGTAGACCTGTCTGTTCAGAAGTAAACCATACTATTCAACATGGTATCATGCCATCTAAGTGGGTGCAGACTAAACATTTCAGTCTCTCCTGCACTGATGGGAGAAGAAAAATACAAAGGTGTTAAACAAGTGGTAGACAACGTTCTCAAGGCCTTCGTTTTGTAATCCCAATACTCTCCCATAAACATTTTTTAAAACTGTCATTGCTATTTTTGCCAACACTTGGTGGCAAATTACTAAAATCTAGGTAAATTAAGGTTTCCCTTGTTCGAAAGCCAATTATATCTGACTCTAGGCAGTATAAGTCATATCCACTGCCAGGATCTACAGACTTTCCGTGGTCATGTGGCAGGTATCACTAGATGCCAAAGTGCATGGAACGCTGTTTACCTTCACACCAAGTTGGTACTTATTTATATACTTGCAATTTCTTGCTTTTGAACTGCTAGGTTGGCAGGAAATGGGACAGAGATGGGTGCTCACTCTGTTGTGTAGTACTCGGTTCTCGAACTGATGACCTGCTGGTTTTTTTAGTTATGAAGCTCAACATCTTAACCACTAAGCCACCACAGTCTAAAAGAACATAAATAAGATTGTAAACAAGCTTTCTAGACAAGGCTTAATTTAAACAGCAAACCTTCAATTACCACCATCTCCACAGGTATTACCCAGCATTTTTCTTCCTTACACTTTAATTGCTTAATGTAAGGATGAGAAAGTGTTTGGTTATTTTGAATTTAGTTTAATTATTATTGAAGAAAGGACTAAATTGGGGTTGGGGATTGGAAGGGCTATTAGCCATTGGGGAACCACTGAGCTGTTATTCTCTGGTGGTAATGCTGCTTTGCACAGGTCAGAGCTGTCTTATTAAAGCATGTCTGAATAAATACCTAAGCGAACAGCTTCTGCTGAACGAATTATTATATAATGAATGCCTGAAGGAATAAATTTGTTTTTCACCAAAATATCAATGTTTTAAGAAATAAAAAACAGTTCTAAATTGTAAAGTAAAAAAAAAATCTTTAATTTATCATCACTTACACATGTGTGCCTACATTTGAAGATGAGAACTAATGTACACTACAAAATTAACTCTATAGAAGGCATAATATTTAATAAAATGAAAGTGTTTTTAAATTATGTTATGATAAAATCGTTAATCGTATATTACATTTCATATATATTTTCACATAATCACTTGTTTTTGCTATCACATTTTTACTTGCTATAGCAACCTTTACATATTTTTAGATTCCACTGAAATGCTGAAATTATGCCACCTATTAATGAAATTTTTGAAAAACTGAAAAGAAATATTGCTAATTGGCCATTTTGTCTGTGTCTCTCTACTCAGAATTGAAAATGTGGCCCTTAAGCAAATGGCCAAATTGAAAAATAGCTCTGAATACCACAGAAGCTGGCCATCTCTGTTCTAAACAAACAAATACAGTATTATGCTTGAAAACATTTTGGCTTTATAGCCTTCCTTTTGATGATGGATACATTATACCTACAGTAACGTCTTAGCCATAAATCTCACTAGGAGGCGGGGGATTGAAACCCCACATTCAGGTCACATAACACCTCTTTTCCTCCATTGCTTTTGGACTCCAAAGAGCTCTTTAATCCTATTCCACTCCAGTGGGTAAGGCACTGAGCTTGGAGACTGGAAGGACGGGGGTTCGATACCCGAGAGCTGAATGATGGGGGACATGAAAGGAACTTCATTTGGGCATCCGCTGCAAAAATCCTTTCAACCCAGAGTAATCTTTGAAACGAAAACACACACACACTTCTTTTTGGACTTACTCCTGGAACCCTCCTGCCAATGTGTTTTCACTGAGTGGATGATTTACAAGTTTGAAAAAGTATATTTCCAAGCTCAGCCTCAATTCTACATAGGTCATTGCTGGGAAAACAGAAAGAGGCTTTAAAGTCCTCCATCCCCTGGGTGAACAGCACTGAGCTCTCTGATTAAGTTTTAACTCCTGCTCTAGGGCAGGTTCCCCATGAGTGTCCCCCCTTTCCCCATGCTCTTATTTTTATCTTTATCATCATCATCATCATCACCATCATGCTGGTTGAATGGATTCCTGAGGTTTTCAGGTCATTGCTAAACATGTGCTCAGAACTGAGGGCTGACTTCATTAAGTTGGGAAGAATGAGATGAGGGATGGGGGAGGAAAGGAGAGCAGGGCTGATTTCTTCTGTCTTCAACAAATCATCTGGAATGCAAATTCTTTTCCCAGCTTGATGTTGTTAAAGTAAGCTAGCAGGGTGCTCTTCCTGTAAAGCAGTCCAATGGAAGTCATGTAGACTCCAGGGCTTCCCTAAATTCCACACCCACACTCACACCCTGCATGGAGGACCTCACTGAATACCCCACCCACACCAGCTATCCACCCATACTTTGGTCTCAGCTTATTTATTACCTAAGATTATCTTATTGTTTTCAACTTATTAGCTGGAAGGTACTCTATGGAGATTGAGTCCAACTCCTGTCAAGGATGCACAGTGGGAAACTGGGATCTCAACAGATACTTAAACCATTGAGCTATCCAACAGCAGGTTTATAGTTGCCACATTGATGCTTCCATTACATGGTAGCCCAATGAATTAATAACACCCCTAAAAGGTCCTATTGCTATCAGTCCTGCTTAGGTTTTGCAGTTTAGATGCTAGGGGATTTCCTGTGTAAACAATAGGTTACACTGAAGATAAAACAACCAGATTTTAATCCCCAAGAGATTTGATGGAAATTTAAAAGAGGGATTACTGTACATGGAAAGTCCACCCAAGACTTTTATCATCCACCTGCATTTTCCGGTTTGCAGAATTTTAGAGGGGAACTAGATAACACTATGTTCCATTTTGTCATCTTCCTGGGGTTTTTTAAATCAACACTGCTGCCTTATTTTATCAACATAGCTACACAATACATTTTGACATTAAGCTCTAAGAGTGCTCCATATGTAAACAATTACACAGTAGTTCAGGGTAGATGTTCTACTCATAATGCTTCACCTTGGTCATGGTGTGTGGGGTTTATGAGAGCTGTGAGAATTTATTTATTTATTTAATTTGCATTTCTATCCTGCCTATCTGGGATATTTTCCCACTCTAGAGAATTCGAGAGGACCACAAGCTCCTTACATTGTTTCTGGATATGAGATACCTTTGCTTCTATTTTTAAAATTTCCTAAACCTTAGATTGCACGATAACTGAAGAATCAGAAATGACTGCTAATCAGTTTCAAATAAAAAGAGAGAGAGAATATCTCAAAACAGAGTAGTACAGTACTTCCCAGTGGTTAATCTAGAGCCTGTTGGAATTTGACCCATGAAAATATTTCCATGAACAAAAGTGAAAACAACAGAGACTCCCCCAAAGTAATGCTTCTTGGGCAAGTATAACAACCCAAGGTAACAAATCATAGCCGACATTTTTCTGAGATGAATGCATAGTATAGAACTTTCTGCTAGTATAAAACTGACTAGAGGAAACGTGTAAATTGGAATTCAAGCTTGTTCCTTGGGGAATAAAAATTGCTAGGACAAAAAAATTAAGAGGGGAACATCCCTGGGAAACATACTAGAAGCACTACTATACCAGTGTCTCTACCATTGGTTTTTTGGCAGGTAGGCAAGAACACCATAGTTTCTGCATCTTCAGGAATAATAACCCAATAAAGCTACACAAAGTACAGTGGTACTGTTCCACGGAGCAATTAGTTACACATTTTTTCATTATGTGCATCATATTGGCGATACCCCGCATAACGGGAAAATTTTGAATGGTATACCCCGTATAACAAAAAAATGTTCATAATACGGGGTGAACCCCTTATAACAAAAAAAAAATCATTATGCAGGGTATTGCCAATGGTTTAAATTATGTTATGATAAAATCGTTAATTGTTAAAATCGTTAATCGTTAATCGTTAAAAAAATCATTATGCAGGGTATTGCCAATGTTTTAAATTATGTTATGATAAAATCGTTAATCGTATATTACATTTCATATATATTTGTTATACAATTTTTTCGTTATACAATGTGTTCGTTATACAGTATGGGATACCACTGTAATAGTTTCTATGTATGAACAGACCATCACAAAACTACCAGTGGTTCCACAAATTCTTTTGGGGGATCAATGGTATTTATTTTGAGAAGTTATGATCTGTCTAGACCTTATCCCTCCAGGTTACCTAAAATATGATTTCAAATAAATAAACAGATTCTGCCTCACATCATCTGAAAGTAAACTATAATGCTTTCAGTGGAGTCAATTCACACATTTTGTTGCCTGTTCCCTAATTGCGCAGAAATAAAATAATATATCTGGCATGTGCAAACTAGTAAGATTTCTTTGAAAATAGAGAAAACGAGGGCTTATGGCAATTTACTCAATGTCTTAGCTTCCTTGCCACTGAACAATAAAGAGCTGTCAAAACAGATTATTCTTATAAATTGTTGCTAAATTAACTGGGAACCAACTTAGTTCTTCCTTTTGTCACTTAATGGGGCTGATCAAATGTACCTTTCCTACTTAGTCATATCATTAAAGCCATTAGGTCTAACAAAGCCTGAAAATGAGAGAAATCAAATAATTCTTACCCAAAATTACTAGGTGGCATGCATGTGTCAGCAAAATATATAGGCTAGAAGATTGCATGGCCCAGGGCAAGAAGACCAACAAGACAGATGTACATATGGGTATGCACTGTCCAGGTTTTAGAAGCCTTCCAACAGTTTAAAAGTTAAAAAAAAACCTTTTTTTTTTTTTTTTTTTTTAAAGACATTTCCAGTTGTCAACAACTAATAGAATACTGCCGAAGTTTCACTTTAAACTGCCATCTGACTCTAGGTTTTTGAGAACTGGAAAGAGGATTTCCAGAATCCACCACTGTTTCTGTGAAGCTCCAGCAAGCCTCTTTGCTGCACCAGACCTCCCTCAGGCTACCTGAAGGGAAATCAACTATATTTTGGGACGGTTGGTTGTCCAATTGCCAAGGTTTTTCCCCCATGCAAGATACAAAGTTCTTCATGTATGTGCAATGAAGTTCAAGCTACGTGGTAAAGACAAAGAGTCCAATTGCTCCAAATCTTTCCCATGTCTCATTTCACAGTATTTCCTGTTGCCTATATAAGAAATGTAGATTTTTTTAAAAAAAGAAAAGGATATGCAGACTTTTAAAAATTATGTATCACCTACTAACAAAGTAAGGGACTGTGGTGGCTTAGTGCTTAAGATTCTGAAATTGATGACTGGAAGGTCAGCAGTTCAAGACCTAAGTGCTGCACAACAGAGTGAGCTCCAGTCTCTGTCCCAGCTCCTACTAACCTAGCAGTTTGAAAGCAAGACATTGCAAGTAGATAAATAGGTACTGCTTCGGTGGGAAGGTAACAGTGTTCTGTGCACTCTGGTGTCTAGTCATGTATGCCACATGTCCACAGAAATGTCTGTAGACACAGACACTGGTGGCTCTTTGGCTGTAAGCAGAGATGAGCACTGAACCCTAGAGTTGGATACTGCCGGCTTTTGAGCAAAGGTGACATTTACCTATACTATCAAAGTAATGTAGTTACATAATTATATATGTCAGAATAGAACCAACATGAAGCAACAGTTAGAATGTTGGACTCAGCCTCAGAAAGTCTAGGTTCAAATCTCTATTGTGCGACAGAAGCTCACTGGGAGGGGGTGGTAGCAATGGTACCCACTTCTTGAACATCTAACACACCTTCAGCAGCCTGTTAAGGTCAGCATAAGCTGGAAGAAATTCAATGACACGTAACAACATAAGAGAATTACCTATAACTGGTAATCACTCCTTAGGCTATTACAGCCCTGCTGCTGTCTAAACCTTCTTTGGAAGGCTATGAGGAAGCTGGACACTCACCCTGCCATGCCTGCCACGTGACCACGGAAACGTCTGCAGAAGCAGGCAGCGCTGGCTCTTCAGCTATGAAAGAGAGATGAGCACTGAGCCCTAGAGTCACATATGACTGGCTTTTGAGCAAGGGTGACCTTTACCTACCTAAGTAGCTAAGTGGCTACCACCACCGGGTAACACAGTGGATGACAGGAAAGCTGGTGGTAGTCACATGGCCTGACAGTTACACAAGTGTGACAAGCTTGTGGCAGGGCAGCAATGCTTTAGCAGGAACCATCAGGTACCCATCCAGGGTTGCAAGAGGTAGTCTAAAGCTGGCAGCTGTAACTTCACAGCTACAGAGAGAAATCAAGGCTCACTGCCCCCTTCAAGAATCTGCTGAAGCTGTGTAGGTTAATGTTTGTGCACAGCCAGTGATTTTCAGTAGACCAAATGCTGAATGGTAAAGCTGGCTTTCCGCAAGATTTAATGGATACATTAGACTTCACTGATTTCAAAGATAGAGGGACATTAACATAGAGATGCAGTGGAATAAGACAAAAGTTCAACAAAATGGAATGTTTGTGTAGGTGGGGAGGAAGATTGCCTGCTATTGTGGAAAAGAACGACGACGAAGCCAGATCTCTGTTTAATCTCATGTTTTTAAAAACCAGACCAACCATGATTTTAAGCTTCAGGTTCATTCTTTTAAAACATTTCATCATTCAGGTCCCCATTTTAAGTGAAAGGCCAAGAGATACATGACAGAGTAGGCACAGTAGGTCGGATGCTTGTCCATAAATTCATATGGCTGCAATAAACGTCAATACATCAGCATTATTCTATTTATGAGGAATTCTGCAAGAAAACTCAAAGAGTTTTTTTACATATACCGGTAGCTGCTTTCCACTAATTAAAGCTGCAACAAAATCCTAAATGTTTAGAAAGAAAGATCTGAAGATTGTTTGGAGTTGCTACTGAGCAATTCATCTGAAAATGTGGGTGCATATACCTCTCTCTATTGACTGTGTCCTACGTGACTTTCCACCCAAACAAAATTAAAATTGAATGTAGAGTAATATGGAGCAATGAGTTTCTCACTGGACTTCCTACCACAACAAAGCTGGCTATGTCATCTGAACCCACTGAACCATCATCCTTCCTCATCTAGGCCTGTGAAACTCTTTTCTCCCAGAACACCCATTAGTTTGATCAACTGCTAGGATTGGACAGCAAATGCTGTTGTCGCCTCTCTTCAGCACCTGTTCAGAAATTCTACCCTGCCCCACTGCCTCTGGCTTCTGGTGCAGTGGTTAAACTGCTGTACTGCAGCCAAAACTGCTGCCATTGTGAGTTTAATCCATGATGAGTCTCAAGCTTTCCATCCTTCCAAGGTTGGTAAAATGAGTACCCAGTGTTTGGGGGGCAAAATGCTAATTGACATGTGAACCACCCATAGAATGTACTAAGCACTATGGAGTGGTATATACAGTATGTGTAATTGCTATTACTATTCTCAGAAAACTAGTTTCCTTGCTCTGGACTCAGCCTTACTAGTTGTGATTCTCCTCTGCTGGGTTCTTGCTATCTATTAGCTGAGAACAGATTGTTGGTAAAGCCTGAAGTTGGGGAACACTGGTTAGTATTTATGTATCAATTTTCTTAACTGAGTTGGCTAGATAGCTGTTCTCTTGAGTACTTTGTGTGTGTGGTTGGGGGTGGGTGGGTGGGAATCAGGAGTTTGATTCCCTAATGCATTTCCCAGGAGAAGGGTCAGCCTGTATAACCATGGACAAGCTGCAGTCCGAGAACCCCAGAAGGGGCAAAAAAACCCCTCAATTTCTGAATACTTTAAATCTGGAAAACTCTGGGAAGGGTCCCCATGAGTTAGAATAAACTTCATAGCACATAATCATTATTCCCTAGCTGATATAGCAAGTGGGATGTTATCCATGTTCTGAAGCTATGTCTTTAACTGCAGTTTGAAGGACTGGAATCAGCAGTTGATAACTTCATGATGTGGAAACTTTGCCATACTAAGTAAATTTCAACCTGTCTTTAAAGGAACAACAATAAACCTTGCTTGCTTGCTTCCTTTACTTTTGTCACTTATTAGAAACCTTTTGTATGTTGTACTGATTTTTGAAAATCATTTTTTACAGAGTGTTGATAACAATTACACCAGAAATTGGCCATTAAGTAGTTAGGTGTGTATTATTCTTCCTAAATAACTGTGGTCTTAGCCCAGATACACTGTAACAGCAACAAAATCAATAAAATTAACAGGAAAAAAATGGTTGATTATTATTTTAAAACAACACTTCAAAAAGAAAAGCATCTGTATCCCTTTATGATAGTTTGATATATTTACTACAAGCTTCTTTTTTCTGTGTTGTTGTTAGTGGTGGTGATGATCATTAATATTTCCATAGAAAAACAGAGTTAACAAGAAAATCAAATCCTCCAGGCATCTGCAATGAATATGTCTGCAGGTAGATTTGCTCACATAGAAGAAAGGACAAAAGACTTTATTACCCTAAGGAGCTATCACATAACCTGCTCTTTTTTTTTACTAGGCATACATGTAAAAAGAAAGACAGGTGATAAGTAAATTAATTAAATTAAACACACACTGAGCACATTGCATCACAGCACTTAACCAGGCAAAAGGGTTTGCTGTCCAAGGCCTGTTTAAGTACAGCTATGAGAAAGCGTGTCAGTTACTGATTATCATGTTAGTCACAATGGTGTATATATTACTGGCTTACAGCAAGTGTCCAAAGTTTGACGAGTGTCTTCATTCAAACATAAATGTAAACAGTCTCTGGCAAGCTCTGTTAAGGTCTGAAAACTCAGAGGTATACTGGTAAATGTAGACACGTTTCTTACATTTCACCTGAAAATAATAATTGTGTGCCCTCAAGTCTGTTTTGACTTATGGAAACCTCTTCCAGGGTTTTCTAGACAGAGATTATACAGAAGTGGTTTACCACCTCTGACTTTCAATGGTCATATGGGATTGTTCACATTTATGTCAACATGTTAACATGTTAAACAGATATATAGATACAGTGATACCTCACTTAACGAGCAAAATGTGTTCCATGGGGGTTGCTCGTTAAGTGAGTTGCTTGTTAAGCGAAACACTGCTGTTAGCAAGACAGATTTGCCTGCCCACCCTGTTCAAGCAACAGGGTGGGCAGGCAAATCCATCGCGGTAACAGGCTGGCTTGCCTGCAAAGTGTGCAGCAGTGACATGTTTGGGAAGCAGAACGAGGAGCCCCCGTTCTGCTTCCCAGTCACTCTGCCGCTGCGAAGCACACAGCGCTGGCGTGTTTGGGAAGCATGCTGTTCTGCTTCCCAAACATGCTGCTGGTGCACACTTCACAGACAAGCCAGCGCTGTCAGCGAGACAGATTCTCCTGCCCACCCTGTTACTTGAGTAGGGTGGGCAGGTGAATCCATCTCGCTAACAGCGCTGGCTTGCCTTTGGCCAGAGAAGTGCTTTCCCAAGGGAAACCAAAGGCAAATCAGCGCTGTTAGCAAGACAGATTCCCCTGCCCACCCTGTTGCTTGAGCTGGGTGGGCAAGCGAATCTGTCTTGCTGGCAGTCTGGTTTGGGAAGCAGAATGGGGAGCCCCCGATCTGCTTCCCAGCCACGCCACCACTGTGAAGCACGCTGTCATTGCCGCCGCTGTGCACGAGAGAACTGTTCGAGAAAGAGAAGGGAGTAAAAAGCGAACAGTTCTCTTGCCTGCACTGGTTGATAAAGGCAGGAAAGAGCTTGTAGTTTCTCTTCAATGAGATTAGAATGCAAGCTCTTTCCTGCCTTTATCCTCAAGGACAGGTGAGAGAACTGTTCCCTTTTTACCCCCTTCTCTTTCTTGAACAGTTCTCCCACCTGTGCTGACCAATTTGCCAGCGCAAGCCAGAGAACGGTTTTCGTTAAGCGAGTTTTTGCTTGTTCAACGAGGCAGACCTTTTGGGGGAAAATCCTGCTCATTAAGTGAGTTGCTTGCTAAGCAAGATGGGAGGTATTACTGTATGTGAAATCAGATCCAGGATTATGACAGTTATGAAGTCAAAGCAAGACTGCTGAGAAACAAAAGAGAGGTATCAATATGTTTGGAAGCCAAGTGTTAAAACCCAAAACAAAAATGTATTTGGGAGGACCCTGAAGAAAGCATGGACTCCTTCTGAAAAATAGCCCAATATCTGCTGAATCTGTTCAGTCATGACAAAACATTGAGGGAGGGGACACAACAGAGTATTCTGAAAGGAACTGGCTGGGGCAATTTACAGCCTTACCCTAACTTAAAATATGTACATCTCCTGTTCCTTAAATGGATCCCTTCCTTTGTTTCCATGATAGGAATGGATTACAGCCCCACAGAGAAACAATCCAGACTATTATATAAAAATAATACCTACAGTGAATTCAGAACATCAGGCATGCAGAACCAGGGCTAGCAAGGAAGACCATGTCCACACATTAGAAGTAAGCAGGCAGCAGAAACTAACTAAAAGCCAGTGTTGTGCAATGATAAGAATGGCAGAGTATGGCTCAGGAGCCTAGGTTGTAACCCCCATTCAGACGTGAAACACTGTATGACCCTGGACCAATTACTCTTCTCACTTAGCCCAGGCTAAATGACAGGCTTCTTCTGTGGAAAAATAGTGCCACACATGCTACCTTGAGCAAACAAGGATGAAAGTGCAATATGAATGAAACACATTTTTTAAGCCATTGATCTGTCGGGCCCAAGACTGTCTGCCAACAGCTCTCTAAGAGCTCAGATTTCTCCAGTCTGAAATCCTTTAATGTGAGATATTAAGACCTAAGCTGCCTTATACAGTTGCATGCTGACTCTACTTCCACTGAATAGCACCAAATCCTCTATTACCCTGGTAAGCATATATACATAACATCCAAGCATGCTCGGGTTATTTCATATATGCTCCCAAATGCTATCCAACCCTTAGTATTCCTAATAGGACTTCTAAGGTATGTAAAGTATTCAAATAGTGAGTCTTCACGGTCAAGGAGGGATTTGAACCTGAGTTTCCCACTCCCTCTATCCACTACATCACACTGCCTCGTACACAGACACAAAATGGTAAATGTTGTATGAGTGAGTAGTGTCAGAATGCTCCTGAAATGGAACTTCCGTAACTATACTTACAATATACAGCTTTGTTATATACCAGGAATCCAAAGGATTTTGAAACAACTCAGATAAACACCCTGTCTCTAACCACTTAGTGATTCAAAGTGCAAATGGTTCTCAGTGGGTCCCCAGATGTTCCTGGACTACAGCTCTCAAAAGCCTTCACCATTGGCTGTGCTGGCCAAGATTTCTGGGGGCTATAGTCCAAGAACATCTGGGGACCCAAGCAGCCTTCAGATGCTGGTGCAGAAGGAACTCCTCTAAATGGGAGAGCAAGGTCCTTGCAGAAGTCCTGCCTTCACTTCAAGCTAAGAATGTTCAGGATCAAATTAGGGGTTCAGCTATATCTTAAGCTAAATGTGTTTTGTGCAGCTTGAATTTACTGCCTAGTTTTTATGTCAATGTGTGACGCTCTGATCCAGTTTAGACAATCATGTGTCCTTAGGTTTTTCTGTAGTCCCTCTAAGGAGAACATGTTTAAATGGAAAGTAGTCATGGTATTTATATTTTAGCTGGGCAGATAATTTGGATCATGCTGGCCATTTTTAGAAATTTTTAATCGCTTTTTAAAATTGAAAATGAAGTGTTCTAAGTACATTATTAATGAATAAAACCACACAGTAATCTAATAATTTTCATTAAAACAACTAGAGTTAACAAAATTAACTTTCAAATTGACACTGTCTTAACAGATGACTTTTCACAATATTTATGAGTGCCATTTTGAATCTATGTAATTTGTGCACTGTTAATTAATATGGTGTATCATTTAACTCTGAATGTAACATTCAATCCATTTTTTGCATTTAACATACAGGCTTTTCTAAATGCAAACAACACTAGCAGTGTTAAAGTGACAATCACTGGGATTACTGCAGGTAGCAAGGGGAACTATAACTCTTCCTTCTGCTGAGCACCCGAGGAAAAACCCTCCTTGAAGACTACTACAGTGATGACCAACCTTGGCACTCCATGTGTTCTTGGACTTCAATTTCCAGAAGCCCTGATCAGCAGGAGTGTTAGCTTGGGCTTCTGGTAATTGAAGTCCAAGAACACCTGGAGCGCCAAGGTTTGACTTCAATGCTCTATTATTACCAATGGAATGAAATCCCCTAGATAGAGATAAAATTTACCACCTCCCACCTTATTGATAACACTCTCAGTTATCAATACCCTACCATGTGCTGCTACCTACATTTTTAGATACCTGCTATGTCAAATATAATGATACATTTAACTGTACAGGTACTTCTAATCTGGCCTTTTTTTTGTTTGTAACATTTATATCCTGCCCAACTGACCAAACACAAATTACACACTTAGTCTGGTCCATGTACTCAAGAACCATGTTTATAGGGTGTCTCACCATATATGAAATGTATTTCAGGCTACCAACTGAACATCTATAGATGGGAACAAGGCCTTGCTGGTTCTATCCATCCATGTCCATTTGGGGTAAATGGTTATTAAATAATGCAAGTTCACCAACACTGATTGGGAACCCACTTGCATATATGGCAGCCTCTTTCCATTGTTCTTGTGGTTTGGTGGTTAAGTACTCCAACAAAAGCTCTACTCAGGATCTGAGCTTGATCCCTACAGACCAAAAGTAGACTTAGCCTTTCATCCTGGTAAAACAAGTACCCAGGATTTTGGGAACAAAGTGCCATTTACCTTGTGAACCACTCAGAGAGTACTCTAAGTACTACAGAGCAGTATATAAGTGTTATTGCTATTACAATAGCTATCACTTACTATTTCCCAAGTTATTATACAATCAAACCTCGCTTAGCAAAAAAACTTGCATAACAAGTGGGTTTTTCGCAAAGCGATTTGACTCACATAACGAAAATTTTCGCTATGCGAGTCGGACTTTCCCTATGGGAAAATTCGCAAAACTAGAGTTTCTATGGGGAAAACTCGCATAGCGAAAAAGTTTTCCTCATAGAAATGCTCATTATGCGAATTTCCCCATAGGAATTTTTGCTATCCGAGCTTGTTTCGCATAGCGAAAAACTAGTATAGTGAGCAGGCTCGCAGAACGAATTAAATTTGTTATGCGAGGTTTGACTGTATATTGTAAAATGTGACAGGGCTGCCAGCACATAACCAAATTAGTTTGCTCATGATTTGTCTGCCCACTGCGGACTTGCACCAGTAGCAGCAACAGTGTGATTCACAGAGCTGTTTTCCCATAGATGTGTTCAGTTTGTGCTTTAAGAGGAACTTCATCCCGCAAATTCAATGAGATTTAAAGGGAGGGGGGGACACAACACACAAACTGGCAGCAAGTTGGGAGCTGCCCATGCACATTCAAAGGATATGACGTTAGTGTCTATTGACCACCTAACAACTCACAAGACTGCCTTCATACATTGACAGGTACTGGTCGCTGAGTGACAGAAAGGAATTAGTCATCTGCAAAGCAGGTCACCATAAGAAACTCCACACAGAGCCATTTTCTCCCTTCCAAGCTGGAATCATGCAGACAAACCAGCAGTGGATCTGGGATTGATTTTGAGCCATTTAGCAAGCCAAGTGAATTAATGGTGCGTGGGCACAGCGGGCAGAAAGCACCCCCAATAATTCTGTATTCACCTGCTCCTGGGTACCATTCAGCAGGTGTGAGCTCTGAAATTGGTATAGAATAGACAATGTTTTGTGGACTTTTTTTTAAGGAGTCACAACTATTTTAGTTTATATGGCAGGAATTATTTCTCCCCTTTGAGGTGAGAAAAGGGTGACTGGGGGGGGAAATAGAACAAGATTCCAACAGCTGCACACCTTCCAATTGTCACGTAACCGGGGGGGGGGGGGAGGTTAATCTGGCTGATCTTGTCATTCAGGACGGAGAAAAATTGCACCTCCTAGTACTGAGGCTCCTGTGTGACTCTTAAAGACATGGATGAACTCTTCTCATTTTTACATAGCCACCACATGCAGTAAAGTCACTTTGGAGATTCCCCAAAAAGGCTAGAATAAAATTAACCAATATGTTGTGAGATGGGGGTGGGAGTGGGGGAGAGAATGCTCAGTCCAGGCACTCCAGGACCGAACATTAGGTACCTCCCACTTTATTCAGTGAGTTTTGAAGTAAATTGGCCTCCCACACTCCCCCTCCCTATAAGTCTATATAACAGCAGCTTCGTTTAGATCAGAGGTTCCCAACCTAAGGCCTGTGTGCCAGATCCAGCCTGCAGCAACATTTCATGCGAGCCCCCTTCCAAGGGCATTTCAGAAACAAAATGGCCACCCCTTTGAAGCTGTTGGGACAAAATGGCCACCCCCGTCGTGCAGGCAGGGCAAAATGGCCGTCTGGCCCTTGAAGCTGACTGAAAAGGTTGGGAACCCCTGCTTTAGATCCTTGCCAGGAGCCCATCTCTGTATTAGTTTGAAGAGATTTTCCCTCAGATCTTTCTGTTACCCTTATGATAAACGTCATGCATGCCTGGAGAGTAAAGTCTCTCTTTCCTCAGTCAACCTACACTGTACCAAGCCAAGGTCTTCCTGTTCATCACTGCTCAAAAGGAAGAAGAAAATTTCCAAAAGCCTTGGAAGTAGGTGCTCAGGACAGCACAAAAATCTCTTATAACGTTTGTAAGCTTCTGCAATAAGCATTTAAAAAAAAATGCAAAACAAAATGGAAAAAATAGGTTTGCCTTTTTCTTTTTTCTTTTGTAACTTTTAAGTGGTCCAATTAAGGCTAACCCATAACTTTCTTTTTATGAATGGATCACACAGCTGGCCCACATAGAATTTTTATTTCACTGCTATAAAGTCTAAACACCAGCTTTGTGTTTTTCTCTGGTAAGTCTATTATAGAGAGTAGAGGCTTCAGACAGACTTTTAATAAGAGTCAAGCTGGTCCTTTACCTTCAAGGAAGTCAATTGTAATTAGGTTTACAAAAGGAAATTGATACTTTTGTTATCTCTATCTCACCTGTAATCCAAAACTCCATTTGTCTTCCAAGCAGTCTGACTAGGCGGGTACTTACTACATCACAGCTGGCCCTATTTTTCCAACTTCCTATCTGCACCCCATGTTTTATGATCTTTCGCTGATGAAGAGTTTTGTAAATCTTGAAATCATACCCTTTTGTGTGTGTATCCTTTTAGTAATCCACAGAAAAAGCCACCTTGAAGACTGTGGTATTTTTGAACCACAATCAGGCATACCCTGGTAACGGCAACCTTGTGTTGCCGGCGAATTTTTCTCTCACTAGGCCACGCAAAAGGAACTGCAGAATGAATTCACCAAAACGTGCCTTCATTTTGGCAGTTTCACATCTGGCCTAGACACTGAAGAAGAAGAAGTGATCCAATAAAAGTATTGCCCTATTTTCTTGTTGTAAGTAAAATGAAAGGGGAACCAAAGAGGATGTGATGGTGAGGTCTCAGGCATCTGTCCCAGTACTCTCAATAGCTGGTTCAGCTCCCTCTCTCTTCCTTTTCCTTCTGTATGTTAGGATGAGTGGGTCTTCCTCTAATTTAGTGAAAGAAGAAGAGGTCAGACAAGCCATGGCTACAACATTGGAGCAAACACTTCAAGAAATCAACAATGGGAAAATCAAGGTACAAAACACAAACCAGAATGATCAAAGAATGGCCAAAAGGAATTATGAGAACATTCCAACATTGCAGCTCTTCACACCAACAAAATAAGGCAAACAAGAATGGAAAAGAAGAGACAGAGACAGAGAGAGTTCCATCTCCTTCTTTTAATATCAGCATCCTGGGTCATCCACAGAACCTGAACAGGGTAAGATTGTAAATGTTAAAAAGTAAGTACTGCTTCAGTAATGCTCAGTATGGTGTAGTAGAAAGCATGATCGACTTGGAGTCAGAGTTTTGCCCAGGCACATTAAAAGTCACCAAAACTTACTGAGGATGTGGATCTAGTAAAGCCACTCCTTAAATACTGTATCTCACTTATCTTGAATGCCCTATTAAAGTTGCTATAAATTGGTTCCAACTTGACAACAAACTATTCAATACTGACTCAAACTTTGGCAAGTTCTAGCACAATTTAAAATGAATGATGATAACCTGGAGAGATTAAAAAAGGGATTGGACAAATTTGTAGGGAATGGGATTATCAGTGACTATTATTCTTATTGTTCTGGGGGACTTCAATTAGCCTTCATTGGGGGCTGGCTCTGAGGTAGCACGGAAGTTCATGGCTTCCATGGCAGCCGTGGGCCTGACTCTGGTAATTCAGGGCCCAACCAGGAGCAGTGGCCACCCACCGGATCTAGTGTTCTTGTCCGAGTGGTGACAGAGTGATCTGAAATTACAGCGACTAGACATAACACCTGTGCCATGGTCAGATCATTATCTGGTGACTCTGGACTTTCTGGGGGTGATGTCCCAACAGAGGGAGCCAGGGTCAATTAAATTTGCCCACCCCTGGTGATTGATGGATCCAGATGGATTCCAAAGGGAACTGGGGTGTTTTCCTCTGGGTCGGCCACACGATTCGCCCAAGGCTCCCATTGACCTCTGGCATGGGGGATGTAATGGTGGCCTTGGACATGTTCATGCATGTGGGACCCGCTCATCCCTGTGATTTACAGAGGATTTGAGGGAGCTTAAATGGACAAAGAGACACTGAGAGTGCCGCTGGGTGAAGACTCAGAGTGATTCCGACTGGACACTGGCTAGAGCCTACCTGGTGGCAATAGAGGTGGTGAAATGGCAATATTTCACCATCCTTAATTTCTCGGCAGATAATCACCAGTGACTCTGTTCTGGGTGACTAGGTCTCTCCTCAGTAGAGGGGGGCCTGGCCCTGGTTGACAGGGGTCAGCTGAAGACTTTGCTGATTATCTTGTGGAGAAAATCGCTCGGATTAGCTCGAAGTTTGACCCTGGCATGGATTCTATGGGTCCGTAGTTGACCAGTTCACAGTCTTGTCATGTTATCTGGGATCAGTTTTGTTGGATCCGGGGATCCGTGGGCGGAGTGAGGACACGGACACCGGTAGTTGAACCCAAACAACACGCCTGTTTATTTCAAGTCACAGCAACAACAACACAACAACGGCTGGCCAGCAGGGGTTTAAATACCCTGCTTGAGCCAGCCCACTGACCAATAGGAGGCGGCGATTTTCCCGCCGCCTGGACATTCAAATATCTAACACCCCTTTCCCCCAGCATGCACTTAACCTGTTATTTGCATACAAAATCGTCCAGATGACGGGGGCGTGTCCTGACCCTGTCAGACCTGCGCAATTCAGTCGGCGCTGGGGTGTCGGGCAGAGCGGACCTGTCGCTCTCGCTCCGCCCCGGCTGGGCCTGCGGCGGACCCGGAATAGGAGCGTCAGGTTCCACGGTGACCGGGGGTGAGCCTGCTCCGCACGGTAAGTTGGCTGGTGATGGAGCGGGCTGCATGGGGATGTCTCTTGGTCGAACCGGGTCGGTGACCGGTTCGTCCATCGGGTGCATGTCTGGCTCCGGGCCGGTCTGCGCTCCCAGGGGGTGGTTGCCTTCCGTGTCGGGGCTCGTTCGCCTCCTGAGTTGGTCGACATGGCGTTTCCATGTCCGACCATCAGTGAGGTGAACCCTGTAGGTGTAGGGGCCCAGCGTGTCGCTGATGGTACCCTCTTCCCATGGTGGGCCAGACGCGTAGTTCCTGGCAAAAACCGGTGTGTTGACGGCCAGTGTCCGGCTGTGTGGCGGGTCTCCTTGGAACTTATCTGGGGAGTACCTAGGGTGTAGCCTGTCAAGCTGACAGCGGAGTCTCCGACCCATGAGCAATTCTGCGGGTGCCCTTCCAGTGGCAGCGCAGGGAAGATTGTGCTGGGCGAGTAAGAAGGTGTCTATGCGCTCCTGCCAGTCCCCGGGCCCCAGCCTTTCTAGGGCCTCTTTTGCGCTGCGGACGAACCTCTCGGCTTGCCCATTTCCTTGTGCTCTGAAGGGGGAGGTGAGCGCGTGCCTGGTTCCAAGGGATGCCAGGTACTGCTCAAACTCCGTGGCCGTGAACTGGGGGCCGTTATCGGAGACCAGGGTGTCCGGAATGCCGTGCGTGGCCCATAGTTGCCGGAGCTCTTTAATTATGGCTCGGGCCGTGGTGCTACTCAGGAGTCGGACCTCCAACCATTTCGAGTATGCATCCACTGCTATGAGGAATGTGTGTCCGTGGAAGGGGCCGGCAAGGTCGATGTGGATCCTCTGCCAGGGGCCCGTGGGCTGTTCCCATTCCCTGACTGGGGCGGATGGTGGATTGGGCCGTGATGACTGGCAAGGTGTGCATTTGGCCACCCACGACTCAATGTCCTTGTCAATGCCTGGCCACCAGACGTAGCTTCGGGCCAACCCCTTCATTTTCACTATCCCCGGGTGGCTAGTGTGTAACGTTTCCAGGACCTTGGGGCGGAGTTTCTTGGGGACTACTACCCGGTCCCCCCACAACAAACAACCCCCTACACAACACAGTTCGTCCCGTTTATCGTGAAATACCTTGAATTCCCCTTCCCCCTTGTCCGGCCAACCCCGCTGGACCCAGCTGGAGACGGTGCGGAGTTCGGCGTCCCTCGCCGAAACCCTGGCAACCTCGGCTGAGGTGGTGGGGGCAGAGTCCAGGACGTCCAGGACGAGCACCGATGCCTCCCCCCTGTCCGCGCCATCCTGGGTCGGGAGGGGGCACCTGCTCAAGGCGTCTGCGTTGCCCATGTGTTTCCCGGGCCGGTAGACCAAGGTGTAGGAGTACCCCGAGAGGAAAATGGCCCACCGTTGCATCCGGGGGGATAAGGCTGAGGGTGTGGGGCGGTTGCCGGCCAATAGTCCCAACAGGGGCTTATGGTCCGTTATAAGTTCAAAGTCCCGGCCATACAGGTAGTCATGGAACTTCCTTACCCCTGCCACCGCCGCCAGTGCCTCCTTGTCGATCTGGCCGTAGTTCCTCTCCGTCGGTGACATCGTCCTGGAGTAATAGGCGATGGGCGCCTCGAGGCCGTTAGGCAGTCGGTGGGCCAGGACTGCGCCGACGCCGTAGGGAGACGCGTCGCAGGCGAGGACCAGTGGCAGGGTCGCATTATATTGGATCAGAAAACTGTCCTGTGAGAGTAGATTTTTTACTGCCTGGAAGGCCGCCTTTTGCTCCGGTCCCCACACCCATTCTTCCCTGGCCGCTAACAGTCTATGTAGGGGCTCAGCCGCGGTGGCCTTTCCCCTCAGGAAGGCTGCATAGAAATTTAGGAGCCCTAGGAATGCCTGCAGCTCCTGCTTGTTCCTGGGGGCCGGGGCGTTCTGGATGGCTTCCACTTTCCCTTTTGTTGGGTGGATGCCCTTGGCATCGATGCGGAACCCGAGGAATTCCACAGAGGGGACCCCCAGTAAGCATTTGTCCCGCTTTACTCTCAGCCCGGCGGCCCTAAATTTCGCCAGGACAGCGGAGACCCTATCCTTGAGTTGCCCCGGGTCCCCCGCGATGATCAAAACATCATCGAAATAGGGCACTACCCCCGGGAGTCCCTGGAGAAGCCTTTCCATCGTGCTTTGGAAAAGCCCCGGGGCTATGCTGACTCCGAATTGCAGCCTCGTGCACTTGAATGCCCCCCGGTGCGTTACAATGGTTTGGGCTTCGGCCGTGGCGTCGTCCACCGGTAGCTGTTGATACGCTTGGGCCAGGTCCAGCTTGGCAAAGATTTTGCCGGGGCCCAGTGAGTGTAGCAGGTGGTCTATGACAGGGACCGGGTAGGCGCTTGGTTCCAAGGCTTTATTTATTGTGCACTTGTAGTCGGCACAAATGCGCACGGACCCGTCCGGTTTAATGGGGGTCACTATGGGGGTTTCCCACCGGGCATGGTCTACGGGAACGAGGATCCCCTGGGCAACTAACTTGTCGAGCTCCCTCTCGACCCTGGGTTTGAGGGCCAGTGGGACCCGCCTGGCTTTAAGCCGAATCGGGGCAATGCTCGGGTTGAGCGCAAAGGAAATGGGCGACCCCACATACCTGCCCAAGCCTTCCCCGAAAACGTCCTGGAACTCGGCCATCAGGTCGTCCCTCAGTGAGGCGTCTCCGGGCTGGTCGGTGGCGGCGCTGTGGATGCCCGCGATGGACAGCCCCAGGGCGGGGAACCAGTTGGTGCCCAGCAGCGTGGGAATATTGCCATGGACTACGGTCAGAGGTAGGCTCTCCTCCCTCTGTCCGTATTTGACTTGGACCCACTTCTGCCCGGCGACAGGGAGGTACTTGCCCTGGCAGTCCTTTACCCGGACCCTCTGGGTCTGGAGATCCGATTCTTTTAGGGCCGGAAATGCCTTTTTCATCCACCTCCAGGGTATGATGGTGATGGCGGCCCCGGAGTCGACTTCCATGGAGCACTCGGCCCCGTCGATCGTGACGGTTGTATAGAATTTCTCTCCCTTCTCCGTTGCGGTGTGCCCAATGGTCAGCGTGTGTGTGCCGGCATCTTCAAACTTGCCGCCGTTCCGTCCTTGGCGCCTCTGATTGGACCTGTGGCTGGCGGCTATCTTGCCCGGCGGGAACTTTTGAATCTGCCGGTCGACTTGGCCCTCTGCTTGCCTTGCCCGGCAGACCTTCATGATGTGGCCCCGCTTCTCGCAGTAGCGGCAGATGGCTTCCCGGAAACGGCAGTGTGCCCTCTGGTGTGGCCCCCCACAGCTGGCACAGCGCTGATTTCCTCTTCCCGAGCTTCCCCCGTCCGTCGCGCACACCTCTGCCTCTTCGTCCCCGTCCTCGTCCTCGTCTGGGGCGACGTCCTGGTGGTGAGCGGTGGCTTGGTGGGGTGCCGACGGGGACCTGTGGAATGCGGCCGCGGCCGACGTGGAGAGCTCGAAGGCTCTAGCCTCTTCGATGGCCCCGGCCAGGGTCAGGTCTCTCCGGGCGAGCAGTCTCTTCCGGAGCTTATTATCCCGGACCCCCCTGATGAGTTGCTCGGTTAGGGAATCCTCAAGGAAAGCTCCGAAAACGGCCGGGATGGCTGCGGCTCTCAGGGCGGCCAGGTACTCGCCTATGGGCTCCCCGGGCATCTGGTACCGGTCCCGAAATTGGACCCGGAAAACGAATTTGGATGGCTCCGGCGCATAATGGTCTTTGAGAGCCCGCTGCAGGGCCTCCCAGGGGACCTCCGTGATGGGCATCGGATCCACCAAGGACTGGGCGACCTCGTAGACCTTGGGACCGCAGTGCGTCAGGAAGAACGCCTTCTTCCGCTCGGGTGCGATGTCCGCCAGTTCTGC
Organism: Furcifer pardalis; assembly: GCA_030440675.1. Taxonomy (NCBI): domain Eukaryota; kingdom Metazoa; phylum Chordata; class Lepidosauria; order Squamata; family Chamaeleonidae; genus Furcifer; species Furcifer pardalis. The sequence goes on from CP126893.1 coordinate 50,414,051, forward strand.
CGCCACGAGGGAGAACTCGAACCGGTCCATGTAACTCTTCCACCTCTCATCTTTGGGCTGGAAGGGTGTCGGTGGGACGTAGGTAGCCATAGCGATGTGCCTTGCGGATGTTGGCTCTGGCGCGTGTTGGTTCTGTGCCGTTCCTCAGTATCCCATCCTCGTCGCCAGTGTTGGATCCGGGGATCCGTGGGCGGAGTGAGGACACGGACACCGGTAGTTGAACCCAAACAACACGCCTGTTTATTTCAAGTCACAGCAACAACAACACAACAACGGCTGGCCAGCAGGGGTTTAAATACCCTGCTTGAGCCAGCCCACTGACCAATAGGAGGCGGCGATTTTCCCGCCGCCTGGACATTCAAATATCTAACAAGTTTGATCCAGTTGTACCTGAGGAAGTGGACAGGTTCCTTGGATCTGTTACAAACAGACCCAGTGCATAATCTGGGGGTCCTCCTGGACTCGCTACTCCTGCTCAGTGAGCAAGTGGCAGTCATGGCCAGGAGTGCTTTTGCATAACTTTGTGTCATACGCCAGTTACGCCCGCTCCTAGATCGGGACACCTTGCTCATGGTCTCGCATGCTCTGGTCACCTCCATCTTGGACTATTGTAGTGTGCTCTACATGGGGCTGCCCTTGATGACCACTTGGGGGCCGCAACTGGTCCAGAATGTGGCTGCCTGGGTAGTGATTGGGTGCGGACGTTATGCCCATGCCTCGCCACTGCTTCAGGAGCTGCACTGGTTACCAGTATGCCTCCAGGTGCAATTCAAGGTGCTGGTAATGAACTTTAAAGCCCTACATGGTAGTAGGCCAGGATACTTAAGAGACCTCGTCACCCCAATAACATCTGTCCGTCCCACCAGAGCAGACCAGAGAGGCTCTCTTATTGTGCCATCTGCTAGAGAAGCTTGCCTCTCTAGCACCAGGGCCTTCCCTGTGTCTGCTCTGGCCCTATGGAACCTCCTGCCAATTGAGCTACGACTCCAGATGGAGTTGTTGCCCTTCAGGAAAGAACTAAAAACCTGGCTGACAAAGCAGGTGTGGGACACTGGGGGTGCGGTGACCCCCGCCTGCTGGCTGATATAGTAATATCACTCCCTCGCTCTTTTTAGTTGTCAGGGTAATTTCTTATTGTATTTTTAATTGGGGTTTTAAGTTTTTAGATTGTAGTACTGATTTTAGTGTTGTAAGCTGCCCAGAGTTGTTCCTCGTTGGGCGGCTATACAAATTGGAAATTAAAATTAAAAAATTTAAATTAAATTATATCAGTGACTATATTGCCTCCTCTAACAGAAACAATATGCCACCAAAAACTAATTATTATTGAACATGATCAGAAAGTGGTGCTATTGTACTCATATCCTACTCATAGGCATCCCATAGGCATCTGACCAGTCTCTGTGGCAACAGAATGCTTGATTAGGGATAGTTCATTAGTCTAATCTAATATGATCCTCTCCACCACCAACACCACAGTTTTAAATATGTCAAAGTACAGTCAAACGTCACATAAAGAGCACCTCGCTTAAAGAGCAGAATTTTCTCTGAATGTTTGCTTCACTTAACAAATAAAACCAACCAAAAACTCACTTAACAAATATATCGAAGTTCACAATCCCGCCCCCCCCCCCCCAGAAGTCACAATTGTTCACTTACAATGGTGTTTCGCTTAAAGAGCAAACTTGCTTAAAGAGCAATCCTGTGGAACACATTATGCTCTTTAAGCGAGGTACAACTGTATTTAAATTGTATTGCATTCTTTTAATGCTACTTCATGGAGTATACCCCACCCCCTGAGATCTGTAAATCTAAGAGAAGTAAGAAATAGATTAATAAATAAAACCACAAATTCAGTGAAATGTCTTTGAAGAAGAATTACTAAATGTTTCAGATGACACAAAACCACCTCTCTGATTGGATGTGAGATTATTAAAATCACATACATGAAGTCCTATTTCAATGCAGATGGTGCAGTATATATAAGTCTGCACTCTTCTGTGTCTCTCCCTGTTGTATTATCACCTTTTTCTATAACTGTACCAACCCTTATGTCTCAAACAGATAGGTGATAAGAGGAAATTAATAATCTGGATCCCCATAAATGGAGACTGGAAACTTGACCTCTTCTGTTCCCTTCAGCTACTAAAACCACACCTCCCAATTTTAATTTTTTAAAAGAAGACACTCAGAGTACTGCTGGTTGCTGACATGTGGAAAAATGGGATTAAAACTCATAACAACAAGCTTAAGGCAATCATGGCACCCATAATCACCCTGTACTACTGTAGCTGTTTTCTCAGCTGTGCAGTTGCTATGCCAGCACCCTTCCTTTCCTTGAGTTGAAAAACTGAAATCAACAAATGGGGGCTTATCATGTCTCAAAGGAATGACAAGCAAGGATCAAAAGGGAGCCACAACTGCTCTTTGGCCAATTAATTCTGGAAGTGAGCAGGAAATGAATAAAAATAAAAAGGTTCAGGATCCAGTTAAACTCAACTAAATAGGTAATACAGCAACCCAGAGCACAGAAGAACGAAGAGTAGTGGCTGTCCATATGGCAAAATGAGAATGACCCTTAATGACCCTGAATGGATATGAGCCTAGGATCCACTTGCTTACATCCAGGAAGAGCTTTACGGCAAGAACAAACATTCTGGAAGGTATGTAAGAGCAAAATCTAATTAGAAGATGAAGGAAGTTGCTCGCTGGATAAGGAACAACATTAAAGGAGAATATAGCTGAGGAACTCAACCTCTCCTACATCACTTGGAGGACCCTGAGTAGGCTGAGGGTTGGAGTCCCTAAATGCAAGACCAACATGCTCAAGTGGGGGCTACTGGCAGACAATAACACACCATGTGAAGATGGAGAGATACAGAACACAGCTCATTTACTGGTCTGCCAATTCCTGCCAGAAACATGTACCATGGAGGACAAGATTATCCAATGACAAAGCCAAGAATGGCTTCATTCTGACAGTCCAGAAGGGGGGGTCCTGAAGAGGAAAAGTTTTTCCTAGCCTCTCTTTCAGAAACCCCTGCCTGATCCAGGCTCTCTTCAGAAGTCCCCCCCCCCCAATAGCTAAGATCCTTAGCAATCCAGGCCTGGGGGGGGTGGTCTGAAAAGAAGCTAGTAAAAGTTTTTCCCAGCCTCTCTTCAGAAACCCCTGCATGCACCCCGTTCTTTCCCCTACCCGCCCAGCCATCGTACACTGCAATCGGTGCTTGGGTTGGGGAAAAGAACCAGGGTGCATGCACCCAACCCAAGCACTGATTACAGCAACAACACATTTGGGAAGCCGAACGGGGGCTCCCCAATTGTCTTTTGAAACATGCCACCACTGCCAAGGGTGCAACGGTGGTGTGGCTGGGAAGCCGACCGGGGAGCCCCTGTTCTGCTTCCAGCCACACAGCTGCTGCAAGCTTCATAGTGCCAGTTTGGCTGGCCTGATCTCCCCCCAATGAAACCAGCAATGTTTGCCTCAGTAGACCTCTGCCCCCAAAGCCTACAAAGTTGGTCTCTAGCCCTGCATGCTTTGGGGCAGAGACCAACGTCGGGGAATCTGAGGCAAACATTTGCATCGCACAACGTCGATGCAAATGTTTGCCTCAAATCCCCCGAAGTTATCCAACTTTAGCGTTATCCGAGGCAAACGTTATCCAAGGTATTACTATACCTTGGTCCTACATTACATTCAAGGCTTATAGTAAGCTCAATGCCACTGGTAGTCCTTCCTCTTTCCCCCATTGCCACTAGGTTCAACGTCACTGCTGCCAGGGTTTATCACCCACAAGATTCAGTGCTGGCGCTCCACTCCCTGTCTTCCTCCAAATGGTACCTATCCCCACCTAAAGAAGAACAAGGGAAGCACAGGCTGGAGTGCAGGCTGGTTCCCTGACACCTGCCAATTCTACCTATTAAAAGCCAAGCATCTATTTAGCAGGAGGGTGGGGTGGGAAAAGAGAGTTTATCATAGCTTCACATTATCACCAAGGTGGTAGAATACAGATGGTTCCATGTGTTGCCAAAGCCTACCTCTCCTCTCTCGCTCTCTTTCTCAACTGTTGTGAACATGTCATATTGAACAAGAGTTCAGGTTGCCCTGAACACAAAACCAACATCTGGATATTTCATTGAAAAACTTATTCTCAGAATAATATAAATGTCACAGAAGTTAGGGACAACAGACAGCATCAAGACTAAAAACTCTAATGAGTGAGTTTCCATGGGGAGATGAGGTACATGTTGCTATGTGATGTTCATCAGTTACCATGGTTACTGAAGGTTTGTGTCACCATGCAGTACTTATTTGTTATCATAGCCGTTTGAAAAACAACAGCCACCTTGTCTCCTTAGATTTGTACAAGGATTTCAACTGCCTCTTGCTTATAGTCACTTCAAGCTAGAATAGTAGTTAGCTACACCAAGAAGGCTAAAGAGTTACCTGGGAGACAGGTAAGAACCACGTGACTCAATTACCATGGTTACTGGAGGCCCTGAGTGATACAGGTTTCCAGGCATACAGTTCAGACCTGTGAAGTCACGTGTTTCCCATGTCGCTATGGCAACTGTCAGGACTTGAACACCAGCTGAGCAGACATAAAGTGAATGCTGAAGTCAGAGATTTTCAGAAGGATTCCTAGCAGGTAGGAGGGTGACCTCTCTGTGCACCTTTCCAAAGAAAGTCACGGAACAGAAGCCTGGAGACTTTGCAGCCAAGGCTCCAACCGGCACAATCCAACAAGTCCTTTTCCATTTTTAATCAGTGTGATAAGGACTTCCATTTCAAGAGATTGATAGGATCACAACACTCAGGTTCCTTTGAGCAGAAGGGACTGGGAGGAAAGCAGAAGTAGCAAGAGAACTACGGTAATAAAGGAATAAATCTGAAAGAAATCAGCAAAACTCATAAAACGTTATGCTACCTCTTTTCTGTCAATCACGAAATGCTTCTTTTTCCATAGAGGGAAGGCAGCTCTACTGCCAGTTTCTTCTGGTTGAGCACAGTAAGAAAGCATTCACGACAAATGGATGCTGAGTAGGTACCAGTTCCTTAGTATGAAAGAGACCTGAGCAAGATTATCATGAACAATGGATTTGTCTGTATAAGCACTTCTGTTCCTCTTATTTGTGATCCTGCTGCAGGACTACCTTATCCTAGTTATAAGTATTCTATTTATAACCCACTCTTTTTTTACTTCAGAAAAATATATATACACCACACGCTGACTCACAAAAAAGATGCAGAAAGAGACACACATTTATTTGCAAATCTATCACCTAAAGTCTGTATTAGGCAACCTTTATGTCTATCTCTTCCTTTTGCCTTTAGGTCTCAGAGCCAAAGTGTAAGCCCATACACAATGAGGCATGGATGTGGGTACTTCATACTTATGAGAATAAATCAGCTAGAGATGTGATACAAAAAGAAAACACCTCACAGGAGACCGCAGGGTTTAAGTTTCAGTTTGAATTATGTCATTTCATGGAGCATTAAACCTGATAGGATAGCTTTCACAGGTTTAATAAGCTTCGTCGACCACAAGCCAGTGGATATGGAGGCAGCAAAACCCACAGAAGTCCTCAGGTCAACTTCTACCCTATTGTCAGAGGATACTTTCCTACCTCTACAAGAGCAACTTCCCTGTACATCCACAGTTATTATCATTTACCTAGTATCAGTCAGGGCAGACCATGGGTGGTTTTTCTTTCTCATTTCTGCCTGTTTCTATTTTACTGCCAACCTACTCCAAACAGAGGAGCTCTGCCTTGTACTTGTAATCTGTAATATGCTTGAACATGCTAAATCAGGAACTGGGAGACAACAGATCTGGAACTGCTGGCAGATACAATAGCATCCTGGAGAAGACCAGCAAGGAATCAAGAACTTCCCACTCATTGTTTTTAAACAACAGCATCAATGGGATTCCCTTCTTGGTAAACTATACTGCTCAGAGGAAGAAACCGAAGGATGATCAGGAATAGATTTTAGGCATGGAAGGATGGTGAGGTCTGCTCAGTTATGACACTGTAGTAAATGAAATGCTCCATTAACATAATACCTGGATATGACATAACTGTTTTTTTGTGTGTGTCCATGTGCGAGTCTGTGTAAACACGTACAAATGCACGTGAGAAAGATACAGAATAAGATAAATGCAGAACTATTCCCTTTTATTTGTCAGATACATGCAGGACTTTGAAACTTCTTTACAAACAAAACAGAAAATTCTAATACATGCTTGGTGTCATCTGCTGTTAGGTCAGCCTTGCAGCAGAAGTAGAGGAAAGCCCGGTGTAGGTATAGATTATCATGTGGTTTTATTGATGTCACTGCTGTGGGATTCCTGTAGCTCAGAGGTGGCTAAACTTTCCGGGCCACAGGCCAATCATGTGGTTCCTCCCACCAGAAGCAGAAGTAAAACGCACCCACACATGCGCAAAATGCTGCCGTAAATGCATTTATGACAGCATTTTGTGCATGCATGAGTGTGCTTTACTTCCGCTTCTGGGAGCAGCAAGAGCGAGGTGGGCCAGATGATTTGGCATCACGGGCTGGCCTTGGCCTGTGGGCCGTAGTTTGTCTACTCCTGCTGTAACTGTTATGAACACCTCCTGCTAGTATTCAGTGTGTGCGTGTGGGCGGGGGGAAGATGCTTTGTAACACACTCTGCCTCTTTCATAAAGAGACATTTAAGACCAGCTTCACTTTGAATCTAAAGCAATCAATTGTAACCTTTCATTTTGCAAGGAAACCTGTTCTTGCTTGCCACCTATTTCTCCATAGCCACCTTACCTAGAAACTGAACTGTTAATTACCAATCAGGGAATGATTGTACTGGGGATTTCTAATCCCAGTTATTGAGGGATGGGTATTAAGTTTATATATTAGAGTTTTCAGTGCTCTATTGTAGGTTAGCTTTCCTAAAAAAAAGGAACACAAAAAGGTGTTGAGCTGGTGCTCTCTTTTATGTGTGTGATCTTATTCCAGTTTAAGCCAATCTTTCCCTGCTATCCAATTGTTCATATTTTAACTTTCATCTGAGCATCTCTCCTTTCATCTGGGGGCAGAAACCTAGTAAGTAAGGTAGGTAGGCATAACTAACCCCTTCTGAGATAATGAAAGCCAGACAAATTTCACATGGCTAGATGCCAAGTTATTGTTTGGGGATTAAGCAACATCAAAATTCATTTGCAAGAAAAGGTGCAAAGTAACATTTCCAATTCACAAAAGCATATTCTCCCTGCCAGGCATCATCCCTTTATGAAAAAATTAAGGGGGTGGAAATCAGAAATGTACCAATTGGCCAATTTATCAAATACAGTAACTGTGAAAACACTGCCCCCAGGGCAAGATAAGAGTTTCCAGACCAGTCTAGAGCAGCCCACTGATTTGGTTTCTGGGCTTCATCTGAAACAGATGCACATCTTAGCTTGCTCTGCCAGCTTCTGAGATAAAAATGTACTCATCTTGAAATTACAGTGTTTAAATAGGTTATATCATTAGTCAAGTGTGGGAAGAATTTGCTACTACCTTATTACAAAGCAAATTTAATCTCAGAAAAGAGGCTAGGTTTCAGAGTAATATCTCTAGAGTCCTAAAATAGTTAATGGAAAATGACTTATATAATTATCTTATAGAATTCTATAAACAAGGGATATAACCTATTCTTTCATTGCTTGGAGGTTTTGTGCAACCTGCTGAAAGAGCTATCTTTCATTATTTCTTTTTATCCAAAGATAATATGGCCAAAATAGCACATTAAACTTTGATAAAGAACAACCATGTTTATATTCCAACAGGCTAAAGCCAGAATGGGTGGCAAGGGGTGAAAATTAATGGGGCTTTGAATGCATGTGATTTTCTGTTATGGTTGAATTTGTATATGGCCTGTCCTGTTTTTTAATTTGTGTCTGTTTTAACTTGTTTATTTTAATTGTGTCTTTTATTGATTTTATTATACAGTATTTATATGTCCTGTTTTAACTATGCTTGTTCAGCACCCTGTGTGGGCTTACATATACATATAGCGAATAAATAAATGATTAATAAATAATGAATAAGTTATCAGTATTATTTGTCTCAAAAGTACACAAAATATTTTATCATGATCTGACCAACATAGGTTAAGTGGTTCAGTTCCCATTATCACCTCTTCTGTTTTATCAAACTCCCTGCATCAGAGAAGTCCCCAAATTTTGAAAAGTTACTTGTTCAGAATCTAGTTCACTGAAACCCACAGACAACATGGCTACTGATGCTCTGAGGAAACCCCCAGTCAGCCCAACCACCACTTTCTTAAATTCTGGTAGAAGCTCATCTCAAATACCAAAATCTACTTTCCACTAATAAAGCCTCTCACCATTCTTTATTTTTCATGTTGTTAGATCTTGCCTGGAAATGGTGCTGTTCTTAAGTGCTGTCAAGTTGGAACTGACTTACAGCCACCCTTTCAGAGTAAGCAAGATATTTAAGAAGTGGTTTTATCATGTTCACACATACACACACACACACACATACACATCTCTCTGTGATTTTCATGACCTACAGGGAATTCAAACCCAGGTCTTCTCTTTATAGTCATGTCACTACAATTGGTATCAATACTAGCTTCTCATTAATATATTTTGCAACATCTCTCTTCTCAATAAAAGCAAAAGTCCTCAACCTCTGACAAAAATTAGATCCATTATGGCACCTTTTGTGATGTTCCTCCTGGGTAGAGATTTCAAAATTTACCTGTTTGGACTTCTGGCATTGTCTGAAATTTCAAGATTCCCTAAGAGAGCCTACAGCTTTCCCAGTCTTTACTTTGGTAACTATGTCATCCCCCGCCCCCAGTTACTCCCCAAAGGTAGTAATTTACTGCATCTCAGTCAAATATTAAAATATGGGAAAGGATCAGAGTGAAAACTAGTGTGACCAAGGTAACGTCCCCTGCAGACATAAATCTATGTTGGCTCTGTCTGAGAATCAACTATGGTCAAAGCATCCTCAGAGAGAGCATTGTCTAATTTATGGCAGTTGGCTATTACATTCAAAAAAACCATTCCAGCCACAGAGGAATCGCACTACGTTATCTTTTTTTAAAAAAAGTAACTAATTCAGTTCTGGTTCCAAGTCTCAACTTTCCTGCCAATGTAGATAGTTACAGTTACCACTTCTCAAAAGCTTCCAGTACAACAAATGCATCAGATTCTGACCTCTAATTCAGGGGAGTGGAGCATATGGCCTTCCAGATGTCAACTGGACTCCACCTCCTATTAACTTTAGGCAAACTAGCCAATGATGATGGATGATGGGAGCTGTAACCTAATAATACATTCCTTGAAGTAACTCAGCATTACCTGGAGATGCTGCATAATAATGATCATCTGTACTACTGGCCAGACTTCAGGTCCTTTCAAAAACTGAGAAGGCCATTGTCTGAGACCTAGGAACAACAGAATGGGCTTCAAACCCGGGTAGTGGTGGGGTGTGGGCGTTATGCTCATGCTTCACCGCTGCTCCGGGAGTTGCATTGGTTGCCAGTATGTCTCCGGGTGCAATTCAAGGTGCTGGTTATTACCTTTAAAGCCCTATATGGTAGTGGGCCAGGATACCTAAGAGACCGCGTCACCCCAAGAACATCTGTCCGTCCCACCAGGGCGGATCGGAGAGGCTCCCTTGTTATTCCTTCGGCGAGGGAGGCGCACCTCGCCTGCACCAGGAGGAGAGCCTTCTCTGTGTCCGCCCCGGCCCTCTGGAACCTCCTGTCCACCGAACTGTGCCTTCAGACAGAGCTCCTACCCTTCCAGAAGGGCTTAAAAACCTGGCTGGCAGGACAAGTTTGGGGACCCGGGAACGTGGGTTCTCTTACCAGGTGGCTTAATTAATGGATTGCCACCTCTGGGTCTGAATGTGGGACTGTGTATTGTTTTTAATTTTTGTTGCTAACTTTTGATGACTTTTTAACTTTTTGATGTTTTTATTGATGGAGATTGTTTTATGTTTTTATTTTTTATTTTATGTGATGTAAGCCGCTCAGAGTCGGGTTCTCTCGATAAATAATAATAATAATAATGAGTCCATTCCATCAGTAGGAAAAGACTTTGGGTTTTGTCTGGAATAACCAGCCATACATTTTACTTTGATTTATTTAAGGAACTTGATATCTTAACTCTTTAAACTCAATTGACTTCCCGGGAAGCTTACAAACTATATAAAACAATAGAAGCCAGTAAAGCAACAATAAAACATTAAACCAAAAAAGCAAGCAGTATTCCAGGATTAAAACTATCTCCAAAAGGCCTGAATATTTAAAAAGGTCGTCTGATACCAAAGTCTACCCTAGGCAAACTGTGCTGCAAGAAATTTCCAGAATCAGAAAAGCTCCATACCTAAGCGATCAGAATCCACATCTCTGATAAGAGTGTAGAGCCCGGGACAGACATCTGAGAACACATATAGGCAAGTTAGGCTGGGGAAGGAGTACACAAAAAGAGCCTCCTCAAAGACTGTGGTATTTTTGAATCACAATCAGGCATACAGCTAATCTTTCTCATACTAGGTCAGGTGAAAGGAAATGCAGAATGGACTCATCCAAAAGTGCCTTCATTTTGGCAATTTCGCGTCTGGCTTAGACACAGAAGAAAAAGTGTGTGTGTGGGGGGGGGAGCAACCTGAGTCCCAAGTTCCATTGAGTAGTGCAATATCTCTCTATTGAACCCATCACTACTTCCAAGCAGTATTGGAAACCAACTCATAAATGACAACAATCATAGCAAAATGTTACTATAGCGTGGATGGATAACTGCAACCAATGAATGCACCTAGCTATATTAGAACAGGCAACCTAACCATAAGACATCATCACTATAACGAAAGGATAGGAACCATCTCAGATTCTTTTGACAGGGTATTTTATGTTAAAGTTTTCCTGTCAATCCTTAGCATATTTCCACCTGCTCCTATTTCAGGACATGCCTCTGCCAGACACGGCTCTCTTTCCCTCCCTCTTCCTTTGTCTCAGCAGATTACTTAAGAGAAATAATGAGCATAATAATGGTAGTGACCCCCACAGTACACTCAAGTCAACCTTAAATCCCTTAGCTGCCACTTCCTCCAAACACCCTGAATCCTAATATCTGGAAAGACTCTAGCTGACATAAGGAAGTGGAATGCAATTGGTTCTTCACCAGTAAGGCTGTGAACATATAATTGGAAATTATGCCTCTACTCTCATCTTAATAGCAGAGTCACAAAGGTATTTCATGGGGAAGTAAACATTTAAAGAGACAGAGACGAAAGCAACCACTATCCTGGTCTGATGAAGGCTTTATTTTCTCTTAATTGTAGCACAGCTATGATCCTGGCCTGATAAGTATATTAATATGTACATGCCTTCTCAAGAACTCTACCAGCACTTGAATAATTTTCTCCCCCCCCCTTTTTTTTTTTTTTTTTTGAATAACTCTCCAACCAATATGAGTGGAAATTACATTGGTGGGTGACTCTGGGACTTGTACTACAGGCAGGAAGCATTTCTGACTGCTGTGCTCTGTTCAACCTCTAAAGTAGGGGTCCCCAAGCTTTTTTGCACCATGGACTGGTTTCATGCCAAACAATTTTTTCATGGACTGGTAAATGGAAAGTATATACAGTATTGGAGCTTTGCTAAAATCTTTTTAAAATCTATCCCGTCTGCCAGCCACAGCTTGAATACAGGCATTGTGATACCTCACTGCAACCGGGGGGGGGGGGGGAGGAGGAGTTAGTAACTCAAAACCACTGAAACTCAAAACCAAGGAGGAAGGACCCAGCCACCTGCCAGCCACACCATTTGACTCAGGCATTGACGTATCACACTGCACACAGGCAGGGGTCAGAGCCCTGCCATAGTTAAGCAACATGGAAGAGGGGCCTGGACACTTGTCTGTCTGCTGTGTCTGAAGACCATGCTCTTGCTCTGTTCACCGGCAGACTTGGCAGAGCACATTGAGGGCAGAAGGCTGCCATCAAGGCTCCCAGCCCCACCCACCCCCACAGTCCAATTCATGACAGCTCATCTCCTGGTACTGGTCTGCAGCCAAGTGGTTGGGGTCCCCTGCTCTCAAGTCATCCTGAAAATACCCTCACTAACTGAATTTTGGCATGTATCCATTAAGAAATAGAGGTTCCTCAGACACTCTAACTTAGTAAATGATCCTTCCAGAGCATGCCTATTTGGATCTTGGCCTACATGGACACGATTACTTAATTGTACCTAAACAACCAGTGTGATCTAGTGGATAGAGCAACTGACTAGGAATCAAAATCTGAGCTCAACTATGGAAAGTCAGGGGGAGCGGGGGTGTGCACTGGTAAAATCCATTTCTTGAAGGTGTTGTTAGAATCACTGAAAGTGAGTTCTGACTTGAAGGCACATAATGATAAGTCTAAAGAGGTTTTATGAGTCCTCTACTAGCAAAGAAATCTTAGTGATCTATCTCTATATCCAATACATACGTCCATACACTGAAGTACATAAGAAATCTTAGTGATCTATCTCTATATCCAATACATACGTCCATACACTGAAGTACGTATATAAGTGTCACTGTGCAGAGAAAATGGGGTAGTAACAGAAACAAGGTGTTCCTGTACTGTTGTGACAAAGTGGGTTAGAAGAGCATTTGCAATAACAAAGTTGCATGGAAGGCAGTCCCTGTATAGCTCAGACGTGTATAATGCTACGTTTATTTCAGCTGGCCAAGAAGTATCTTTTCTCCCCACAATTTTACAGCAACATAGCTTTTATATATATATAAAATATACACACCAGAAAACTCCAGTATTTCATTACAGATCATGAAATATTTCTCACAGACTCCCCAGGTTTAAAAAAAAAATCATAGTTCCAATCAACATAAAGCATTATTTAAACCAGAGGTTCCCAAACTACAAACTGGGGGCTGGATCCAGCCCCTGACACCAATTCATTTAGTCCACAAAGCCCTCGTCGCTCCTGGAAGAGGAAGTAAAACATGCCAGTACTGGTGCATTTTACTTCCGCTTCCAGGAGCGACAAGGGCTTCATGGGCCAGATGAATTGGTGTCAGGGGCCAGATCCAGCCCCCAGGCCATAGTAACCAACTCCCTGAACCATGTGACTGGCCCGAAACCTGAAAAGTTTGGGCACCCTTGATGTAAACTATCGAGGAAGCATGGAAGCCTCAAGAAACAGAAGAGAGCTAAAGAAGGAGCCAACCACATTTGTTGTGGCTCTGTTTTAAAGAAATTCCACACCTCTCCCACTCTTCCAAGCAGCCATTGCTGCCGCAAATACGATAGAATTTTAAAATAGACAAATCATTACACCAGAAATGACCCCTTTCTGACACAGAGACAGATTTGTGCTGAGAAGTTTCCCTCAGCAGTTGGCTATGAAGAATATTGTTTTTTTTAAAAAAAAAAAAACTCAATGCAGTCAAATCATTTTTGAAAAATGGAAGGATTTAAGATTTCGATCAGACAAATAGTGAGGAAGCCATGAGCCTGGATTTGCAAGCTGTCTTGAATAGTTTGGAAAGGAGGCTCCCCCCTCTATTCATTGTACTGGTCCTGAAAGCAGCGGCTTGACAGGCTTGCAAAGCCAACAAGGGGGTGGATGGAAGAGTTGGAGTGCTGAATCACTGAGTACCTGTACCAAGAAAAATAACATTTTGGTGCGGAAAAGGAAATAGAAAAGGTCGTGTCAGACAGATTCCACTAAAACGCTCATTTGTTTCTCCGGGCTTCCGATTTCAAAGTCTCAGAACACAGGTTGGCTTTGAGGCAATGCGCCTTAGATGCTCTAATCAGTTCCAGAGAAAGACAGACAGCTCCAGGGCACTCAAGAGAGCCGCAGAGAGGAAGGATCAGAAGGGGTGCGTAGTAGAAGGGAGGACAACAACGGGTGGGCCTGATGTGCTTTAAAACCGAAAGCGGTGGTTGTTGGTTAATCTGAAAATGAGGACAGGTAAATAGGAGAGAGGAGATTGGCCTGCTCAGTGTCACCGCAGTGGCACTTTCCTGGCAACCTCTGCTGCAAAGCTCCAACTTCCCTGCCTACCAGGGGGAAGAAAAGAGACCTCATTAGTTCTTGCTTCTCCAAACTACAAGAGAAGGCAGGTGGTCTTTTGGCCTCTCTACATTTCTGTAATCAGACTGAGTACAGATTGTGCTCCTGAGAGGGCTGAGCAGCTGAAGCGCACAGCTTCTTTGGGGAATAGCACCAGCAGTTTGTCGGATATCAGCATCCAACTTCCGAGGTCAATCGCGTCTGACTGTATTTAACAGTAGTCTCTCTCTTTCCTTGTGCCAAGACATGCAACAGTTTTTAGGTTCTGCTGCACATTCTTCCTTTAAAAGATGGCCTCTTTTCTGCCTCTGCCAAGAATTTGAACTCCAGGTTATTCATTATTCTGAATTTATGGTAGCTTCTCCAGATTTTGAATACTATCCAAATGGAAACTGCATATACACGGTGGCAGACAAAGTTAAAAACCCCAGAGAGAATCTGATCAGAACTGTGCTTCTAGTAAAACCGCATCAAAAATAAAAGTACTCAATGGATTCATAATAAAACCAACAGTGGCAACAGGCAATGAGAACAAAAATATTTTTTTAAAGTTGCTTTCAAACTTGCTTACTAGCTCTTGCGTACAAAGTACTATATTTAGCTTTGCCAAATGTTGTTTATTTGCAGTAATTATAACACATACACTCCAGAAAACACTGTTATTAATGTAGCTTGCAGTACTGTATATATAAATGCAATGGTTGTTATGTGTTGGGTTGCCTTTCATTTTAATAATGGCCCTATGAATGAGGGATATCCAAATTCTCCTGTCCTCAACAACTCTGCTCACGCCTGCAAACTCAAGTCTGTGCCGTCCTTTAGGGCAGGGGTAGCCAAACTTTATGCGCCGTGAGCCAATCACTTGGTTGAGCAGGCTGGTCATGTGGTTCCTCCCACCATAAAATGCATCCGCCGCTGTCATAAATGCATTTACGATAACCGTGGGTACATTTACAGCAGCATTATGCACATGCACAGATCCATTATGCACATGTGCAGACGTGTTTTACTTCCGCTTCAAGGAGTGGTGCAGGTGGCGTGGGCTGGAAGGGGTGGTGCCAGTGGGTCAGGGACGGCCCACAGGCTCCCCTGCTTTAGGGAGTTCACCCATCTCTCATTTGATCTTCCTATTTTACTCATGCCTTCAGCCTTTCCTAGCATTAATGTCTTTTAGAAACAGGACTGAGGCAAAAGTTTTTAAAGACTTTCTATTCTCTATCCCTTGGCATTTTAACTGCGGCTGGATCTCAGGACATAGACAGACCTCAGAAGGAAAGTTGTTAATACTAGTTGGTGGGGCAAGGATGAAGCATTCATTTCACTTGAGCTGCTACTGCTCTCTCTCTCTCTCTCTCTCACACACACACACACACACACACACACACTTCTGCCTCTAGTTGGCAGATGTAAAGCTAATTATGAGAACAAAATAAATAGGACAGAATCCTATTAGTCTGTTGCAATGCAAACAATGAAACTTTGTGACTCCTGAACAGTGGTGGGATGTGAAAAATTTTACTACCCCACTGTGATGTCATCACAGTGTGGACGGAGCTAATGTAATGACATCATTATTTGGGTGGAGCCAACATCATGACATGGGCGGGGCCAAAGAAAAAATATAAATAAATAAATAATAATAAAATAAAATAAAAATAAGCATTCACACACACCCCTCAACCAACCAACCCACCCACCCACAACACAAACCCGTAAATAAATTAAATTAAATTAATAAAATAAAAATACATTCAAATACACCCACCCGCCCCAAACACAAATCAACCAGAGCTTTTAAACCGAAGGTGGTTCCCCCCAAAAGCTGCTACTGGTTCTCCGGGACACTGGAAAAAGTTACTACCGGTTCTGGAGAACTGGTGAGAACCTGTTACATCCCATCACTGCTCCTGAAAGATTAAGAAGCTTTACTGCAGGGCTTCTCAACCTTTTCAAGCCGGGAGCTGGATCACGCTCTCTCAGTCAGCTTTGAGGGCTGGATGGCCATTTTGCCCTGCCTGCATGATGGGGTGGCCATTTTGTCCCAATAGCTTCAAAGGAGTGGCCATTTCCCCCCTCAAATGTCCTTGGAGGAGTGGGGGGCACATGAAATGGCACAACGGACTGGATCTGGCCTGCGGGCCTTAGGTTGAGAACCCCTACATTAGTGAATATAAGCTATCATTAGCTGCAAATTACTTTACTAGATGTATAAAACAATCTCTCAATCTCAACTGTAATTATATGGGGAAAACCCTTTAAGGGGACTCCAAAAAAAATCTAGCTTGTGCATCAAATGCCTTTCATCCATAGCTTCCAACTTCCTGCTAGTTGCATGTAAAGCTGTAAGGGGAAATGAGGAGGTAGTGATGGGGCTTCCAAAAGGACTCAGAGACCTCAGAGATCACATCCTCCTACTGTTCTGCTATACTACTATGACTCCACCAAGGCTAAATTATCTAACAGAAAAATTAGGATTACCCCTTTTTCCTTAATAGCAGAATCCTAGCGATTTAAAAGTCAAAAAGGGGAATTTGTGCTTTTTTGCTTACTCCCATGTCTTTCCACTGTAATAATGAGGTTCCTTTCAATTTTCCTATCATGTCATAGGTTCCAACAACCCTTTCAGACTTGGCCTTCACAAAAAAGGAGCCATTTCTGCAGAGAACTAACCCAAGGCCTATGGAGGACCAACTGCCAACACCTCCTGTTTCCCTGGCAGTGGCCCATGATGCTAGGAAAAGGTCAGAAGTAGGAGAAGAAGGTAGATGCACCCATATTTCCTGAGTAACCACATAAGTGAAGCTATAAGGCCAGCCCTGCCAGGCTCATCAAATTATGTTCCCCATGTCCTAGTTTTGAAAACACTCACAATACAATGTGTTCCTTGAACTATAGTCAACTAAATTATATGAGCATGACGATTCTTCTTCTTCTTCTTCTTCAGCTGCCATATCCATTCCAGATATTGGCTATCATCATGGTGATAGTCTTCCTGTTCTTAACTCCTCAGAACAGTTCTTCGGAGAACATCACCCTATTGGTTCTGAACTTGGTGATTTCTGCGTATCAAGCCACTGCTAAAGGGCACAGGATCTGGCCATTGTAAACAGCCACCTGGCAGCCCTATTAGGACCTATTACTCATCAATCCTAGACTACAGTAGACAGAGAGAGAGAGAGAAAGAGAACTATCTGTGTAAAAATGTATGCATGCCCAATTTCCAGAAAGGTCTTCTTTTAGAAGGCCTGACTTACTGTCCTTATATATTAGGAACAACCTGTCAGCAGGTGAAAGGCCTTTGGGCTCTGCAGTGCCCACAGAGACTGAGGCCAAAGATATCCTATCCTACTTCAGTGGTCTTTGTAGAGAGCAAAAGGTGGCTCCCTAATAATGTAGACCTTCATCTCCTCTCTTGGAAGGAAGCCCTTCTGTAGTGCTTACCGCTGATAAACTCTGTACAGAATTGCACTGTTAATCATCTCCTTAGCCCTTCTCACTGTAAGTGCCCACTTAGAATTCCTGACTGACTGGTCAAATACCAGTGGGTATCCAGGAATATACTGTACTGCCATTCCAGGTTGGAAAAAAGTTCCAGCCACAGAGATCCTAATTTTGGACCTCATTCCCCCACCCTGTTCAAATGCTCTATGACACACATGCATGGAAGAATGGGCAGGGAAGCTGAGTGGTCAGTTCCTGGATATAGCAAGGGAAGTTATAGGTCAGTGATGGCAAACCTTGGCACTCCAGGTGTTCTTGAGCTTCAATTCCCAGAAGCCTTGATTAGCAGGAGTCCTGACTTGGGCTTCTGGTAATTGGAAGTCCAAGAACACCTGGAGTGCCAAGGTTCACCATCACGGCTATAGGTTGTGTGAATGCAAAGCTCTCCTATGTGCTAGCCATGCACTCAACACAGGAAAATATATACTTGCTTTAAAGAAAAGAGGGAGACTATCACATCCTCCTACTGTTCTGCTGTACTACTATGACTCTACCAAGGCTAAATTATCTAACGGAAAAGTTAGGATTACCCCTTTTTCCTTAATAGCAGAATCCTAGCGATTTAAAAGTAAAAAAGGGAATTTGTGCTTTTTTGCTTATTCCCATGTCTTTCCACTGTAATAATGAGGCTCCTTTCATGTACACAAGATCTTTCCCCCCCAAAGTAGTCCCTATTTATCGACTTGCAGTTTCTTGCTTTTCGAACTGCTAGGTTGGCAGGAGCTGGGACAGACGATGGGCACTCATTCTGTCATGCTGTACTCAGGTCTTGAAATGCAGACTTGCCAGCCTTCCAGCTAACAAGGTGAGCTTCTTAACCACTGAGCCACCACAGCCCCCGTTATGTCTTTCCACTGAAGGATATGAGTGGTTTCATAGTGTGTCCTCTGACAACCTACAGAACCTAAATTGTAGAGACAAGGACAAAAAAAACTAGGAAAAGACAAATTATTCATTTGCATGTTTCACTGATTCACAGGATTTGTTCTCTGCTCAACAGAAGAAAATTACTGGACATCGCTTTCCAACATTTTGTTTCACCCACACATTTGAAGGACTCTGTAATTAAATCTCTTCTGCGAGAAACCTGGGTTGCAATAATTTCCCAAGATTTCTGTGTAGATTCAGAACTTCCTTCCAGTGTCTTCAGGGTCCCCCTCCCCTCTCATTTTAACTGTTACACAAAAAGAACTGATTTACGGGCTCACTTGTGGACAGGTGTTCCAAAATTCACCATGATATTTCTGCAGCAGGCCAAGAACAGATTTTTTTTACACCTGTCAGACAAAAGCCAGGATGTCAAGGAATCTGAGAATGGGGCAGTCCTTAGTTTATCTGCCTTGAAAGTCGGTGCACAAAGTCTGCCCCTAAAAACAGCTTGTGATTCAAAACACAGTCGGAACAAAATGTTAACCTACGAGGAAGTAGCTAAAGATTGGGAAAAGGGGAAACTGAAAATGGGCCAAGTTATACAAATTTGGGATTTTCCCATCCATAAACTTTCACTGTATTCATACTGAAAAAGAAAGGGATTTCATGTGACTGCCAAGAAAATATATTTACGCTAGCAAAATGCAATCTGTATTTACTAATGTAGCATATTCCTTTTTTGAGGCATGTGTTAAAATGGATTTGCAAGTTATTCTCTCTTTATCAGAGCCATCCATGCCCAAATTTAGCAGCTTTTTCATATTCACTTTGAGGGGCTCTGTAGATTTTAATAAATTGGTCTGTGTCCCCATCATCACCTGCTCAGCATTTCTCCTGCATCCTTGGCACCTCAAGCAATAGGTATGTGTCCTACATATTGACCCCACCTGAGCCCATCCTTTCATATAGTCTTTGAATATATCCCCGATTCTTCTCCCTCGTCTGCCTTTCCTCTTCATGAGATTCTCTCTCCCGCTCCCTGCGTCTGTGTGTGGGTGTAAGTGGAAATGAGATCTTTCCAGTCGAACTGCAAAATGAAATGCAAAGATCACAACTCCTTGAATCGCTGCATCCTACATGGAGAAGCTTTCATTCTGTCCTAATGTATTAAAAACTATTAATGAAAAACTAAATCAAAATAGCGGGGAAAACACAGTGCTGGGAAACAAGAGAGTATTTTGTTTCTTTGTTTAATACAACAAATGGAATTCAGGGGAGAGCAGGGAGCTGGAAGCAGTTAAAGATTTGTGACACATTAAGAAATGCTGTGGCTTATAAACATATTTTTCTAGTTCACACACAGGTGTTCAAGTATTGTTTTTTTGCTGTTGTTATTCAAAGGCAAGCAGCTAAAGTGGTTTCATGATAAACTGCAGACACAAGTAATCTATTTTGAACATTTGTTGTTGCTGTTGTTATGCACAATCCAGTCACACACACACCGGCTTATGGCAACTCTGTGAATGAGTAATCTCCAAAATGTTCTATCCTCCATAGCCCTTTTCAACTCATATAAATTCCAGTCTGTGGTTCCTTAAGTTTAGGGAATCAGTCCATCTCACATTTGGCCTTCCTTCTTTCCTGGTGCCTTCAAACTTTCCCAGTGTTATTCACTTTTATTTATTTATTTATTTATTTACATTTTTATACCGCCCTTCTCACCGGGGCAACCCAGGGTGGTTTACAACAGCATAAAAGCATAAACTTTTCCAGAGAGGCTTGCCTTCTCATGATGTGCCCAAAGTAGACAGCTTCAGTTTCATCATTTTTGCCTCCAAAGATAGTTGAGGTTTGATTTGCTCTAGGATTCCCCACCCCCTTCTCCTGCCTTTCTGGCAATCCTGGGCATTTGTAAAGCTCTAGCATCATGTTTTAAATGAGTCAAACACACACACCATCCATCTTTCCTTTCTGTCCATCTTTCACACCCAGACATGGTGATCAGAAACATTTGTGGCTTAGTAGTTAAGGCACTGAGCTGGAGACTGGAAGGTCAGGTTTCGATACCCGAGAACTGCACTTGGAGACATGAAAGGAGCCTCATTCAGGTGTCCCCTAAAAATCCTTTCAACCCAGATAAATCTCTGATACAAAGTTATTATTATTATTGCTGCCCTTCCAAATCTCAGTCTTCCTGCAATTTCTTGGCAATGGCCCCCATTTGGATTGATGACTGAACCAAAGTGTATACAAAATCTTTCACTATTTCAGTTTCTTTATTGCTAACATTAAAGTTGTGCAGTTCTTTTGTAGCCAGAACATTTGGAAGAACACATTCATAATTAATATGACTTTTTCATATTAATTTTACACTTACAAAACAGAAGCTGGGACAAGAAACTGAACATGCGACATGTGACAGATGAGAATACCAACAATCCAATATTTGTCCAAATTTTTGCTCTAAGGAATATTTTATTGTCCCCGAGCTTGATAATACATTGGTCTAACAATATAGGTTAGCCCAAAAAAGTCTGCAGGATTTATAACCTCCAGAATCTTCATCACTGCTGAATACCTTTGCTGATACCACATGCTAAATATTGGCCAACATGGCAACCTTCAATATGAGCTATGCTACAATTCCTTCATTCCTCAATGTGTTACAATTATAGCCATGTGTTGGGTACCAGGCTATTGAACACTATTGGATGAAAGCTCACCCTAAATCGTAATGACACAAACAGCAGCATTACAATGTGGAGCTGCAGAGCATTCTAATAGCATGGAGGTTCCAGTGTGTGCCATACTGCTCTGGAAATAAAATTACTGTAATCAGTTCTTGAAGGAGGAGATAAAGGTTCTTTTTGGCACTTATCAGTTGACTAGCGTTATTTCAAAAAATGATTTTCTTTCAAATATAATAGAGCAAGAATAGATTGAGAGAACACCTAAGTCCTACTGCAGAAGAGAAAGGAAATACTGTACCAAGAAATGCCAGAAATAATTTTGAATATTCCCTTCTCAGTAAACTAATAAGAAGGAGACTGCAGGAGAACCTTGAAAACTACCAGAAGGAGAAGTTCCTTGAGGCGGTGAAAACCCAAAGTAGCATCAGGAAATGTAAGCAGGAAATAACACAACACTCCATAGGACAGTGATAAAGGCATTAAAAGATGAAAGAGGAGAAGAAAAGATGAAAAAAAGAAGATGCAAAAGAAATCTGCAAAAGCTTCTACACAGGATTGTTCTCATCCCACCTCAACATACTTATGCCATCATGGACTCAACCATCAGAGTATATCCCCCCCCCCCCCGTTTTAACAAGTGAAATAAGACATGCAGTCCACCAGATGTTATCAAGAAAGGCCCCAAGAAAAGATAATATCTTCTTCTTCTTCTTGTGCCATATCCGATTCTGAATATTGGAGAGCCTCATGGTGATCAGCTATGAAGACTGTTCTGCGAATATAATGTTGTGGCCTTTCATCTGCCTTCTGCATTGCAGCATGATGCCAGGACCACTGATCCAGCTCTGCGAGTCACTTTCTGGTCCTGGGCCCTTTAGGCATGCAAAGTCCTCCTTAGCCCCCAGCCAGTATTGACAAAGCTGCTGCCCTCCAGCAAGATGGATTCAAGTGGAATTTAATCCACTTGGGGACCATCACTCTTCCCTGGGGACTTCACTAAAGCCACTAGTCCTCAGGGTTGTCAGGTTAGACAACTGCCACCTGATGCTCCACGCTGAGTCACTGGGGTGGTCTACTCTATTACCATAGCAGGAGAACCTGGCCAAACCTGGGAAAAGATAAAAAATAATATGACAACAGAAATCCTAAAGACTGGTGGCCATGAGTTGTGGAAATCCCTTGCACCATGTTTTAGCAGGTATATCAAAGGAGGGGGGGGGGGAAGAATCCCTGAAAGTTGGAAAGACTCTACTACAGTGTTACTATACAAAAAAGGAAATCGCAGGGACCTCAAAAACTACAAGTCGATATGTTTGCTGTCAAACATGTATAAGTTATTCACAAAAGTGATAACAAACCAATTCTCAAGAACATTAGACAAACAACAACTAAGAGAACAGACCAGTTTCAGAAGAAGTTACAGCACTATTGACCACATCTTCACTCCTATACAACTTATTGAACGTTGCAGAGAATATAAGCTACCATGGGCGATAGCATTTGTCATCTATGAAAAAATATTTGACAGTATTGAAGCAAATGCAGTTATGCAAGCAATCAGTGAACAGGGAGTAAATGCCAAATACATCAAGCTGCTCAAGGAAGCGAACTCCAACTGCTCCACCACCATCACGTTATTTGAAAAAGGGATAAGAATAGCGGTAGAAAAAGGTGTCAAGCAGGGAGATACAATCTCACCAAAGCTTTTCAATGCATGTCTAGAAAAAGTTATGTGAAGATTAAACTGGGAAGTTGGTATCAAACTGAATGGAGAGAAGATAAGTCATACCAGGTTTGCAGATGATGTAGTATGGGTTGCCAGAAATGCTCAAAGACTTCAAAAAATGCTGTGTGAGCTCAGTGCAGGAAGTAGGAAGGTTGGCCTAAAAATGAATGGCATGAAGACAAAATATATGCTATCAAGCAACCAACGGAACTTTCAAATAAGAATCTGGAATAAACTCCTTGAGCAGGTCAACCACTACATCTATCTTGGACATCTGATTGGGATGAACAACAATCAGGAATGGAAAGCGAGTTGCGACTTGCAGAAAACATTCCCTTGATAGTCTGGTGAGGAATAATAGATTGTTCTTGCCTTAGTGACAAATAGCTTGTCTTATAGCTTTTTGTGTGTTTTTTTTTTTAAAAAATCTATCTCAAGAAAATCAAGCATCTGTAGAAACAGGATGAACAAATTCCTGGAGGAGTTGGAAACAGAAGCCAGTTAATCGGAAGCAACAAAATGCAGAACAGCGATGGCCTAATGAAGTCAATTTTCCTTTGGCTGCATTCAGGCCTCTCTATCAGCTGTCTGGAAACAACTTGTGCATGTGTTTAATGAACATTTTCAACTCCCACTAGCCATCCATTTTGTTTCTCTCCTGATTTTGAACTGACTTTGCTGTTTCTGAATAGTAATTTTCTCACTGTAGGTTCACATAGTATTAACATCCTTCTTGGTCCAGTGCCACAGGGATGGCATTTTATTCAAAGAGAAAACAAAATGAGCTAGCCATGCCTACACTGAGCGTGTTCAGCCTGGATAGCAGAAAACAGGAGCCAGTGATGGAATTAGAACTGGGAATAATAGTAGTCTAAGTCAGTGATGGCTAACCTTGGCACTCCAGGTGTTCTTGGACCTCAATTCCCAGAAGCCCAAGTCAGCACTTCTGCTGATCAGGGCTTCTGGGAATTAAAGTTCAACAACATCTGGAGTACCAAGGTTAGCCATCATTGGTATAGGGCAGGGATCTGCAAACTTGGCTCTCCAGATGTTCTTGGACTTCAATTCCCAGAAGTCCTGATCAGCAGGCATACTGACTTGGGCTTCTGGTAATTGAAGTCCAAGAACACCTGGAGAGCCAAGTTTGCAGATCCCTGGTATAGGGGTACCCAGTGTCTCCAGAGTAGCTTTGTTGAGAGAGAGGAAGGAAGCAGTGTCTATAACACATCACCCCATCTCACCCAATAAAATGGCCAAAGGTTTCCATATAATATTTTTATGTACCCAAAGGTAGAAACCCATTAAGAATGCCAAACCAGTCTGATAATGGAGTAAATAAGGAACAAATGGTAAGGAAGAAGGGGAAGAGATGGATCTTGTAGAAGATGTTTGGAAATAAGAGAAGAGGTTTTGTTCTCGTATTTATGTAGCTTCAGTCCAGAAAGGAAAAAGAGGTATCCACAGTTTGATTTTATAAGGTCAAACATCTCACTTAAGAAATAGTTTATTTTCCTATCATTTTTAAAAGGCCACTTATTCTGAAAGGAGAGAAATGAGGAATACTCATTAGACCAGGGATTCACAACCTGCGGCCCACAGGCCTGATGCGGCCCATAGCACCATTTCATGTGCCCCTCCAACTCCTCCACCACACCAGGAAGTGCCAAGTGGTGGAAGAAGGACAAAATGGCCATCCAGCCCCCGAAGCTGTCTGAGGGAACATGACCCGGCCCCGGGCTTAAAAATGTTGAGAACTCCTGCATTAGGCCTTCGTGTAACACACTACTAAAACACAAAAGAGTTCTCTCTCTTTTCCCCCCTCCTCAGCCTCATAAGCAGCACATGAACTATGTATAGATAATAATTTCATGTCAGAGCTTACTCTGGGTTTAAAGATTTTTTGCTGGAGAATCTCCACTGAGGGGACACCCGAATGAGGCTCCTTTCATGTCCCCAAGTGCAGCCCTCGTGTATCGGAGGTGATACATTAGCATTAAAGCGTGTACAGAAAATAGCCAGCTACTTAATTACTGTATCACATCAGGATCAGACAGAATCAATTGGCAGCCGATTCAAATATTCAGAAAAAGTGTATGATAAGACCCCTGGCTGCAGAGTGGTTAAACTGTTGTACTGCAGCCACAATGTTGCGAATTCAATCCTGACAGGAACAAGGTTGATTAAACCTTCCATCCTTCTGAGGCTGGTGAAATGAGGACCAAGCACATTGGGGGCAAAATGCTAATAACCTTGTTAACCTCCCAGAGAGTGCACTAGAGGGCAGTATGTAAGTGTAATTGCAATCACTATGTCCTCCTGGGGTTGTGGTAAAGCAAAGCAATCACACTTACATACCACCCATAGCGTTTAGAACACTCACATTTTGCCTTCAACATGCTGGGTATTCATTTTACTGACTTCAAAAGGATGGAAGGCTGAGTCAACCTTGATCCCTGTCAGGACCAACTCACAACCTTTTGGTTGAAATACAGCAGTTTAACCAGTGGCGTCGCGCGGGCTTCCGCCACTCGGGGTGAAGACCAAACTCTCTGCCCCCTCCATCAAGGCTCACCGCTGCCGCCCCCACCCAGTTAACCCTTCGCTACCTTTTCCAAGGCCCCCGGGGCTGGACCTCTCATAGAGCCCCGCCTGCCTGCTGTTCCCCTGGGTGGTGACTGAGAAGGAGGGCGTTTTGCGGTCTCGCCAAGGCCGGCAGACGAATCCAGAGCTACTCCGGAGCCAAAGTGACGGGCTGGAGGGATAAGAGGGAGGGACGCCAAGGGGGCGGGATGGGGGAAGCGGGCAGGCAGGCAGGCAGCTAGCCCCCGGCAGGGACAGCCCCTGATCGCTATCTGGGTAGGTGGGTGGGCAGGTGGAGGTGAGCAGTGTGCGCATGCAGTACGCCCATCAGGGAGGCGGTGGAGGAGGCAGGGCAAGGGCAGCCATGGCCGGCAGGAGGTAAAGAGGGGGCGGCCTGGCCGCCGGCGCAGCAAAAGGGCCACCTTCTGCCTGGGAAGTCCTGCTCCCTAAGCCCAGGCAGAGGGAGGCCAAAGCGGTGGGGACATTTTGCCGCCCCTTGAAAAGCACTGCCCGGGGCATCTGCCCCCCCTGCCCCCAACGCTACGCCACTGAGTTTAACCACTGCACCACCAGGGGATTTCTTGATGGGACTGGAAAAGTTAGTCATATTGTAGGACACATTCCCTGCATCATAACCCTAGATGAAGAAAGACAGGAGATCGTCAGGGATGCCACAGCCATCTCTCTATGATGCACTGCCTTTCCGTATGCAGTTTCAAAAGACACAATTATCTGCAAATGTGACAATATTCCTCCCACTTTAAGGAGTCCCCTCCACAAATGGGTGATGACTGTACATTTATTTATTGTACTGTAACCTGCAGTGGCTCAAGTGGTTAAGTCGCTGACTGGCACATGTCCATGGAAACATCTGGAAATGCAGACAGCACTGGCTCTTCGGCTATAAATGGGAATGAGCACTGAACCCTTGAGTCGGATACCACTGGCTTTTTTGCCTTTGCCCCTTGCATTCTGAAGCCAATCTCACATTTACTGGCATTCAATCAAGAGGTTTAAAGTGAATAAATAAAGAATATAGTGTTTGTTTGGGATGCAGGGTGAGAGAGAGAAGCTTGTGTAAGGGACGCAACATAGACAAATACTGTATAGGGTATTTTTGCTTGAACAATGCTTTTCTCCTCTTTCCATTAGACAGTGCTTTAAACATATTATTTTATGGAAAGACAACTTCTCAAATCCTTTAGCCAGCATGGTCACTGCCCTTGCTGGCTGAGAAATTTGGGGATTTGTAGTCCCTGAAAGTAAATTGCCTGAGCTTTATCTAAAAATGCATACTATTCCAGCAGGGCAAAGCCCAGAGGAACTGCTGGCGAATCTTTTCCTCGCTCTACACAACTAGCAGTGCTGGGTCAAGCACCTCACTTACTAAGATACCCTGCAGGGCTTCAGTTGCCTTTAACAGAGAAGTTGCATTTCTTCCAGGAGAGTGAGCAAACCTTCCATAAACTCTCTTGTAGGCAAACATAAAGACCTCCAGCTGGCACTGACAAGCCTCCGGCCAACGCTCAACAAACAGGGGAAAATCCATCATGCTTTTCAGTATCTGTTCCTTTCCCTCCTCTTCTTCAGTAGTGATTACACCTAATAAAGGTAAAGGTAAATAGCCCTTGCTTGAAAGCCAGTCATGTCTGACTCTAGTGGAAGGTCATGTGGCAGACATGACTAGACATCAGGGCTTACGGAATGCTATTATCTTCTCGCTGAAGCAGTACCTACTTATCTACTTGCAATTTTTTTGCTTTCAAACTGCTAGGTTGGCAGGACAGAGCCGGGAACTCATTCCATCATGCAGCACTCGAGTCTTGAAGGGCTGTCAAGATCAGCATCTTAACAACTATCAAGTGTCAACCAACTGTCAAGATCACTAAGCCACCGCAGTCCCCTATTGCACTAACCAGCAAGCCTCCCTACTTTTTCTTTAAGGAAATCCACCCAGTCAGGCAACTTATTGTGGTACTGTATATGCACGGAATGTGACCTCTTACTATGCAAATAGTATAGTTATGAAATCTAGCACCATAATGTCAATACTGTGACAAAATAGCACTCAAAGGAAAGAGATAATTGAATATGCTCTTCTTAAATTATGATGTTCCTGCCCAGGTGCAAAAGCAGCTTTTTATAGTTATTCTCTGTCAAGACTTTAAAATGTGCTCTTGCTGGTCTCCATGAATTTTCTCCTCCAACTGCATCCCAGCTGACTCCTGTAGTGGGTTATTAGCCATTTTTGATGGCTTCTTTATTTTGTAGTCATCAAAACAATCCTAACCTATGCCTCCATTTGGCAAACTCAGTATACAACTTCTACAATCCATTGTAATGGCACAAACAACATGACTCCCTCAATCATGGTGACTGGAGGAATGAGGAAGCTGTCCTATAAAAGAACTAACATTTCTAAGTTTTGGTCCCTTATCTGTGTTTATATTTATTTTGTTGTACTGTATTTTATGATATTATGATATTGTATTGAACTGTTATATTGTATTCAATTGTATGTTGTGAGCCCCCCTGAGTTGGTTTCACCAAGTAGGGCGGCATATAAATTGAATAAATCAAATCCAAATCTTTAGGCACATGTGTAATCCAAATTTAGTAGTCAGTCCCTCTGAGCTTCGATGGTTGGGAGACTGGGGGGAAACCACAGATGTCATCCCAATATTTTTACTAACTTGAGGAGCCAAAGAAATTATCTACCATTCAATAGAAGGCTACTCAATTTTCAGCTTTCACATTAAATTTTTGGCTGCTTGTTCACTAGAGCTGGAAGTTGCAGTGGAGATCTTAAAATATGTCTCAGTTATATGCATTGTTCTTTTCCTTTGTATAGACAAACTAGGACTGTGGGGAAAACCAGGGTAACAATACACTTCTGTGGCTGAAACCAGATTCTTCAGAGGAATTGATTGCATCCCTTAAAAACTAATGAAAGGATTTACCCTGGCTTGTTTAAGGACTCTGTATAGACCCCTTAATCATTGTGATCTATTTTGAGGTAGTTAAAAAAACCAATTCTGTGTGCTAGCCTTTTAGTAATCCTCTTTCAATTTGAAGCACCCATGATTTTCAAGTGCATAAAAGGTTTTTCCTATGCTGAGCATAGCCTGAGTTCTCATGGTGTTGATCTACCAGTTTTATTCAGATACCTGTCTGCCTGTCCTCTTTATAGTAGTAACACATACATTTTGACTTGTTGGATTGTCGCCATAATGGCCTCAGTAGCAAAAAGTACAGCTTGCACTGATGTTGGGTTTGACTCATGAGCATGACAAGTCTAACAACTACTCTTCCCCCCCCCCAGTCAACTCCACCCATGGTTTTCAGGTGAACAGCATCTCATACCTTGAGATTCTAGGATAGACGTCAGAGAGCATATGGGGGTGTCCTTGTGATGTCACAGAGGCAAAGCAGGCAAGATGTGAGAAGGATGCAGGCACAATCTACAGGCAAACACCACTGCACTGAATCAGTGATCCCTGGGAATGGTTAGAGATGGGTGATCAGGGTTTAAAGCCGCCACCAAACACACACACCACAAATCAGACCTTCTCCTTCTCAACCACTGTTTATCCTGAGATTTTTCTCCCCACCTGGAAAACCAAAGAAACATAGCAATTGCTTAAGACATCAGTTGGTTCTCTAAGATCAGGCAAGACTGACTGTCCCTGCAGCCACTCAGAGAATCTTGGGTGGTCATACTATAATACACTTACTGATTAAAGGGAATTAGCCCATGTATGACATCACTAGTGTTTTCCAGAGCCATGTTCCAACTTGGTTAATGACATTTTACCTTACCCTACCCTAATTGCAAATAGGACTCAAAGTGGCTAGCCACACTTTATAAACACTGGCCAGCCCCATCACACCACTAAAGAGCAAACATTTAGACTATTTTGCAGCCCCTTTCCACAAAAATAGAGTTTCTACAGCATCTTTGGACAATGCAAGCCTAATCTTGATTGAGGCTCTCAAGTGCTGCTGTCTGCGATAAAGATAAGGACTGCAATAAGTAGTAGGAACTGCAAATAATGCATTGTAACACTGTGGGATTATTGTGGAATCATTATCTTCCTTGACAGCAAGCCAAATACCACCATCCAGCTTTCCTCTGTGGAGGAGAAGTGGTAGCCAGCAATTATATCATCTACATGAGTGACACACACTCTCCTTCCACAAAGTACAAATTGCTTAAGGATGAATTGCTTGACAAAGATTCTTCCTTTGAAAACCCACAGCGGTACATTCAAGGCATAATTGTGCTACAGAAACAGAATAGTTTGGTCAAGTTGGCAGAAGGAATACATTCCTGAATGGGGAGATATATCAGGGGGAAATTATATCTAATAAGGAAAGGAGCAATTGTAAGACAGGCTTACCTTGGTGCAAATGGTAAACAGTGAAACATAATGATGCTTTCTGAGATGAAGGTCAGAGCCTGAAAGTAACTAGTTACCAATAAATAGTTCCATGTGATTGTTTCCTTCTCTCAATAATCAAGCCATGGCTACACTATAACTTTATGAGTTATGATTTCACTTCTTCTATAATATAACTCTACCTTTCAGTTAGTTTTACTTTTAACAACAGACCACTCTCCCTACCTAGGGGAAGGGAATGCCTATATGACTGCACGGCTGCCACAAGCTGCTGTTTCATGTCTGCCACTGGTGTGAAGATGAGGAGGAAATGGGAGAAAGATTTTTTTCCTACCATAGAATGTTGCCTTTTATCTTCTTTTTTAAAAGTAGCATACTCAGTTTTAACCATAAAAACAAATTACCAGTACCTTTTTAATTGCATTAATTGTTATGGCACATAACTACATATTTTAGTCTTAAAGATATACGGCAAGCAATTACAGTCAAACCTCGCATAAAGAGTGTTTCGCTTAAAGAGTAACTCGCTTAAAGAGCAGGATTTTCTCTGTATGTTCACTTCGCATAACAAATAAAACCAACCAAAATCTCGCTTAACAAATAAATTGGGGTTTGCAGTACCCCCCACAATTGGTCATTTACAATGGGGTTTTGCTTAAAGAGCAAACTCGCTTAAAGAACAATCCTGTGGAACGCATTATGCTCTTTAAGCAAGGTACCACTGTACAGTACTTTTAAAAAACTAGCTTTCCATAGCCTACCCCAAAAGCTAGACAGCTTCAGCCAAAAAAATGCCTTCTGTTTTCAAGCAGTCTCTGAGGTATGGAAGAATAAAAGTGTGTACAATCCATTGAGACTAAAAGACAGGAGACAATCGCCTGAGCTCTTCAATCTGTGGCTTCAGGTGAGTCATAATTAAGGTAATGAATTGGGAGTTTATCCTACATCATTTTGAACTGGGCCCTTGCCTGTCCTAGCCTCCTCTAGATCAAGTTTCCTGAGCCCAGTCAGTGAAGGGAGGCCCACCTCAGACTGTGATACTGGAGGCACATTCCATATGGTAAGATTTCTTTAAGCAGTGATGACAATAATAACTGGTTTGGCATCTGGGGAAAGCCTGGAACTTGGCATATGTTCAACTAGTCTGACTCACTCGTGGATTCCCCCCCCCCGCCTTCTTAACCTTGTTTGCTTACACTTACACACACACACAGTCTCTTCCTTTTAACCCTGATTGTATGATTTCTGCTGTTGGTATACTGTGTGTGTGTGTGAGAGAGAGAGAGAGAATGGACTTCTGGAAATCATTCCTTCTTCAGCCTCACATTTGGCAGATAACTTCCCCACCCCCCTTTCGCCCCCATCCCCACCCCTCAATTCAAAATGCCAGCCTATGATTTTTAAATGAGAAAAAGCTGCAACTGTGCTGGAGTGCTTGGATAAACTCCTACACAAACTTCCAGATGTGACACAACAGCCCAGAAGGGGGAATTCATGAACAATAGCTCCTTGAAAATTTTACACATAAGCACGAAAGGCAAACAAAGCCTGATCTTGCTCTTTCTGCTGTCAGACAAACTAGGTAATCATTGAATAGAACTATCTGTGGATGGAAAATGATGCAGACGGGTGTATACATGAATTTATGGGGGCTCAATAATTAGCAGTTTACTAACTGGTGAATAGGTAAGAAATGATAGTTTTATCTCCTCATCCCCATTAATTTTATTGTTGTGACAGACATGTGCCAATTTGGTAGCAGTTTAGAATGCACATCTGACAATTTTAAAAGCCTTCTTCGTATTTATGATTTATAATACCTGTCATGGGGATTTTTGAATTTTGTTTTGTCTCTCTGTTATGAAAGATGCCTAATTAAATTTTAGCTGTCATTCCTTTAAAAGCTGGAAGGGACCCTGTGGAGGATCACTGAGTCCAGCCCCTGTCAATGAGACGCAGCTGGGGAATGAAGTCCCAGCCTCTGGTTCCACATCCAGATGCTTAAACCACTGAGCTATCATACCCCACCTGCTTACATTACATAGGGAGGACATCATGTTCATGCAAAATAAATGATAAGACTAGTTATTGCTCTTGCACTATCAGTATCTATGGTTCCTCTACAGCAGGGGTGCCCAAACTATGTCCCGGGGGCCGAATCCGGCTCCCAATGCCAATTCATCCAGCCCGCACCACCCTCATCACTCCCAGAAGTGGAAGTAAAATGCACCCATATGGGCATGTTTTGCTTCTGCTTCTGGGAGCGACGAGGGTGTCATGAGCCAGATGAAGTGGTATCGGGAGCTGGATCCAGCCCCCGGGCTGTAGTTTGGGCACCCCGAACAATCGGACTGGCCCACAGCCCAAAAGGTTTGGGTACCCCTGCTCTATTGGGTAAGATAAGCACAAGACAAGTCTCAGCTTCTAAAGAGAGAGATGAGGAACGTATTGCCTTTCAGAATTTGCTACACTAGAACTCTTACAAAAGTCTGGCCAGGTTTTTCTGCTATGCTAATAGAGTAGACCATCCTGCCAGTGACTCAACACCGAGTGTCAGTTGTTGGTTAACTAACCTGACAACCCTGAGGACTAATGGCCTTGGGTGGAGAAGTCCATAGGGAAGGGTGATGGTCCCCAAGTGAATTAAATCCCATTTGAATCCATCTTGATGGAGGGCAGCAGCTTCATCAATACTGGCCTGGGACCGAGGAGGACTTTGTGTGCCAAAAGGGCTCAGGACCAGAAAGTGACTCGTGGAAGTGCATTGGTGGTAGGGGTGTCATGCTGTGATGTGGAAGGCAAATGAAAGGCCATGGCATTTTATATTTGCAGAACAGTCTTCATGCCTCATCACCATGATGATCACCAATATTCAGAATTGGATATAGCACAACAAGAAGAAAAACTCTTATAACCCTTTTTCATTGGCCATGTGGGTTGGAGCTGATGGGAACTGGAATCAAACAACTGCGGAGCCAGAGATGCCTGTTCTTAGCCTACAACGATGCACAGTGTTTCTTTCCCATACTCCAGACCAAATGTTTAGCATGAACATTTGCTGTCCTTGGCCCTATAAATCGCCAATTGACTTTCCCTACTCCTCTGAAGCAGAAATATCCCCAGGCTGTTCACTATAGTCTGCCGAGTGTATAAGAAACATCTTGCCAATCCACATTCTTAGCTTGCACATGGGTTTGAATCTCGACTGACATCAATTATCTTTTAATGCTCCTTTGGATTTCTAGAGATAAAATGTTAATGCTTAGATTCATCCAGGGCCGTAGCCAGGATTCTAGATGTGGGTGGGCGAATATTTTTTCAGGATGGGCAATAATGACGTGTGTGTGTGTGTGTGTGTGTGTGTGTGTGTGTGTGTGTGTGTGTGTGTGTGTGTGTGTGTGTGAGAGAGAGAGAGAGAGAGAGAGAGAGAGAGAGTGAGAGTGTGAGTGTGTGATATCTATAAACAGCCAGGAGTTTGAGGGTGAACAAACTACTAACTCATGCTGGGCGATGCCCACCCTGACCACCCCCTGGCTTTGGCCCTGGATTCATCTTATTGCGCATCACAGGATCTTAGGCTGAGGATTCATATGCTTTGTTATAAGAAATTCTCTCAAGTTTATGAGCATATACTAGAAGTGGGAGTAAAGGATAACAGATTCCTCTTTAGATTGAATGGTATTCTCTCTATGTACATATACCGTCAAACTCGTATAAAGAGCGCCTCGCTTAAAGAGCAGAATTTTCTCTGAATGTTCACTTCGCTTAACAAATAAAACCAACCAAAAACTCGCTTAACAAATAAATCGGGGTTCACAATCCCCCCCCCCATTGGTCACTTACAACATTGGTCACTTACAACACCATTTGGTGTTTCGCTTAAAGAGCAAACTCGCTTAAAGAGCAATCCTGTGGAACGCATTATGCTCTTTAAGCGAGGTACAACTGTACTGTACCACAATAGTTGTGTTGTTATGTGCCATCATATCACCTCCAACTAACGATGACCCTGTAACTTCCAAAATGATGTATCATTAACAGCTCTGTTCAGGTCTTGCAAATCCAAGGCTGTCACTTTCCTTTTTTTCCCCTTGTCTTTTTTTTTTTTTAGTCAATCAATTTCATCTTTGGTTTTTTCTTTTCCTGTTGTCAGTATCATTGTTTCTTCCATCATGATTTGTTTTCTCATGACATGTCCAAAGTGCAACAGCCCCAGTTTCGTTGTGTTTGCTTCTAGAGAGAATTCAGGCTTGATTTGATCTAGGAACCACCTGTTTGTCTTTCTGGCAGCCTGTGATCTGGAATGCACACCTTAACTTGGTAAGAGTACGGTATTTGAATGTGTTAAGAGAAGCCAAAAGCAATGCTGTCAGGAAGCTATGCTCTGTTGCAAATCTGGATTCCTAGCAGGGTCATTTGAGGCAGACAGATGGAAGCTGAGACACAGAGTAAGAGGCATCCACCCTCTTCAGGAGTTAACAGTCCCATCAGCAGAAGAGAATGGAAAGTTCAAATGGTGTTGCGGGTCAGAGAAACTCCTGGGCAATTAGCACTAGTGGAAGGTGGACACTATAATAATTTTGTGTCAGAAATTATTCTGGGTTGAAAGGATTTTTGCAGAAGAAACTCCACTGAGGCAAGACCCAAATGAGGCTCCTTTCATGTCCCCAAGAGCTAGGACATAGACGGGCACTCAATCCATCATGCAGTACCCGGGTCTCGATCTGCTGACTTGCCAGCCTTCCAGCTAACAAGGTGAGTTTCTTAACCACTGAGCCACCACAGCCCCAGGTGGACACTGAAGGAGGATCTTTCACAGACAACAGCAGTTGTGCAAAAGAAGACAATGGTAAATCACTTCTGTAAATTTGTACCTTTAAAACCCAATGAAATTGCAACATTTGCCTATAGGTAATATCACACATTGAGAACCAATGTGGTATATTGGACAGAGTGTCACACTAGGTCTCATTGACTAGTTTTCAAATGTCATGGAAATTCATGAGAGGACAGCAGTAATAAAATACTCTTGGAACATCTCACATAACTCTGAAAAGCCTATTAGGCTGAACATTAATTGTAATCGGTATACGATAAGAACTTCCGAACATTACAAAACAACACACCTGTACATACTCAACAAGAAACTGTGCAGTCATGGCTGAGCCAGAAGTGCCCAGATAAGAATGATACCCTTTTGACCAGGGATTAAATCAGCAGAAGTACAAAGTAAAGCTATTCTTGGCTTCTGCCCCGCTTCCAGCAAAATAAAAGACTACACACTACTGCTCCACAGCAAGTAACAGGGATGAACAAGGCCAAGAAAGAGAGCCTGTAGTTCCCTGAATAAAAGAAAATAGTGTGATCTTAGGCTGCTGGAGTGACTAGAAGGGATAAAATCAGGAATGAGATTATAAGGGAAAGCATTGGAATAGAACAATCTTAAATTACATACAGAAACAACAAATAAAGTGGTTTTTCCATTTGGAGAGAATGTCTAGGACAGGGTTCCTCAAACTTGGCTCTCCAGGTTTTCTTGGACTTCAATTACCAGAAGCCCAAGTCAGAACATCGGGTGATCAGGGCTTCTGGGAATTGGATTCTAAGAACATCTGGAGAGCCAAGTTTGAGGAACTCTGGTCTAGGAAAAGGAAGAGGAGTGATCTTAGATAGGTTTTGGGGGAAAGCCCCTCTTTAATAATGCCCCACCCCTTTACTTGCATGTAATTCTTTCTGAAGAATAACCAAAAGGCTCCCCAACAATTGAGGGATTGAGGTTATTTGTGGCCCTGAGAATGTTCTCTTCACATTCGTTTGGGCTGGATCCCTATGTACCTGAACCAGTGTTCTGCTAGGGCAAGGGTCAGCAAACTGGATGCAAGAGGAATATTGGCTAGGATGGGAATTTTCTCCTAAAGCCTCTTCCTTCTGCACTTTTCTTAAGGTCCTGCAGGCCACTGTAGGGAGTGCGTCTGGAGCCTACCAGCAGAAAGTGGCCACTGTGTTCCCAACTTGTGGGAGCTAAATTATTGGAGTTTTAATCCATAAAAAGAAAGTTTTCCAAGCATTGCCCCTTCCTTTACTGAATCTCTGCTTGTTCCACAAAATGGGGTCCACAACACCATTAGACAGAGTGAGATGGCTGGCCAAGACAGGAGATGCTCAGTGTGCCATGATCAGTGTGCCATGAAATAACAGCAAGGAGTTAGTTATTTTATTATTACAACACTTATAAGGCAAGGGTTGTTGTGTAATTTTCTGATCCACAAGCCAAAATGACCTGGCTGGTTTTGAATATTATGGTATATATATAACTTGTGGCTTGACATGGGCAAGTGTAATTTGCAACAAGCCGCCTTGGCAAAGATCCAGTTTCAGATTTCTTGCAGTCTGTCCTTTAACCAACAGATTCTAGACTTCAGGGTTTGGAGGAGCAAAACTTCATTATTTAGAATCAAGAATTGCGCCAATTGAGAGGGGAAGATGCTTGCATTCAGATAGAGAAAGTGAGAAATACTGTTTTCACATACTATTTTAAAAAGCAAGTCGAAAATGGACCACGTTTTGGCTTAGCTCTGACAGAAAGGACAATACAGTATATCACTGTCAGGAAATTTGTTAATCAAACAAAAAAAGCTTTGTAAATGTTCAGATGAAAGGTGAACCATTTAATGAAGAATGTCAAAGGCTAAGCAAATATATTTGTAATAACAATGGAGGAGTCAGAAAGAGAAGATTACCTGGCTAGCAGGTCAAGAGTTTGAGCATTTCTTCAGGCAATATCTTCCTGGAAGAATGACATTAAAGGAAGATTAGGAGAGAGTGACTAGCCAATTGTTACAGAAAAGTAGGATTCTCCGAGAAGTAAGATGTCTTTTATCCAAGTCTCGTGAGGAAGAGGATAGGGTCCATGAATTCTATCCTATGAGAATAATAGAACAAGAATGTCTCTCTTTCTTTAAAAAACAACAACAAATAATGGGCTTATATGAGAGTAAGTATAGATGTAGGCAGATAAATTTTGTTATTTTCTATGTGTGTTTGTTGGCATATTCCATCTGTTTGTTTCTGAAGGATTTGTTTTGCTACTTTTTACTCATATTTTCATGTCAGATCTACCTTTTGATTTTGCTTACTTTTAAATAAAATTTATAAGATCCGTTCTAGCATTTGGAACTGGATTGTGTCAAGGGAAGCCTTTGTACTAATTCTAGTCCTTTACTTTCGAGCTATGCTCTCCCAAGATAAATATTGTTTATTAAACATTTTTGCAAATCCCACCTCATGCCTCAACATGATGTAGTGGTGACCCTGGTCATCTGACAGCTATGGTGGTGGGTGTGTATACCCCTGACAGGTTCAACCATGCCACAAAGGTGTTGGCTAGTGATCCGGAACAGTTATCTGTTCTGGAACTGCAGGTCAGCTAAGTGAAGTTGGGTACTCAGGCAGTGCACCTGGCCAGTGTATTGCTCTAACTTGGCCAACTTTGACATGAACCCAGCCAACTGTGTTGTCATATTTAAAATGGCTAAAGGAGCATCAAAAACATGGGCCTCAGTCCCACGGGCACCATTGGACCCTGCTAGGGTAGCAGTAGGACCTTCCGATGGAGAGAGCCTGTTAAAATCTTGTGGGAGGTGATGCTTCGATCTGCCACGTCAAATTAGATGTGTGAAGTAGGGATCAACCAAGTAAGTTTGCTTTTCATAAGGTAAAACTGTTGGCAGCAGTTTTTCAGAAAGAAACCATTTTCAGCTGGTTAATGGTCTTAGTCTTCCATGGGTCCTCTGAGAAATCTTCCCACTTCAGGGTAAAGGAATGCTGGCAGGTGCAAAAGATGTTGGAAAGTCAGGCTAAGGGGTGAGTTTCTTGGCAATCACATTCTGAGTAAAGAAGAGAAAACTCTTATTTTTCTTTTTAGAATGGTGTGGGAAACCATGATTTAGAAATTCTGGCACCTGTAGCCAGAAACATGGAACACAACCTTAACAATAAACCCTTTACATAACACATATTGGATAGCAGCAAAGCCTCTGAGAGTTGGTCCATAACTATTAGGGGTTCACACCAACACACATATTGTACGTCTCAGTCCAGCTTTTGGTTTGAAAAATCTAGAACCTGTTCTTGTAAACCAGGAGTATGAACTGACCAACTGGAAATATTTCTTCCTCAAATTAACTGTAACTAACCCATATATCTGAGATCCTGATGGCAAATGGCTGGACAAATATACCCATTACTGGACCTCAATAATTTAACCATTTCCTAAATGAAACATTCCATTTTTAACAATAGCAATAGCATCATGAATGCAGCAGATGCTTTAAAATGGAAAGTAGTCTGGGGAAAAGAAGGAACTGTACAGGAGGGTTTTTTTAATAGTCAAACATATCTGAATTTTTACAAAGCCAAGTTATCAAGAATTGACATACAAAACAATCAAAAGCAAAACAATCGAAGTTTAAAAATAAAATTAAATGCACCTGAATAAAAATATAAAACAGAGATCAGCAGTCATATGAAGGCATCAATTTGCATCCTTTTAGTCTGGGCAGAAAAGGACAATCGTGTGTGCTTGTGGGAAACATGGTCAGTCTTTGTTGTTCAGTCGCACAGTCGATTCCGACCTTTTGCGACCCTATGGAACATTGTCGTCAAGGTCAGTATCTGTCACTAAACTTGCAGTGTTTTTCTCACTCATCAGAATCCTTGAGACCACCTCTTCTTTCCTATTGCTTCCTTTGTTAACAACCTTTCCTCTCTCCTTTGTTTTCTAATCACATTTGATTGATTAATGATTGAGGTAGCACCCACGGTGCCACCCATGGCCACAGTGAGGGCACAGGCTAGATAATTTGATGCTGTGGGCCAGGGCCAGCCCACAGGCCATAGTTTAACAACCCCTGAACTAGAGAAACTACTGAGAAACTTCCAAGGTTAAACAATATTAACTTTATCCAATAGAAAGGCAGACTGAGGATTGTTCTAAAAGCCTCAAAAGCATTTTCCTGTATTGGATACCCAAGGCCTGAAGGCAAGACTGAGATTAAATGATGAAAAAAGTATGATTTTTCAGCCATGGCAAAAATATTTGAGAGTCTGGCTGATGACCAACTAATCTACATGAAAGATGCCAAACTTCAAAAGAAATGCTAGCTGCTTTAGAAAGATACCATAGATCTGCCATTTTTAAATCACAGAGAGGCTGGATAAGTGAACTTGTAAAGTTAAAACTTGATTTAAAGAAAGATTACAAGAAACATGTAACAACTTTAATTGCCACATTTGAAAATTTGAAAATGACCAGGCTTGACCTCAATGATCAGTAAAAAAAAAACCACCTAGGACTACTTATGGGAACAGTAGGAAAAGGAGATTAATCTCAACAACACTTCAAGTGGCATGAGGGAGAAATATACTGAGCAAGGCATTTACCTCTGACAGTTCCAACAGGAAGTGGTTTAAATCATTTAATGGAAAGACAGGAGTGCAAAAAAGAAAAAAGATGCCACTTCCAAAACCCAGTCACATTGCTGCACACTCCAGCATTAATAACGCAGAAGAGAAGCTTCAAAGGTGCTCTTACCAACATGAAGACTGAATAACAATAATAAATAGAGGTATCAGTGAAGTACAATTGGAAAGAGAAGGTAAAATAAAGTGACATCCTTGGAACCTGTAGAAATTGTCCTATTTTCCACTCCATATTCAACAATGGAGTTAGGGTAGGTGTTGTGTGTAGCCTAAGAGTGGATCAAAAAAAGATTGATCACAGAAGCCTACCCAAGGCTCTTTGTTCATTGAGGGTGAAAATTGAAAATAGAAGCTTTTGGGGTGCTGTGTTTTGCAAATTATAAGGACAGTTTGGATGGATAAAATATTCCAAGAATATAAGAAAGATAATAAGTGTGTTACATGAGGTTTGGACACTTGATATGAGATTACGCTCTGTGAAACCTATTGAAAGGTAGGCCCTAAGCCAAATAATCAGGTGCTGCTATGGGAATCCAATGTGATAAATTTCCCTGTAGTTCTAAAAAGTTCAAATAATCATAGCTCTAGTAATAATAATTTCATGTCAGAAATTATTCTGGGTTGCAAGGATTTTTGCTGAAGAAACTCCGCTCAGGGGATGCCCGAATGAGGCTCCTTTTGTGTCCCCAAGATCTTTTCCCACCAAAGTGGTTCCTATTTATCTACTTGCAATATCCTGTTTTCAAACTGCTAGATTGGCAAGAGCTGAGACAGAGACGGGCACTCAATCTGTCATGCAGTACCTGGGTCTCGAACTGCTGACTTCTCAGCTTTCCAAGTAACAAGGTGAGATTCTTAAACACCGAGCCACCACAGTCCTTATAGCTTTAGTGTTTGCAGTACGTACTGATGTTTACCCAGACGACAAGGACATAAGCAAGCCAGTGGCTATAATCTTCTACCAGAGTGTATTGTGGCATATACATACATCTATGACTGGGTAATAGTTAGTCCCTTATGTATCAAGCTACATAACTCCCATTCTGTCTTTTTCCATTTTAAACATTAAAAACAAAACTGGCTAGACCCCACCATTCCAAATGTGAACAACTGGTCCTACAGCTTGATCTCATTCCAAGTCTAATGAAGGACCCCAATCCTTCACAGTGCTAATCAGTGGTGGGCAGCAACAAGTTTTTAAAAAAACCAGGAGGGGGGTAGCAAAATTGGGTGGCCTCTGGGCAGAGGGGTGGTGAAATTGTGTGGCCTTTGGGCAGGGGGGGTAGCCCACCTCCCTGCCCTCCCCCATCAGCTTTTGTCCCTGCAAGTGGTTCAAGGTCTCCCTTGCTCAAATGCAAGTAGTATCCAATTCTAGGGTGCAGTGCTCATTTCCATTTACATCCAAAGAGCCAGTGCTACCTGTATTTGCAGATGTATATGGCAGACATGACTAGATCACCCATGACGTAGAGTCCGCCCATGATGTAGGCTCCGTCCATGACATAGGCTCCGCCCATGGTGTTGTAGCAAAATGTTTGCTGCCTACCACTGGTGCTAATGCTTTCCCTTTTGGCAAAAGGTTGGAAATTGATTCACCACATGAAGATTTATGCTACAGGTCCAAGATTTACCTTAGGGTGGATAGAGTGACCTTCCTCATGTAATAGATGCTGGCAATATCATTGAGCAGACAGAGAAGGAGAGACAGAGTGAGATGATGATGATGATGATCATCATCATCATCAAAATGGACTCCATTTTAATCTTCAGCCTCTAGTACCCAAATAAAGCAACATAACTCTGTTTGGCAAAAACTGTTAAGAGATGTTACACATCCCATCATACAGGCTTCCACACAGCTTGAGAAGACACTTAACACTTTTAGATGATCAGCAGCTCACATGAACTTAATACAGAAAGGTGTAATTTTTCAGTACAGTGAGCAATATAGAAATTTGTCAAATACTAAATGGAAGGAAAAGAATAAGAATGGTGTGTCTCAAATATAGTGGAACCTCAGTTAACAAATTTAATGCGTTCTCTGGGACCTTTTGTACCATGAAAAATGTGTAAAGCAAATTTCCAATAGGAATGCATTGAAAACCAATTAATCTGTTCCAAAAATAATTGTTAACCGAGCCACAATTTTCTATGGATTTCCTTTTATTATGCAGCAAGGTTCCACTGTAGTTGTGTAACAGGAAGCCACACAAGGTATGCAACATTGCCAGATGGAATCCACATAATCAGGAGCTTTGGACAACTGTCAAAAAGATACTGTCTTTATCTTGAAATTATTTGTTTTAATGAAATTTTAAT
Source organism: Furcifer pardalis (assembly GCA_030440675.1). Taxonomy (NCBI): domain Eukaryota; kingdom Metazoa; phylum Chordata; class Lepidosauria; order Squamata; family Chamaeleonidae; genus Furcifer; species Furcifer pardalis. The sequence goes on from CP126893.1 coordinate 50,455,701, forward strand.
ATCAGAGTTTCAACATTAGTGTTACACATTTCAAACCCAATATTCTGTATGATTTTGGAAGTTCTTCAGCAAATGAGCACATATAAGGAAGAATATCAACAGTACCTTTCAAACATCAAGAAACCTTAAATTTCTAGCCATGAAAAGCTCTCCAGATTTCCTGAAAAGATAGATAAGGAGACCCCCTGACCACAGGAAGTCACTGTCTCATTTCTGCCGATTTTTGAGCATTTAGCACATACTGCCATCATGCTTTCAGCCTTCTCTCTGCAACCACAAGAGCTCTAAATGTACTTATTTGCAACAAGCTTTAAAAAAAAAAACAATCCCTTAGCTTACGACTGTGAGCACATTATTCATCAAGTAGCAAAAAAAAAGAGGAACATATGGAACAATCCATTATTGAAATTATTGGAGATTATAGTTACATGTAACAAGCAGAAGTGCAGTTTAAATCATTCCCCTTGATAGAAAATGATTCGCACAACAGCTGTAGCATCTGCTTTTGTAATATGGGCAGGCAGAGTATGTGAAGGTGGCAAGGGGTTGGCAAAGGAAATGCAACATCAGCTTCAACAACTAATATCCTACAATCTGGCCTTAACATCATCTTTGCAACTTAATGGTCCTTTTATAATCACGAAATTGGCTCAGCATGGTTGAATTACAGTTCTGACCGCTGATGAACAAGGTGTGTTAATACAACGAGGAGACGATGTTCAACCTTGATATATATATTTTTTCTAACCTAGATCAGAACAAGTGAAGCTGCCTTCCACCATTTAATACTAATGGACCACAGCTCCCCAAGTCCTCAGGCCTCAGTGCTCTCTGCAAGCCAAGAACATCCAGGCAGCCATACCATTCCTCCAATCTCTGCGCTAAGGGAGGAACCCTGGATAAAGCAGCTACCATACAGTGACAGTCAGTTCCATGTCAAAAGAATACCCTTTCCATTATATAGATTCCAGTAGAGAGGTGATAAATTTTCAAGTCCTGATGTTCAAGATGATAGTTCCCGCCCCCGTGACCTCAAGGAGAGTTGCAAAATGGCAGTTTGTGTTGATCTATTTCTGTTTCTGTCTCTTGAAAGGCTATCAGTTGTCTTAATTACACCCTCAAAGACAAGCCCCCACCCCATTCTCCCCAGTCATTTTTATTAGTACAGATACACCACATAACATATTACAGTGGTACCTCGCTTAAAGAGCATGACGCAGTCCACGGGATTGCTCTTTAAGTGAGTTTGCTCTTTAAGCAAAATACCATTGTAAGTGACAAATTGTGACTTCTGGAGGGGTGATGGTGTGAACTCCAATTTAGTTGTTAAGCGAGTTTTTGGTTATTTTTAGTTGTTAAGCGAGGTGACCATTCAGAGAAAGTTCTGCTCTTTAAGCGAGTTAGTCTCTAAGTGAGGTGCTCTTTATGTGAGGTTTTACTGTATTGCTTTGAAAACATATCTCCCTAACCTTTCCCACTTACTTCCAGGACTGCAGCTAAATTCGAGGGAACAGGTAATGATAGAGGAGGGGGAACTGATGCATGCAAATCAAAACATCCTAGTACTGTATTTTAGTCCTGTAAACCCTGTTTCCACCACAACACAGGTAGATGCAGCATGTTTATCAAGACCCCTGGTTCGTCTTTATAAAGATCTTGTTTCCTTATGTTTAGCTTAGCAACTGTCTTTGTATATAATAAAGACATTAAGCAGATTTTGTAGTGGGGTAGGATTTGAAGCAGACCCAGATTACTGCACTTGTTTTTAGTTGATGTATTCATTGCATTGGAACACAAAGGCTATGGATCCAGAGATCAGAAGTTTGATTCCTCAGTGAGTCATTTGGGGGAAGAGCCAGCCTGTGTGGCTTTCAGAAAGCTATACAATCTCAGATCACCCCCAGAAGAAGGGAATAGTAAAAACCCTAGAAAACCCTGAGAAGAATCACCTTGATATAGAGTTTCCCTGAAAAAGTCATGAGACTATTCCAAACACGGTTTGCTCTTTGTGTCTCAATCTATAGCCAAGGCACAGTAACATAATTACCTTTAACTAGTTCTTTTAGGGAGAATGTGCCATGTAATTGCAAAATTATTGTTCTATAACTGGTTATGCTTTCACAGTTAGTTTTAAATAATTTTTAAAGGAATTTCAACATAATTTTTTCATGCCTCATATTATTCACTCACTTTCCCTAATTGACAATGGAAGTACAGTACTGTACTGTATTGTTTTGTTTCATCTTTAAAGTGTGCTTGAGGTACAGTATCAGAATTGACAAATAGGGGGAGCCAGAGAGTATATCCCCATATTTTTCTCACCTATGCAATGCAGTGGTCGACTGGTACTTGTACCACCTCATATTGATGCTTCTGGAGTGGCAAAATAAAACAACAGGTGCTATTATTGGGCATGGTATGCCCAAGTGTGCTCTCATTCTTCCGAGAGGCTCCTTCTGTGCAGCAGTAATGCACAATGAATTAATTTTGCAAGCAGAGCAACAATATTGACAATGTCAACCCTACTGCTGTAAAGTAATGAGTATTGCAGCCAGGTCCTTTTAACAATACTGTTCCAATAATGTTGTGTGCCAAGGCTGATGTGCTTAGCTCTTAAAAATCTAGTTTGAATCTTTGTGTCCTGTTTGTGCAGTGCTTACTTAGGGTGATCACTTCTTTTCTGTGACAGCCTTAAAGTTTAACAACAGGGATAACATGGTCTCTTTCATACTAAAAACATTTCTGCCTTTTTTTTAGACGTGGCTGATTTCTCAGACAAACTTTCCAGCATTCACATGTTTCTTTCTAAAGTTTATGGGGAAAACAATATATTTTAAAAAATCAGATGTGGGAGAAAGCAGTTTATAGAAAATATTAGTGTTTTATTAGAATATTTAATCTGTTGAATTTCGTTCATATAGGCGTAAAATAGCCTGAACAGATGAAGGCGACAGCCATTGTCACAGAAAACTTGTGGAAGTTAACAAATTCCAGCTTCCATCAGCATAGTCAATGGTCAAGGATTGTGGGAAGTAACATCTGGAAAGTAAGTGTCTCCCCTTATTTGGCAAGGTAGTCTTCTATATTTGAAACTTCATCCAAGACTTCTTTAGATACCATGTTCTGTCATAGGAAAAGCCATGGCATTTCACCATCCTGTCCAAGATGATATAGGGCTACTTATTTGAGTTTGGCATGCAGTAATTGTCAAGGCAAAACATAAGGGATGACCTGGTTGGAGATTTCAACCTCTGTGAGGCCTCAGAGGTGTATTGGCAGTGAGTTCTGTCCATGGTTTCACACATCACTTTCTGGTCAATGCTGGATGTAAGATATTATAGAATCTGTCCTCAGTGTGTGGTTAGGATGTATAAAGGCCTTCAATATGGCTCTCACTTAACTTACTCTTCCAGAACTAGGAGGCATTCCTTGCCAACCACCATATGTCTTTTAGAAGGCTGTAGGCATGGGAAAATCCAGTTTGCAACCCTAAATAAATTTTTATTAGGTTTATCTCCATAACTTCCAATATTCTATCCTAGCTTATGGTAGCTGCTGAGAGTCTTAGGAAGAAATACTTTTTCAACATCATACCAAGATGTTATTTGTTTTTAAGAGAGAATTTGGATTAACTAGTACAGTTTTCAGTATGCACACAGTTCTGATGATTCATTCTGTCAAACACTTACTTTGGGTTTGAACCAAGTACTCTACCACATCTTTACCTTAGCAACCTCTGGTTCTTGGGGTGGGGGAATGCAGATAATAAATCCCCACTGATATTTCCTGAGACATATGGAATGGAAATTGAAGGAGGCAATTCCAGACCTCTAAAGGAGATAATCAAAAGCCAACACAGAGTTATCCTTCTCATTCCTAAATATAATTACAGTACAGTAATACATCGGATAACGTTAAAACTTGGTTCTACAAGTCTTAATGTTATGCGATTTTCAGCCTTATCCGATGCATGCGTCTCTTGCTGCCTTGACAACCATTCCTCTCCATTTTCTGATCTCTTGCATCGGCACTCGACTGCCTCTGCCTGCCATGAGGCATAGCTCTGTGCTCTGCAATAGGCTGGTCAAGCCTGACTTAGTAGCTAGGCTGACTCTACATGAGTGAGGCTGGCTTGATCGTGCACGCTACCCTTGCCTGGGCCAGCCATGAGTTCCAGTGCAAAGGGCTGCCTGGGGAACCTGGTAGGAGCAGCAGCTGTGGTGGCTTGAAGGTAAGCAGGGCCAGGGCTGGGCTGGATTCTCTCGGCAGTACGGCACCCCATTGCTGGGGGTGGCGGGGGAGGAAGGAGGGAAATGGCAGGGAAAGGAGCTTTGGTCTCCTTTACTTCTTTATTACGATGCATCAGATAATGCTAGAAAGAACGTTCTCCGGTGCAAATCTTCCCCCCAAATTTGTCATCGTTATGCCGTTTTAGCGTTATCCGGTGCAATCGTTATCCAGGGTATTACTGTACCTTATTCTAACCAGCCCAATATCAAGCATATGCCCTTCCCCCCTCCAACCCCCTAGCTTTTAATTATGATAGAAAAAATGCTTTACAACTTACTTTTGCCCCACTTCTCCCCACCCCCCATATATTAAATAGTCAGTAAGTTTCTGTATTTCCCTTCCATCCTTTTCCACTGGCATCCTTGTCATCCCATTTATACCAAGGGCAACCCAAGCAACAGACAGCTAAGTAGACATTTACCGTTTTTGTGAGCCATCAAAGATTGCTCCCATTTTGGTCATCCTTACCTCACCTCACTGCCATCAAGCCTCTCCTTTGCTTGGGGATACAGAAGAACGAGCCAAGGGCACAGGACCAGGGCTGGCAGAACACCCAGCCATCCCTTTGCGTAAATGGCAAAACTTTATCATCTATATTACCATATGACAAAGCCCACACTGGTATAAGGAGGTCCTGCCAAAATTGGGGAACTGTATACTTCCACAATCTGTCCTTGTCTGACAAATACAGCAAGTAAATTAATTGAATTAATAAAGGCAGTGGTTGGGGGGAGGCAAATAGGAAGGAAATAGATGTTGTCATGGAAGGGCATAAAAAGCTCAACTTTTCAAAATTCTTTTTCAATCAGTCTGTGAATGATTACAAACACACACACACACACACACACACCCTGAGATGGACAACAACACAATTATGCACTGTGCTGGCACTATTCAGGGGACAAAAGAAGCAGTCTCAAGATGTGGGACCACCCCAAGTCCTTCACAGATCTGTGCAAGCCGAGAAACCAATGTCTGATAAGAGCATTTCCCCCTGAGCAAGCTGGGTTTCTGCTTTACAGTGCCCATTTCAATTTGTGGCCATTTCAACCAGATGTCACCCTAATGCGGGGTCCTCTCCTTCCCATCACAACATCTGTTGGATTGTTCTGACCCAATCTAGATTTCGGTTATTAACATACTAATGTGAACCTCAAATATTGCCATGCACCAAGTCACTCATCTTCTGTAGGAATAAGCTAATGAGGTGGGAGGGAGCAGGAAATAAACAGGCAACCATCCAAGGCTCGCAGCAGCAATCATTAATTAAAAAGAAAAAGAGTCAAATACTTCCAGAAGGAAGGGGATGCCAGCTGGTTTAATGGTATTTATTTAAATCATTCCACATGGTCTGATCAATACTTTGAGGAGAAAATAACACTCCTCTCACTCATCATGGGGGCAAGAAGATCCTTGTGTTAAATTCTTTCTCTTCTTACTGGTGAAGTTGCAAACAACATGTGCTTCACCACAGATAATGGGTCATGGCACCTCTCCTGCAGCCCAGCATGGCCCTGCGGTTCCTCCACTGTTATGCTCCCCATTATGGAGGAACAAGCATCAAGTGGAATGTCTGACTTCTCAGTCTATGATTAGTGCCTGCTTCTCTTTGAACCAGTGCCTGCAGGTGCCCAGCGGGATACTTTTTAAATAACACATATTTCCAAAGGACAAAAATGTTAACTGTGTTTCCTTTGTTGGTTTATTTCTAGAGACACTTATTGGTTTGGTTACATTTTTTGATACTAGAACTTTGTTGCTACAGTTACCTATGCTCAGCTAACCTTCAGGTTAGACTGCTGTGAGGTGGTTTACAAACAGTTCTGAAAGTTTGTCTGGTATATATTGCAATTTTTTGAGTACTACCAGGTGCAATTTAGTTAGATCACATAATGCCTATACTGTATTGTACAATTTACTCCGTTTCTAGGCCCAATTTAAAGCAAACCTTGGAAGCAGAGCGCTAAGGGTAATAAAAGCCAGAATCCTATTGCCAATTTTCACTTACATAAGGGAAATCATGTAAGGTCTTGGCAGCCAAATTCTGTTCATTAACAAGGTGCTAGTTGTGCTCCTGGGCTAATAACTGATCACATGACCTGGTGCTCCCCAGGAGCATAGCCAGCACCTTGCTAATGACTAGTAATTTGCCATCAAGATGTGATTTCCCTTACACAAGCATAAATTGGCAATAGAATTATGTCTACTGTTTCTTGGAACAAATTATTTTGGGGAATAATGACACCAAGTATTATTATTACATTACATATGCATGCAATTTATACCCCTCCACATGTACAAACAAAGATCTAGTAAATTACTCAGGTGACACTATTGAAGTAGCCCATTTCTAATCAAAACCAGTCTAGTTATGTTAGCATTTTAATTTGTTTTGAATTTTATTTATATTTCATATATGTCCATCTTCACCTATATTTTGTATACAATCATAATTTTAAAATGTGCAGTGTTCTGATACAAATAATTAAATAAAGATTAGCTTCTCAAATGTCAGGTTCAGTTCACAATTTATGTGCAATGATGCTGATGAATACCATCCTAATACTGTACACAAGCATTGATGTCAGTGAGTAGAAATTTTCATTTTTCTGCCATGTTTGTTTTCTAAATCAGGGGTGCCCAAACTCCGGTCTGGGCCCCTGATCCGTCCCCGATGCCAATTCATTTGGCCCACGAAGCCCTTGTAATTCCCAGCAGCAGAAGTAAAACATGCGAGCGACGAGAGCTTCATGGGCCAGACGAATTGGCATCGGGGCTGGATCCAGGCCCTGGGCAATAGTGACTAGCTCCCTGAACCACATGACCGGCCTGTGGCCCAAAAAACTTAGGCACCCCTGTTCTAAATGTACTTCAAAGAAGCAGTCAAAAACAATGCATTACCAATATGCTATCAGTCAGTAACATAATGTGTTATTATTGAGTAAAGACAAAATGAGAATAACTTTGTTAATTTGTTCAGCTCTGCGATGAATAATAGGAATGATTTTCTTTTACAAAATATCACTTCAAGCTTGGATATTATACTCTTGCCTTGGATCCAAGTTCACCTTAAGCCACTCAAAGCTGCCTCAGATCAGTATCAGGTCTCCTGCTTGTATGATCATCTGTGAGAGCAATTAAGCAGGCAAGCACAAAGGACATTCTCAGTATTTCCCCCTTCTAGTTTGATGAAGGTGATGTCTGCTATGTTCAATCACAACATGCTTTTAAACAGGATCTAAAGCAGGGGTGCCCAAACTATGGCCTGGGGGCCGGATCTGGCCTCAACACAAATTCATCCGGCCCACAAAGCCCTCGTCACTTCCGGAAGCGGAAGTAAAATGCTCCCATACAGGCATGTTTTACTTCCGCTCCTGGGAGTGACGAGGGTTTCACAGGCTGGATGAATTGGTGTTGCGGCTGCATCTTCGAAGCCCTTGTCGCTCCCGAAAGCAGAAGTAAAATGCGCCCATATGGGTGCGTTTTACTCTAGCTTCTGGGAGTGATGATGGTTTCATGAGCTGGACAAATTGGCATTGGGGCTGGATCCGGGCCCCAGGCCATAGTGACCAACCCTCTGAACCATGTGACTGGCCCATGGCCCAAAAAGTTTGGGCATCCCTGATCTAAAGACTCATCTTATCTTGGCCTGTTACTAAGTTAGCACTTTGCTGAGGCTATTGTATATTGTTTTTGTTTTACTATTGCTCTATTACACTTTGTGGCTTTGCATTTTACTGCAGGTACCGCAGAACCTATCCTAAGTGGGAGATTTTAATAATAATTAAATGCCATTATACGTCTTGCAAATAAATAAAACTAGGTGACAGACATAGGAAAATAGAAACCGAAGCTCTTCAGGTTGGTGTCAAATATTCAGCTAAATATTGGGAAAAGTTAGGCTATAATATTAATCATGCTTCCAACCTGGCTTTAAACAAGTCTATTCAGATATAAATCCTATGTGTTGCTTTTATGACTGTGCTGTTGGGTTTGAAAAATGGCATTATCATCGGCCATCGGTCATTACCTTAGTAGCAGTTTCTGCAATTAGTACGTTGGTTTGCACAGCTTCACCAAAACCTTTGGAGATTGTTATCGTTGCTGTTCCCATTTTACAGAGCTATAAAACACACTGACTATGCCCCAGAGAATCTGTCATGAAACCTAGAGCAATCGGAACCAAGGCCTCTAAGATTCAAGCTTCATATCCCACCTGTTTATCGGCTCACTCTGCTTTCAGGACTAACACGTTCTGCTCTTGGAAATATTACGAGAAATTATAACGCAAAAATCCTACAAATTTCTGAAGTATCGGTACTTGCCCGAGGCAATTAAAATAAAGATGTTAGAAATAATATATTTATAAATAATCATTTACAGAGGTGAAAAGCCAGTAGAGGGAGTATAATAAAGTTTAAACCGTGGAAAAGATGAATGGAAGAAAATAACTGAAATTGGTAAAGAGCAAAAAAAAATTCCCCAATTTATGCATGTTATACCTTTGAAATCTAGTACCAACATGACATCCAATTACCACAAGTAGTTTACTGTATTTTCAAAATAAATTTATGCAGGACATATTTTGCAAGAGCTCACAATAATCAGAAACCATTTCATTTCATTTATTCGATTTGTATACCGCCCTACTCGGTACAACCGACTCAGGGAACCAGAGAGGCTCGTCTTTCTGGCACTAGAAAGAGAGTCTTCTTGGTCTCTGCTCCGGCCCTATGGAACCTCCTGCCGACTGAGCTGCACCTCCAGGCAGAGCTATTGCTGTTTAGAAAAGGGTTGAAAACCTGGCTGGCACAGGGGGTGTGGGGTGCTGCTGGTGGGGCAGCCCCCTCCCACTGGGTCTCTCAGTGATTTTAGTTAGTTTTAACTGTTGTATTGTCGGGAGGGTATTTTAAGGGGTTTTAATGGTTTTTAAGCTTAAGGGTTTTTGTGATTTTATTACTATGCGATGTTTTATGCTTGTATCTTGTAATGTTTATTGTGAGCTACCCAGAGTCACTCCAGCAAGGGGGCAGCAATATAAATTCAATAAATAAATAAATAAACAAACCTATCCATCTTCATGTTTACCAGGGGCAGATTCTTCTGGAAACCACCAGTAGCAAAAGATCAGCACCACTGAACTTCTGATATTTTGTAAACATATAAAGCAAAGCAAAGCAATCACACTTATATACTACCCCATAGTGCTTAGTGCACTCTCTAGATGGTTCACAAGTTAATTAGCATTTTGCCCCCAACATGCTTTTACCAACCTCAGAAGGATGGAAGGCTGAGTCAGCCTGGATCTCTGGTCAGGACAGAACTCACAACCCTTTGTTTGCAGTACAGCTGTTTAACCACTACACCACCAGGGATTAAATTACTGTACAAGGTTAGAGACTGCAACCCAAACTCTGCTCATGATCTGAATTCAATCCTGACAGAGATCAAAGTTGACTCAGCCTTCCATCCTTGTGAGGTTGGTAAAATGAGGACACAGCATGTTGGGGGGGGGGAGAGTTTGCTGGTTACTGTGTGAACCTCCCAGAGAATGCATTAAGCACTATGGCACATTATGTAAGTGTAATTGCTAGTGCTACTAACTGGCAAGACTGGGCCATGACATTTTAGTGTCTGAAGTGAAAGACTAAGTGGCACATACTGTATACATACATGTGAATACATACATTACTTGTGCAAAAGCTAACTAGACTTGTACTCTTACTTAGAAGATGGGTGATGAGACAACATTAACCACAGCACCCAAAGGGACTAGGTCAAATCATGAGGCATACTGCACATACTGACATTTGGCAATGTTTTGCTCCATAGGAGAAACTTTTACACTGGTTCTTTAAATTTTAAGGTTTTCTTTGATTAAAATACTAAGAAGCCATGAATTTGAAATTCAAGCTAATGTGACAGAAACATTTAAAGTGGGATGCACTAAGAATGACTAAAGGAGATTCTTTCTCTTGAAGAGTTCAGTTCACATGATAAGACATTTAAAAACTAGGAAAAATATGTACAAAGAATACTCCAATTTTAGATTAGCACTAGCAATCTCAGTCTGCCTTAATTAAGACTGCATTTGATGACAAGAGCTACAGTCTGTGAAAGCTGATGCCAAATAAAACTTGTTAGTCTTTATGATGCCTCTAGACCTTTTATTGTTGTTAATTAAATCTGATACTGACACAACTAGAATGATGGCCAAGACTGAAACTACATCAGAGAAGCTGTCGTGTGTGTGTATGTGTGTCTGTCTGTCTGTCTGTCTGTCTATCTATCTATATCTATATCTATATCTATATCTATATCTATATCTATATCTATATATCTATATGGTTCCAAAATAACATGGCAGCTTTTGGCACTGAGTTGCCGTTATGGGTTGCTAGAGATGGAAGTTACTCTTTTATCTCAGGCAGCAAAATGACTTGGGTGGGCTCTATTTGCCACTGCTTTCTTCACTGCTTGACTTTGCACAGATAAAATTAACCAGTTTTCTTGTGGAATGTTTAAAATGTGTAATATAATATTCATATTATTTTAAGGCCAGCTAAGATCCTCTTAATATTCTGTGACTCCCCTAGATTAAAGTTCAGTTTAGAGCTAAATAAAGCAACTGCTTCCTTAGGTATTAAAACAACTAAATTTTTAATTTGAAGTAGCTAGAAAGCAGGATATGACAAACAGATAAAGCATGCTCAAAAATGCCCACCAGAAACACTAAAGAAAAATGAACATAATCTGCTTCCATCAAACCTTCAACAGTTATCACCTGTAGGGGAAATGGCACTTGCAGTCTCTAATTCCACTTTTAAATGTCAAGTCCAAGGAAACCTGCATTCCCTCACTGACCTCCTAATACTAATATACAAAATCTAAGTGAAATATAATGTTTACCAGATGAGTTCAACTGCCCTGTCTTCCCATCTCATCAAGACCAGCAGTGGTTTCAAATTAGTTCTAAAGTTAAAAGTTATAGGGCTCAACAACCCCATGCCCCCTAGAAGCCCTTGTTTTAACCCATCATATCACATGTTTCTCACTCTGCACATGCTCAAAAATAATCTCTCAACCTACTATAGAGCATATTGGTATGAACTGTAGCTCTAGAAACAGGTACTCTGGCTAAGGCACAATGTGTTCTGATACAAATGAAGCTCCAAGACAAACTTCTCTTGTAATGAAACTACAGTACTGTACTCATATTGGTTTCATTGACTTCAAGAATCAAATCCGTTAATTTACTCATGGGCCCTAAAGTCTGTCCCACATATGCTCCCTATTTCTAGATCGACAGCCTCAATTACTAGATTCATGGTCACACTTTCCCCTAGGGCTGTGATGGTGAACCTTGGAACTCCAGATGTTCTTGGACTTCAATTGCCAGAAGCCCAAGCACATTTTACTTCCACTTCTGGGAGCGACTAGGGCAATGCGGGCTGGATGAATCACAGTAAACCCATTCGTGTAGATTCACAGGGGCTGGGGCTTCTGGGAA